>OZ026624.1:77364925-77902425 GCA_964020975.1 Hermodice carunculata
CATGATAATTGTGTAAGCAATCTTACATTGCAAGTCATTTTGTCCATTTTAATTAAAATCAGATCTGACATTCTGATCCTCATAGAAAAATTGGCTACTTTTATGTCACATGGGAAATTAAGTCATTCCACCCTAATGCCACTTTTTCCCGCAAATGTCTGAATGTCGTCTGCAAATTGTATTTTACTACATGTAATTTAGGGATTATTTTTCAAAATTTTGGATGAAAATTGTGTGGAAGATCATTCATATATATACATACATACATATACACCTGTATATGTATGTAGAATTTAACATGAATTCATAAACAAAATTGACACTGTACTCGAGAGTTATTGTAGATATATGGATGTGTGACAAGACACTTACTGCAAATCTTAAAGCATATCAATATGAACATGTTTTGTTAACATATATGTATATTTTACAGGTATTCATGAGGTGCCAGAGATTAGTTCAACAAATAAGTGCCAAAAGTCGACAAGGGACATCACAGGAACAAAAACTTACAAAAAATATAGCTTCTTCACTTGTTAGAACTTTACAAGATCTATCCAATAATTTTAGAAAATCACAGTCCAGTTATTTAAAAAGTAAGTGTACCATTCTTGTGTTTTTATTGATAAATTGTGGTATAAGTTCTGTGGACATGACATTGTCCACATAAAAACATAGTATCACCCCCCCCCCCCAAAAAGAACTTAAAATTGACAGTAGCATTTATACTTGCATTGGATGGGAGACCATAGTATGTGCAAGTTGAGACTGAAATTAAAAAATTGATCAGTCATGCTATATTTTATTTAATAAATAAAAGGTTGGCAGACATAGCTTTATGCACCCCTTCAAAGTAAATTATAGGCCTAGGCCTTCTACCTTCTGTACGCGTTAATTTCGTGAGACAATGGCAGCAACAACTGCTACTACATGTGATAATACAAGTTGCAGACTTGGCACATTGGAGCTTGATATAAAGCTTTGACGTGAGGAATGTGCAGGTGCAATACCAAAGCTAATACTGAGGAAACTCCACATACCAAACTGGAGCGAGGTGTTATACTGTAACTGTTCCAGTAACTTTCCATGATACCAATCTTTATATATGTTAACCCTTTTTCATCGTGGCATGTTACAACATGATTTTCACGATTAATAGGAGATGGGAAACACCTTGTTTTGCAGAGTTAAAGAATCGAGAAGAAGTATCAAAACAGTATTTTGAGACAGACATTGTATCAGCAGGGTGCAGCTTGACGGGAGATGATCCAGAAGATGAGCTGTACGATAGGGTATGTACTGTTGATGTATCTTCTAGGGTCTGACAACAATCCTTAGGCTAACCATGTACTTGAGGCCAGTATTTTGCTTACACATACGTTGGTGAGGGAAATCTGGTGTACCAAAATTTAGGTATATCTTTGTAAATTAAAGAGATTCCAAGTGTCGTAATTTGGGATGAATTTTTATGGTATTAGTTACAAAACATGCTGTGTTACTCAGTAATTAAACTTTACAGTCGAACAAATTCATGAGTTTGTAGTTTAAACAGCAGTTGTCTTGCAAAATGAAAGACTGTACTCAGTGCTTGTCAAAAACTCGTACAATTGCATTCTTGCATAGTTGCGTCTTATGTAAGCTTTTTTTTTCTAGACATGTTGGACAGACGTCGGGCTTTGGGCAGCCAGTCAATAATCAAATTTATTAGTTTCCAAAGATTTCACCACCTCCAAGAGTCAGTAAATCTGTTCAATCACAAATGGATGCCACCATTTTGCTGCACATCAAGTCAAAATACATGACTGACTCTCTCAATGTTGCCAGGTTTTGATCATGTCCATCTGCATGGAGAACAGCAGTGCAAAGGAGTAGTGATTAAGGTGTCTTATGGCAAAATGTAGTGAAAATACCAAGATGTGAGTGGGTGCATGCTATGTCTTGTTTCTGTCTGAGGACATGATATGGTCACTTGTTTTCTTGGTATTTTCTCAGGTTGCTTTACATGATTATTACGTCTTTTTAAAATCTTGCATACTGCGATTACATAGTATATCAGTTGGACTTTTCCACCACCCTTGGAGGCTAATGGCATCCAACTTGCATCATTATCTTCATCAAATTTTCACTGAACCGTACAGAAATTGTAATGCACTAAAGGTCTTGCCATAATGTGAAGACCTGAAACATGATGAAGTCACAACCACAATCTCTTCTGGTGTACAAAATTACAAAACACAAACATTATTGAGTTGACATTTGTTTCCATATATATTTGAGAGAGTCACTGTGTTTTCCAGTTTTTGGCCTCTGTCTGTTTTGAAAATTGTAAACATGATGTATCCAGAAACACATTTTTATTTTATTATTTTTTTTGTATTTTTTGTGTGGAAAATATTCAGTGCAGATGTGTTGGGTAATTAAAAAAAAACAAACAAACAAAAAAACAAACAAGTACATGAAAGATAATTTAATTTGTACATCTTATTAGAGTTTACATTCACACATTTTGGTTTTCTTGTGCACAGGGTTTTACGGACGTACAGCTGAACATGGTAGAAGAAAATACACAGCAAGTTGTGCATCGAGAACGAGAGATCAGTCAGATAGTACGATCTATACATGATCTCAATGATATATTCAAAGACCTTGCTACCATGGTTGTAGACCAGGTGAGTTGACTTGTTGTGACAACCTGTAATGAAAGACCATCATTGTGGATCATCTGATTCTTGTTGTTGTTGTTTTTTTTTTTTTCTTTGAGCTCTGCTGGCCACAGGTTACAGAGCTTATGCCATCACTAAAGTCTGTCTGTCCATCCGTAAATTTTTTGCTTGTGAGCGTGATACAGTCCACAGTTTTCAAGATAGTCACATATGACTTTCAGGACTTGTCAAGTACAGTGGTACGTGCTGTATGCAACCACTGCCATGAGCAGCCGCATTGCTTTTTGTGGTCACTAGGCTCAGACATGGGAGTCAATTTCTTTGTAAAATTAACCTGTGGTGACAGGTCACCTGCTGTATGTGGCCACTTTTTCTTGGTAGAAGGGCTGGCTACATACAGCAGGTACCACTGTATATGAAAATCTAGGTCAAGTGCCATAATGATGCTGCCACCTACAGTATTATGTAATATATGGGTCAAAATGTGAAAATCTTGTGACCGCTGTAGCATCCTTAATGTTTTATTGATCTTGATAGATGTTCATAAAATTTAGTGGGATTGTGCAGGTCAAAATCTCAGTTGCATATGATGCTAGTGGCATCGCCTGTAATCGGATGGAAATTATGAGCCAAAATATGTTTTAAGATTCAAAAGTTCCATATCTCGAAAAGTAATTGAATTTGACTTGCCAAATTTATAGGATATACAGACCCTGTCTAATTTTAGTATGATATTTAAAATCAGTGACCATGACCAATGTTCGTGAAGTGACCAGGCCTGTAAAATAGAAAGAGGTGATGTTGTAATGGCACAGTGTAGCTTGGACATCAATGGCAAAGAGAGTTACGCCTTTGGATCAAAATTGGGCTTGATTACATTGTACATAAAAGTGTATTTGGTGACCTACTTTTGGGGTCACCATAACCCAGTGCTTGTGACTTTGGCACTTTGCCAAGTTTATTGTCTTTCTTCTATAGGTTGAAAAGTTGTTACCTGATTTGAACAAACAGACCATGAATAGAAAGCTGGATGGGGAGCGCACATTTTGAACATTAGTTTTTTAATCTGAGTTGTAGGTCAAGGTCAAATAGCCAGTTGAAGTATAGGGGTTATCTTGTAAATGTTCTGCGCCCCACAGTTTTGTTGAGTTAGGCCCATGTAACTTGTAGGATTTCTAAACTGTATGAAAATCTATGCCGACGTCAATGTTGGTGGCACCACCTATAGTTTTATATAATGTATGGGTCAAAGTGTGAAAATCTTGTGACCAATCAAGCATCCTTACTTTTTTATGGGTCTTTATGATATTTAGTGGGATTATAGAAGAGGTCAAAATCTCAGTTGCTTGTGATACTAGTGGTGCCACCTGTAATTTGACAGAAGTTATCAGTTCTTGAAAGATACAAAATTCCATATCTCAAAAAGTAATTGAAGTAGACATGCCAAATTTATAGGAAATATAGATCATGTCCAATGCTTAGATCATTGACTTTGACCTATGTATGTTAGGTCACCAGACCTATTAAGTTGGAAACCATGATTTTGTAATGGTAGGGTGTAGCTTGGACATCAATGGCAAAGAGAATTGAGCCTCCAGATCAAAATTGCACTTGAGTACATTGTATATAAACTGTACTTGGTGCCCTACCTTTTGGGTCACCTTGACCCAATGGTTGTGTGACCTTGACCTATTTTTCAAGGTCATAGCTTGGACATCAATGGCAAAGAGAATTTAACCTCCAGATCAAAATTGCACTTGAGTACATTATATATAAAACTGTACTTGGTGATGTACCCGTTTGGGTCACCTTGACCTATTTTTCAAAGTCATTAACCACTTAAGAAAAAGACATTTAATTAAGTATCTTGAAAAAAAAAATAAGGCAAATGATAGCAAATGTACCACAAATGTGTATATGTGTGGATGACCATGATTAATTTTTAAGGTGAAGGAGGGACTACATTTCAGATAATGACCTTTTTATGATGGTGGGCAGCAATACATTAAGTCCATGTGCTTCTTGTTTTTGACCTTCTTTTGTGGGAAGTCCTTCCTCCAATTGTTTATCCCAAAATCATGTTAAAAATTGACTGTGATCAGGTAATACAGATGTGCCATAGAGTTCGTATAGCAGACTGTTTGCTGGGACAGAAGGCCTGGGTTCTGGTTGGGAACAGTTGATAACTGCCTGATGGCACTGTGGTCATTGAAAAAAACTGAAGGTTGGGGGGCTCTACAGTACATGTGTGTAAGTCAGATCCACTGCCTGTAGGAAATCAGCCATGAATGACATTACAATGAGGGGATAGGCCAGCATTAGTGCTAGTATGGGAAGGTGTTAATTTCTTCCTCATCAAGTGGCGCTGGATGTACTTTACAAGAAACCAGGCCTTCTGTCCCAGCCATCTATCTTTGCCCTATGAATTCTACACCTGCAGCACATCCATATCAGAGGATGATGTTCAATTTTTATTACTCTCGGCACATGAAGTGCACAGGTGCATCTGGACATAAAGGTGTTGTCCTGTCCCAACATAGCTCACAAGGTCAAGTATCTGGGTCACATTGACATATCCTTATAAAATCGTGTCTGGACTATAATTCCTTTACTATTTAACTTACTTTCATGAAACTTCACACACACACACACATATATGTTGACATAAAGGTGTGTCATGAAGCAAAACTAGGTCACTAGGTCAAGTATCTGGGTCACAGTGATACATTCATGTAAAACTACATTACACTTTATATCTGGGCTGTAATTCTGTTGTCCTTTGACTTAGAATCATGAAACTTTATAGACCTGTGTATCTGGACACAAGAGTGTGTCATGCATAAAAGTAGGCCACTAGTTCTAGTATCTAGGTCATGGTGATAGCCTATTTTTTATGACTACAGTCATTCCAAAATGAGAACTGTGATTAGCAAGGCTATTAATGAGGCGGGGGGGGGGGGGGGGGGGGGGCATGAATCCAGCAATATCTGATTACATTTTAATTTGAATTGTTATATTGATTGCAGAT
Organism: Hermodice carunculata; assembly: GCA_964020975.1. Taxonomy (NCBI): domain Eukaryota; kingdom Metazoa; phylum Annelida; class Polychaeta; order Eunicida; family Amphinomidae; genus Hermodice; species Hermodice carunculata. The sequence goes on from OZ026624.1 coordinate 77,370,617, forward strand.
TGAAAATTATTGTAAAAGACCTTTCATTATCGTATGAACATAAAAGAACAGCCCAGGTCAACAGCTTTTCTTGGCATGTTTTGGGTGCATTGCAGTCAAAGCAGAGTCAATGTTTGTTTTAACACTTTTGCTCTTGAATTAACACTTGAGTTTAAGACTGCGTTTTGTGACATGAGTTGCCCAGTAAGGCACCCAATCCACACCAAGGAAAGCTGTTGACATCGGGCAAGTTATCTTCGTAGGTGTCATCTACAATTTGCATTCAGATTGTGTTTTATTACTGTTGAAATCAGTCCAACATGCAGGCAAACATGTGACTGACAGCTACTTTTTGGCAGGTTTAAAGGGAAAGGGTTAATATTTGAAACCTCGCATGAAAACACACATTTATGAATGACTGCCCAGAACCCTCGAAGTGAAACAGCTTTTTATTCACATGGAATCAAGCTTAGTTGATCATAATTTTTGTGTTTGTTTCAGGGAACGATATTAGATCGAATAGACTACAACATAGAGCAGACCGCCACTCAAGTAGAGTCAGGACTGAAACAGTTACAGAAGGCGGAAAAGTACCAGAAGAAAAACCGCAAGATGCTTCTGATTGTGATACTAGCTGTGATAGTTATAATAATGTTGATAATTCTTATTGCTGTCAAATCAAGGTAGAAGTGGAAGAGGCGATTTTTTTTTTTTTTTTGTGGATAGAAATGCCGATTCATCAGCAGCTACCAAATTAACTGATCTGGATGTATTCAGCAGCTTCAAGAGATCAAGGGAGCACAGATGACATCGTGATATTCATCTAATCAAGTGTTTTAGCATTGGAGAAACTTGTGGATGTGGAACAGATGAACCAGGGATTGACAGCCAATTGAAAATACTGCCACCATAACCACATGTGTTGGAACTTGCAAATATGCATGTACAAGTAATGTGTTTGTTTGACAGTGAAGCTTGCCATTGAAAGCAACCCCGAGGGATAACCAAATGGTGGTTTGTCAAGAGATGTAGCCTCTAATAGGAGTCATAAATAACATGAAAAGTACTGTGGAAACTATCTCAAGAAGGTGCTCTCGAAAGTCTCAAAGGGATCACTGTGTATAGACTTTTCCACAAAATGTCAATCACTGGGATAAGTTCAACTTGAAATGTGACACAGTAAGGTTATAGTTTGTTGAGAGGAAATGTTGATGTTCTGGATAGTGTGCAGAGAAGCATATGGTATGACGGTACATTGTTTGATAGACCAGCCAGGCGGCAGGTCACAATGACCTTTCAAATGGAGTAGTGTCGTGATAGAGGTACTGGGTAGGGTTTGAAGAAAGATTAATTTTCATGACTGTATTTACACGAAATTGCAGTTATAAAGATGTCACAATTAAAAAAGTGTTTTGATGCAAGTTGCAAACTGAGTTGGGAAGGAAAATTAAGCAGAAACAGAATTCCACACAATGAAAACATGGACCTCAGATATCAATATGGCCACCTGGGGGAATTTAGATGATGGTATGGCCCTTTAGCTCTCTGCAGACTCCAGTTCCCAACGACTCCATAACCTGTTATACTCAACAGTACTCTGTCTTTTATGATTTGAGAAGCGTGACCTGTCTGTGTGCGTATTTGCAGTTGCACTTAAAAAAAAAAAAAAAGAAAGAAAGAAAAAGCTGCCGAGTCCAACACTAAGTATTCGTACCTCAGATGCCTGATGATGTGGACTGCACAGGCTAAGTGAATGAACGATCTAAGATAGAGAGCAGGGTGGTACTTTAAGTTCATATGTGGCCAGTATCAACAGTCTGAGTTACATGACCTTTTTTTGAATACTCCATTTCAACCTATTCTGTTGCAAGTACTCACGAGACGCATTGGTTGTATTAACAAGGAGTTCAGTGAAGTGCTCTATTTCTTGTCATTTTAAACTACATTTCTTGGTAAAATTAAGAAATGTACCTTCTCGTGAGAGAAGTACTGTAAGCTAATGTCACTCATGTAACACTCAATTTATCTTACACACAGGCTAACAACTAGTTTGGGATACTTTTCACCCATATATTTTTCCCGTGACAGGTGTCACAAGGTGCAGTCGCATACATACATACACACATGTGTCATCAAAGGATATTAGAAATACAGTCATGCCAATTTTTCACTCATGACAGGTATCCAAATGTATCCCAAGGTGCACCATATTATCCCTATGGATTTCTTCACCCCACTTAGGTGACCCACTTTTCACTATGGATTCACTTGAAGTCATATCCCATAGTCCAGATTTCTCACCATTTCTTGGTAGCATTTCAAGGTGTGTCCCAAATTTCAACAGATATCTTATACAGGATATAAATGTGATGTTACTACTCATCACTTCCTTTTAAGTTGGAGATTTCCTAAATGTAGGAAGTTGAATATTAGGATTGGGAAACAGATTTTTTGGGAAAGTAAATTTAGGTTTTAAGGAATGCATTGACATTGAATGAATAAGTATAGCAAGTACCATCTCCAGAGACAAATAGGTGAAATCACAGTAGGGTCCGACAAGCTGCAGGTTGATACATATATGTCTGCATGTGGAACAATTCTGCAGGTTGTGAGTTTGGTTTGGTTTTTTTAAAATTTTTATTTTACAGTTGATTTGTATTTTAGAACATGGCACAACCACAAAAAAGATTTAACTCCTTCCATACCAATCCGTGATATTTACATATATTTACCAAGACTCAAGACGACAATTGCAGATTGAAATTCTTCATGAAAAGAGCTTTCGTTCAAATACCAACATCCCTATCGTCTTAAGTCAGTGGTTCTGGCACTGCCTGGCAAGTCACCATAGTATGGAATGAGTTAATGTTGGAAGACAAATTGTCAAATGATGCCATCCATAAAGAATGACATTCCATCTCACTATGTCATAAATTTTAAATTCCTGTAATGCTGAAAAGCAAGCATATTTTACATAGGGAGGGGATTTGGTCATAGTATGGTTTAAATACAAGAGATATTTGAGTATTTCAGCAGTGTACGCTTTTTGCACACTGATGCATTTGTATACCTACCATTTTGATTTTTTTTTTAAACACAGTGATTGAGGCCATTTTGAGATCACATATTTACTGCAGCAGAACAGATGGTCTAAAATTAACCTTCTGGACCCCAGCAATCAATAAGTCAGCATTAACCCTTTCCCCTGTTAACCAGCCAAAAAAAGCTGGTGGTCAAAATTCACCTGCTCCGATGTTTTTGACCAGTTCGAAAACTTATGAAAGAAAGTTTGAATGAGAATTGTAAATTAGACCTATCCACATAACATGCCTCAGGTCAACAGAACCCAACCCATGCCAAGGAAAGCTGTTGATTCAATCTTCATTTAAGGGTAAAAGAATGAGGCAGCAGAATGGTTTCCCTTACTAAGTAAGCATTCTCAACTTTTGGACCTATCTTTTATTTTATTTTGGGTGGCCCCTCGCAAAAACTACAGTTACATTTTTTTTTAATTGTCTGTGTATCCAGAATAGCATAATATAAACATCAGGTAGGTATGTACACTTTAAAAAAGGTCAATAGTTTTGAAGAGGGTACCACAATTGGCAGAAGTGGCCCTCCAACTGAAAGACTTGGCTACACATCTGGAGCACCTCGTATGTTAAGTTGTATTATTTGTATGTTCCATATGTAAAATGAACCTGTAGCTCCTGAAGTACCAGGACTCCTCAATTATTAATTTCTGTGCTAGTCCTTGGGGCAGGCTGTTTTGATATTTTACTTGTCCCCTGTTGTAACTCACTTATCCATCCAGTCAATTCCTGTTTAAAAAGCAGTTTCTCAGTTATCCACAGGGGAAGTGCTTTTATTTGCTCGAATTGGAATTTTACTTATTCTGAACTAGAAGACATGAATGGGTGAACCCTAAATACAGTCAAGACGTTGAGATATGAGTGGAGAGAAGCCAATGTTTAATTGCCAGAAGTTTTCAGAGAAAAATTACAGTTATGTATGGCAAGAGGATCATGAGCTGCCTGCCTTCATCTTTGCAAGAATAAAATTCATCTGTATAAAGTTTGTACATTTCAATCATCATGAAGTTTTTATATTTCACTTGTGGGAACCTGTGAGTGCGCCTGTAACTAGAAGTGTATAATTAATGCATATTTCCATCAGTGAAACTAATGGATTATTTATGAAATGTATGAATCCATGTAGTAGAGACCAAACCTCTTATTGTATTTGTTGCTTGTATGGGAAACATGAAGTCAAAGTAGGGTGGTTATAGCACATGTTAAATGGCAGGAAGGGAGTGTGGAATCACTAAAAATGTCTTAAGTGTTGCAAGTGGGTCGTGGTTGTGGTTGAATTGTACGTGAAGTTTGTCGGTGTTTAAGGAAGGTAAAAATCTTATTGGGGGTAAGTCATGGTCAGAACAGAAGTTCTGCTAAAAGTGACTGAAGTACCATGTAGAATTATTATAACTAAGGGTGTTCAGTCCGAGCCTGCAGACTGGGCCAGACTTATTTTGATAAAGGCTAGTCATTATGTAATGTACATATAAAAATGATGTGGATAATATCCATGTACAAATAGCCATGAGCTAGATGATGCATAGTAGGCAGACTGATGTTAATTTATTGTGTATGAGTGTGTACTGGGTGCTCTTGTTATTTCAAGTAGTGTTACAAAACACTGGTCTGCAGGCATAGGGGTAAATTGCCAACTGTTACGACTTTATGGACTGGACAAAATGTGTACAAAGTTTGGTAAAACGTGTTCTTAGAGAATAGATATACCAATGATCAGATGTTCATGTTGGCTCTTGTATCAGGTTAGTCAGAAAGAATATCCAATATCAGATACACAGCTTGTGTGTTTCTGTGGAGTGTACGAGAAAGACATTTCTATGTCTCCATTCACTCCAATTCCACATGTTGGAGGATATTTTTTTCCTTGGTTTAGGATTTGCATCTGAAGCATTTCCATGTTATTTGTGCCATACCAGGTATCAGATGAAAGTTAATTTCAGCCAAATCCTTAGCTACATTGTCAACCCTCTGCAGTTTGGTCTGAAGTTAGAAAAAGAATACATTAACTGCACTTTAACCCTTAAAGTGCTAATCACTGCTATAGTTGCTTTCTCATTACCATTAAACATATAATGGTTAAAAGAGTCCAATTCCTCATGAAGATACCTTCCATTCAAATACCAGCAAGCCTAGTGTGAAGCAAAAAGTTGTCTTAGTCAACAGCTTCCTCGGGACACTGCGCAATGCGCGCAAAGTGTCCAGAGGAAAGCTGTTGACTCAATCTTAAATCAGCACTTTACGGGTTAAATCCATGCCATCTGCATGATCTACTTATGCAAACTTTTCAATAAATAGCACACATCCAGTAGCATAAGGGTCACATAGTAAGGCACCATCTGCCTGCATGGACTACAGATGTGGATTCAAAATGTAGCATCCACTTTGACAGTGGTGGTGCTAAACATGAAATGTGTACGCTGAAGCATGTGTTGTAATTTCACTACATCATGTACATACAGCATTTCTTGTTAACTCTTTTAGTGCTACATTTTGGACCGAGTCAACAGGTTTCTTGGTGTGCTTTAGGCCAAGGAAAGCTATTGACTTGGATGATTATGTTCTAATATAGCATTTCTTGTTAACTCTTTTAGTGCTACATTTTGGACTGATTCAACAGGTTTCTTGGTGTGCTTTAGGCCAAGGAAAGCTGTTGACCTGGATGATTATGTTCTATGTAACTGCAGGCATGCTGGTACTTGAATGAAAGATCTTTTTACAAGGATTGAATCAAGCACCCTTACCATAATTCAGAGCAGTTCATTTTAAGTGGTTTGACTTTTGTTTCAGTTGGCACTGTAAGAGTTAACCCAATGGGAAATGAGGGAAGCTTTTGACTAAACCTCTCTATTATTGTTCATGGAAACAGAATCTTTTCTCTGAATTTATAATGAGAACCAGTTTGATGGGGCCATGTCAGTGCTAAGTCCCACGGGGTTAAAATGAACAAAGTTAACCCTTTGCATGGAATAATGGTGCTGAACTAAGACCAAAGTAAGGCATGCCAACTACTCCATGTGTTGGATGAAAAGGGGAGAATATTTACAATTTGTGTACAGGTCTGCTGTGCTTGGCAACACCTGCAGTTTCCAGGTGATGGAAGAGAGCATGCTAGATATGCCTCATTTTAACTCTTTCAGTGCCTGTCATGACTAAAGTCAATCTACTTAAGTCAGACAAGTCTGAATTATCATTAGGATCCCAGATTCATATTCCTCGTAAAAAAGACCTTTCAAGTACCAGTATGCCTATGAGTCCAGAGAGAATATTCTAGGTCAACAGCTTTTCTTAGTGCGCATTGGGCACACCCAATGAGCGCCTAGAAAGACTGTTGTCTAAATCAAAATTTGGCACTGAAAGAGTTAAATTAATTGCAGTGCAATCAGACATATGATGAAGAGCACATTTCACATTCTCAAAACTGGTAAAGACATGGCAGCCTCAAAAGTTATTGATCACTGGCTCCTTCCTGTTAAGAAAATACCATCAAGTCTGGCATAAACAGATTAAACTTGAAACAAAGAATTACAAACCTGCCCTTTTCTGTGCCCAATTGAGGGATGTGGGTAGAGTGAGGTGGGGTGATTTTCAATCAGGAACTCTTCTCCAAATGGAGATCACACAGTACATGTACATACATGTATGTATTTACGTTATTCTGTTCATATCAATACCAACCCTTGGCAGAGAGCAAGGATGTGTGTTTTGTAGGCATTATGATTTTCTCTCAAAATGGAGGTTTTTCTGACATCATACATCTGTAGTACTACGCAATGTGTAAACCCATTCCTGTGCTAAAGCTCATGTTTCTATGCAACTTCTCATACACAGCAGTGGAAACAAAAGCTGCCAACAAAAATATTTGAAACCAAATTGTAAAATACTCACATGATGCAAAGACAGATTGAGGTTTACAGCATTAATAGACCCTTTTAGGACCCCAGAGGGCAGCACTTTGGGATGATCAAAGGTTCATTTAGGTGCATAACAAATCCCCCCTTCCCCCCCCCCCCCGAAGCCTTTTAAGCAAATAGCCAAATTTATGCAAATGAACATCCATCAGGTGCTGCCATCTGGGAGTCCTATATTTCACTATTGTTCCTGCAAGGTTCTAGGAGTGTTATCCATGACAGTTTTGCTGAATTGCTACTCCAGTAAATTAGTTTTTTTTTTTTTTTTTTTTTTTAAACATTGTATAAACCAATCTTGTGTTCACAGTATAGGAAGGAGAATGACTCATAATAAAGTGGTTAAGGACTTGCTGCCACGTGCCACCAACAGTTCCATATATGAGAATAGTATCAGTTGACAATCTACACTTTCTGGTATTTTGTAAGCAGTGTCAGTGAAGTTGCCTGCAAAACTGACCAAACCTTGTATGTTTCCCATTGAACAACTGAGTTAAAAAAAAAAAAAAAAAAAGTTTTGTCTTCATAGCAGGCACTATGATGTCACAAAATCTTTGAGTGGAACAGTTATGTTCAAATATGACAGCCTGAATGGATTAATTTCCCAGTCTGCATGGCAAACCATACAGTTAAGCCTGTGTTAAACTTAACAGTCACCAACCGCATCAACCTTTGGCAACCTTTTGAGTGAAAGGCAAACCTTTTTCCAACCCATTTCTAACACTTTCCAAACCATTTCAAAACCATTTCGTCTTATTGCATTGCAACCCTTTTCACCCTTTCCCCCTTAAACCGGCCAAAACTGGCTGGTGGTCAAATGTCATCTGCTTCAGCGTTTTCAACTTATTTCAACAGTGATGAAAAACAGTTTTGACTGACAATTGGAGATGAGCCCTATGAGGATCACATGCCCCAGGTCAACAGCTTTCATTTAAGGAGGAGAGGGTGAAACACTTTTAAACCTTTCTCTAATGGTTAATAACTGTTTCACACACTTTCTCAACCTAATTGATTAAAATGTTGAAATGGTTTGCAACTGTTTAAACCCCTTTGTCAACCTTTTACAAACCCTTTGTCGACCTTTTTTCAAACCCCAGTACCACACTTTGCAACACAAAAAATGCATTTGGCTGTTAAGTTTAAGACAGGCTTAACTGTATATACATTTAAACCATCATTTACAGGATTGTATATTATGGTAACAAAACAGAAATTTATGCCAGTCTAATGCCCTTCTTTCATTCCAAAACTATGGTCTTCCATTACATGTGTTCATGTAGATGTTTTATAATCACAGCTATGCTAATACCGTGCTTTTCCTGTAATGATCAAGACTAATGTAATTCAGAACAAACCCTCTCATTGTGAAATGAACTACATGTATGTAGAACCATGGAATGTATTGAAGATTGAACTGGTTTTATTGTGGCATGGAGATGTATTTAATAGAAGAAGAAAAAAAATAGTCCTTTCACATGAGCATGAATAAGCAACAAAAGAGCTCAAAAATTTACATTTTCCACTGGTGTTGGTCCAGTAGTACCACACCAAGTCAGGTGGCTGCATTGGCCCAGTAGCACCACTGAGTCAGGCGGCAGTACTGGCCCAGTTGTACCACACTGAGTCAGGTGGCTGTATTGGTCCAGTAGCACTGTGCGGAGTCAGGTGGCTGTGTTCGTCCAGTAGTACCACACCAAGTCAGGTGGCTGTATTGGCCCAGTAGTACCACATGGAGTCAGGCACTTGCATTGGCCCTGCAGCACCACAGAGTCAGGTGGTTGTATTGGCCCAGTAGCACCACATGGAGTCAGGTGGCTGTATTGGCCCAGCAGCACCACACAAGAGTTAGGTGGCTGTATGCAGTCCAGAAACACAACTTTTCCCATGCTAAGCCAATTTAACATGGCAGTTCCATACTAACTGAATAAAGACCTTGGTCAGTGGTTTTTGCATTGCCATGCAAGTCATTCTCCAGCTGCTGGAGCAATACTTGCCAGGCAATACAAAAACAGTGGCACAAGACCAGGCTTGTTAGTACTTGTAGTCTGAGTCGAAGCGCCCTCTATGAGGAATTCAAATTTGCACTATATTTGCAGCTAAATATACAGGCAAGTCAACTGCTAGTATGGAGGTTCCATTTATCTGCCAATAAGTGTGTAACTATTGGCTTTTCAAAAGCAATTATTGGTATCTTTATCTACCACCTGACTACAGACTTGAATCACAAAGAATCAATACAAACCATGGTACAATACAACAGTTTTATTTCCAGTACAAAACATACTTTATGAAGCAAACATTAAAAAAAAATAATGTTATATTGATTATGTACAAAGCTTGATGTAAATGTGGAATTTAGTGTACAGCTATTCTCTTGGAGATGAGATCTATTTGTACTATACATATCACTGTATAATAAAATATAAACATGTGGAGTAAAAACTTGTATTGTTGTCAAATAGTTTGCCTCGATGGCAGCTTATTAGAGTGCCCAAGATTTCTTTTGATGGCATTCATACATCCAGCATTAACCCTTTTCCCCTTGAATTAGGACAATTAGTCAACAGCTTTCTTTGGCATGGGTTTGGCACTGCCCAACCCATCACAGGGAAAGCTGTTGACCTGGGACATGTGATCTTGATAGGTCTCATCTACAATTCTCAGTCAACTTGTTTTTCATTACTGTTGAAATTAGTTGAACGCAATGAAAGAGAGGACATTTGACCAACAGCTGGTTTTGATCGGTTTAAGGGGAAAAGGGTTAGTGGTTGGCTCATTTGTGTTATTTTAAGAAAATGACAGTGAAAAGAAAATGCCACCTGTGTCAAGACTGAACAAGCAGTATTTCTTACAATTTTATACATAGAAGCATATTATCTTAAGAACAAACAAGAAAAAAATTGTAATTTCAAGACTGAATGAACATCATTTCTCGACTTTTTACACGTAGAAGCATATTTACCACTTACATAAAAACCCACTGGTACTTTCAGACCCTTATCTATTGTCAGGGCAACCTTCTCGACAAAGCGCCATCTTGAACTCGGCGGGGTGGGAGTCTTGCCTCGTGTGCTCTGTGCTGCCATTTAATTATTCATAGCCTGGGGGCAACTTCAGTGTCTGTTACAAAATCCCTATTCTGGGGCCCATACATACAACGGTGTTGTATTTACATTTTCAGGTGATGCTCACTCTGGAAAAAGCCCATTATATATTGTACATTCCATTCATTTGACAAATTAACCTTCTGTTAACACTAATTACACATATATTTTGGATAATACATCTTCCAAATATCAAATTGGGACTTCCCACAGACTTGGCAGCCATCTTGAAAATTGTGGATTCCACATCCAATGGTTTGTAAATCAGGATAGAGTTGGGACAAATTTGGGGGTGGGGTGGGTGGGGGAGGGGGGAGATATGAAACCAAAAGTACATAATTTGCAAATGTCAAATGTATTTTTGTGAGATTTATTGTCCCGCAATCAATGCATTGCGCAATGTTCAAAATGGTGCTCACCATGTGCCCGCTCAATGTATTTTGTTGCATTTGGATTTGTAACTAACAATGATAACTACTTCAGACACAACAGAGCAGGCAGATTAAAATTAAGATGGCAAGTCAAGTTTCAAAAGTACTTTAACCTCTGTTTGCCCTGGTAACTCAGAGAACAGACACCTGGAACCTTGTGAAATATTACTATAACGATCACCGAACAACCAGGGCTATGCAGCTATGCTGTTTTACCGGCCCAAATTAACCCTCCAGACAAGTTGAAATAAAATGCTGTGTGTATGCTCCAGCCCTCCCCTTCGCTAAGTTTCACTAAGTTTCAATCCTAAAGTAGCAAATAGCTTTCCAAAGTGTACTACCCAAAGGGGGACTTATTTTAGCTGGTAAGGCAAGATGCCAAATTTACATAAACAAAACCCCCAGCTTGGACAATCTTGATTGGCCAAAATACAGGGCAGACAGGTCAGGACTGAGAGGAGGAGGAGGAGGCTGGCATGTAAGAGGATGCAGTGGACTCTCTTACCCTAGCAGCCTATACTTTGTACATGGTATATTGATATATTTAAAATTAAAAGGTCAATGATGGTCTCCCTTTTATCAGTGATCCCCAAGATATAACACTGTGTTTGAGTTGACATTACTGCACAATAATGGCAGATGATGGCCACTATCTCGACAAAATCCTTCAGCCTGGGTCGATCAATTTTTATTAGGGAAGGGCAGTTTGATGGTACCTTTCTTTTGTTCCATTAATTTAAGGTTGGGCCTTTCAGGAGATGAGGTTTGGATACCTGCACACTATTTCATAAGCACAAATTTTAATTGATACATAATGTGCACCTAACTTGCAACAATTATATGCCATGAAGATTGATCTGAATAATTTTATTTTGCTTTACCACACTCATTCTGAGAGACCACCCCCAGCCTCAAAGCGGGTGGTCTCTCCATGAAGGTCAAATAAGAGGAAATTATGGCACTACAGAACCTCATTAATGTGGTCTTGGAAAGGTGGGACTACTAAACCACTATATTTTCCCATTGTGGCACTTAATTTAAGATTGATTATACTGTGGCAAGTAGTATTAGAAGTGTGCATCCAATGTCAAGATGGCTGACATAAGAACATGGTGCAATGCCCTTCTGATATTAAAGCTGAAGGAATATCCACCACCCTGTAAAGCCAGCATTTCAGCCAGCATGACCTTTACAGCTATTCACATCGCCTTGAAATTTTAGCCCTCCTCACACCACTCCATGTAAAATTTTATCCCTCCTCACACCACTCCATGTAAAGATGTAAATCAGATTCCTCAAACCTCAAAAGTGGTGAGTTTCTTTTATTGTCATTTCGTTCCAATAGAAGGTATTCATATTAAACTTTATTAACTGCAGACCTGCTCTAGTCCCCTAAGTTGCTAGGCAACAGAACTATGCTTCTGCTATGATCAGGGAACTTTTACAAGTTATGTTACTTAACCATCCACAAATTACTCTTTTTCCACCAAACAAATTAAATTTTCAAAATATGTTAAGCATCTTGTATGTTTTAAAACACAATGAATGACTTTCCTCAAGCTTTTTGCTTTCTCAAGTTGCTCCTGTTATCACAGACGCTCATTTGACCCTGCATAACACATGAATGTGCCCTCCTTCCTGTCAAGTTCCTTGCTGCCGTCTAGGTGGCAGCACAGGATCCCAGTTAATATGCATACCTCCTATTGGCTCTCCATTTTTCATAGTGAAATTTGCAATACATGTATACAACTTGTCAAATGAAAACCTTGATAGAGTCTTACAGATGAATTTCACTTTCATTTTCTATAAGAAAACTTTAAGACTTGATGTATCTATCCTGCAAGAATTGAATAAACCTGTAATGTGTTGCTTCTAAGCACACCTGGGAGCACTTTAAATATGAGAAATGTTAACATAATTTTACTCTTCAAACCAATATATATCTTTCTGTATTATTTGATTCCAATAAAATTAATTAACATACGAGTAGACTATTTCTGTTTCTCCTATTGGTCGAGGCACCATCACATGTCATGCTCTAAAACCTGGACCCACTGCTTTTGCTGTCTCCGAGTCACTGGACCCGATCAAGACCTCATGTGCGGCCAGTCCAGACCTTGCGAACAATGAAAGCTTGAAGTGAGCCATCATCAGAACATTCAGCCAATCACATTCCAGGATAAAATACACTGCGGGGTAGCACCCACCTTGATTCACTGGGAACATGGCAGGGTTTCCACCTAAATTTGGTTGTAAAGCTCTTTGGGATAATTTGGTAAGGATCAGTCTGCTGTGTTGATCTTTGATCTTTGACACTAATAATTGCAAAGATGAATATGACAAAACAGTTAATAGTATAGTCTCATCCACAAACTATAATTGTAAAGTACATGTAGCACATGATGAGTATGTAATAAAATACTCATGGTCAGTCTGACATCAATGATTAGTTTGAGCATGGATACAACTGACGCGTCTTGCTTAAAAGTCCTACAGTAATGACATTCTAATATTTGTAAGCACTCTTGCTTTGCCTGTAACTTCAGGCATGCTGATTTTAAAATCTGTTCATCCCAGAACACTTCATTGTATCTTGTCTTGAGATCCTGGAACTGCAATTCCTATGTACATGATAATCTGTCCCTGTTGTTAATGTTTTCACCAGTACAGACTCTGCTGGAAGGTGCTGCCATACTGTAGTTTCCAGGAGCTTGGTGGCTTCCAACCTCCTAAGTGGCCAACCAGTACTTGAGCACTTTTCTAAAAGTACACAGTCACACTCATTGAAAGAACTGCTACTAGATGTCCATCTCTGAAACTTATGCCTTGAATATAAAATTACATGTGTAGGTGAGGGCTCCAAAACAAGTTTTGATGGTTACATGCTAAAATTTGGCATAGTCACTGACAGAAACGGATATGGAATGTATACACTTCCATTAATAGATGTCTGGTTTTGCTATATACAGTTGAAGTGTGATAGGGTATTAAGACTTTTTACTCTTTCAGGCCAAGCATGACTGAAGTCGATCTACTTACTTCAAGCTAGTCTGAATTATCATAAGGATCCCAGATTCATATTCCTCGTTACAAAATTTTTCATTCAAGTACCAGCATGCTAAAGTGACTTGTAAACATCATTATGTGTTTCACACTTCATTTTACCTGTAAATCTACCCAGTCATGGCATTGGTTGACATATGTGGCAAGCTGTGCTGCATCTGAGGCATTGTCTCCCTCTGCACAGAACTTGAGTAGTATACCCACTGATAGGTCAGCATCACAGCTGAAAAATGTGTGCATGTGCAAGTAAGTTGCTCCAAAATTTACGTGCCAAGGCTGGGCATAATCAAAGATGTGACTCGAGAAGGGAAGCACATTTGTGAATGCCCACATTCACCATTCTTCCAGTTGGCAAAGGGGTGAGGCGTACACCAGCATAATACGTACCTGGACCCAAACAGTTCTTACAATTTAATTTAGTTAAAATCATATCAAAACTGTTTCCAGTATGAGGAAATATAATACTTGTAAGACTGACATTAATGGTCAAAATTAAGAAGGTTATGACATTTATAAAATACTTGTTGACAAAAAAAACAAAACAAAAATAACATCACTGTTTTATATTGATATTAGGAAATATCTTAATGCTAAAATGGTTGGCATTTTGCTGTCACAAAATGGTGATTCTTTTTTTCTTTTGGACAGTCATATTATGACTTTAACCTTTTATATTAAAAACAATGTGCTATTAAGGAAAAAATTACCCTCTTCACAAGCTATCTGTTCAAAATGATTTTTGGACACAATCAGAGGGAAAGTTAAAGAGTTAAGAGGAAAAACACATTTTGGATAAGAAAAGTAGGTCACAGACACAAATAGAATAAATGGATCTCAACTTCAGTATGGGTGTACTGTGATGATCTTAACTCTTTCAGTGCCAATCATGAATAAAGTGGATATACTGAAGTCAAACTAGTCTACATTATCATGAGGATCCCAGATTCGTATTCCTTGTAAAAAGACCTTTCATTCAAGTACCAGTATGCCTATATTTCCAGAGAGAATATCCAAGGTCAACAGCTTTTCTTGGTACGCATTGGGCACAGTCGAGAAAAGCTGTCCAAAATTTGGCACTGAAAGAGTTAAGACACAGCCACCAGGCAGTCATAATACCATCAAAAACATTGATGCATGTTCCTGAACACTAAATATGTCATACTCACCTAGAAATGTAAGCAGCCTGATGGGGTACTGCTGAAATAAATTTGAGCACAATCTGTTGGGGCATTTTTTTGTGATGTTCTGGTAACAAACAGTTACTGGATGGAAAAGATAACCCCAAAACATAATGCAAAAAGCAAATTTGGCAGAGTCATTTAGTAACCCCTGATAGTAATGGAACAACACAACTGTCAAGAGATTGTAGTCCTTGTTCTGTTAATCAGTACTGTCTTATGTCTAGAGACAGAGGGGTGTACTCACCATGCCTGATAAAGTGTCTTGACAATACCCCCACATGTCTAGAGACAGAGGGGTGTACTCACCATGCCTGATAAAGTGTCTTGGCAATACCCCCACATGTCTAGAGACAGAGGGGTGTACTCACCATGCCTGATAAAGTGTCTTGGCAATACCCCCACATGTCTAGAGACAGAGGGGTGTACTCACCATGCCTGATAAAGTGTCTTGGCAATACCCCCACCAGGTATAAACAGCTCGTCCTCATCATCTCCACTCCCAAGTTCCCCATACCGTGACCTCCTCTCAAGGTCAACCCATTTGTAGGAGCCATGCACAGCTACACCAATATCTTGGTCTAACTTTGGGGACAACACGCACCTGAGTTGAGTACTGGAAAAAAAAATCAAACAAAACATAACACTACATCACAGTGGACTATGGTATAGTAGAATACCGTGATTACTGTCTTCAGAGCTGACGTGCAGGAGCCATGACTTGTTTGAAAGCCCATTTTCCCAGGACATTCTACCATATGCAACATGTAATACCTTTCAAGCCACTGTTTTCAATTAGAAGATAAAAATTTGATTTGTGCAACAAATGCAGATCCATCCTATGAGCTCAGATGACTGTCAGCTGAGCTAAAAATTACATCAAAACACTGCTGAATTTGGGTTAAAATTCTATCTGATCATCATGAAAAATGTAAAGATCCATTTACCCTCCTCGTATACTTAAACAACAATTAAAGAACGAGAAAAAAATGATCTTTTAGAATTTATCCTGAGAGGAAAATCTTAAAGCACCATTGTTCATAATAAATCAAGCTACAGGGATTATATACATGTATGGAAATTAGAGCTTAAACTGCTAAAGCACTTTGGTACAGATGGATCCTGACACTTCATTGGACAAAAAGTGAGACCTATATAAATACATGTTTCTGACTTGTAGTCTATGCAGCAAGCATCCACATGTATTGGGCATAAACATGTATTGCAGCAAAACCAAACATGTATTTTCTTGTTCCCTGCAAACTCCATGTCAGAGTTATTGTGGTACACTGTTATTTGAGGAATACAACTTAGCTGCAAGAATCCCTTTCACAAAAAAAGATGATTTTACACATGTATACATGAATGTTTGAAAACCCTCCATTTATCTACACATGTATATAAATACATATTGAGAAAATTCAGCAAAACTTATCCTTGACTGTATGCTTATTAAGTTAGGACCTACCGGTAACATGTACAAATTAAAAGAAAGCAGATTTTGCATGTACATACATCTGTCAAATTTGGCCTTCTAATTTTACTAAACAATTGAAAAAAATGGCACAGACTTGGGCTTAATTCACTTACCCGCTCATTTGCTTGTCCAGTCTCTCATGTGCTTGACTGCTGGACAACATGAACACTTTGCCAAACTTGCATTCTTTGATCCAATTCACCAACCAGGATACAAACTGGCCTCTTCTTCCCTGATAATAGGATATCATTTAATAAACACACAATTATAAGACAATCAATTTTAACCTATGCTCAGTTGGAGACTGAGTCAAAAGCTTTCCTCAGCAGGCCATGGGCACAATGACCCCAGGTGTGCCATGGAAAGCTGTTAACAGGGGACCATTCTGTTTTCTCTGAAAATATGGGCATGTTGGAAAGCTCTTAACTTGGGATTACTCTGTTTTTTCTGAAAATATGGGCATGTTGGTACTTGACTGAGAGATCTCTTGGCCAGAGCAAAAATTGACAAAGCATATATCAGATGTATTGCATGCAACAACCAGTGACACTAATGGAACAAATGGACCAATGGGTAAGTCTTGAGGTACCATGTTCACAAACAAATAGTGGATTGACGGAACCATCACAAAAGCAATGATGGCTGGATGGACAACCCAAGAACAAAATGGGTCACCTCTTGGTGTGGACCCCCAACAAATCTATTGACCACTTTCAGCTTGCCTTTCAGTATATAATTTAAGGATATACTTCTGCTTAGCAGAGGTGCCCACAAAATTGGACATAAAAGACAATAAAATAAAGATAAGTTCAACAAATTATATACATGTACTTTTGAAAGTACATAAAGTGGAAAATTGTGTTTTGTCATTGTCATTTCTGTCACTTGTCTTGTGTTTATATAGCAATTGCACAAATAGAAAGTAAAATTTTCCAATTTTTTTCAGTTTAAAATGTATTCAATTTTTTTATTTTTCATTCACACTTTGAAATTCTTGTGGCAAAATAAACTATAAGATGTGAATGCAAAAAGCGGGTCTCACTTGTTGCAAATTTTGCTTTGCTTGGTTTCTAGGACATGTGATTGAGCTCACCCAATGTGCACATGACATACAATATAGTTGTACAAAGCTTGCTAATGTTTCTCTGTTTTCTAAATGTAAAAGCTCAAAAATATATTCCATGTTAGAACTAGACATGGCTTTTTTGACCCTTTGGACCTTTGCATATACATTTTGGTCTCTTTGGATAAATACGAACCATAAATCTATGTAATTCAGCTATACATACCAAGGAACATTGCCTTTGGTTGGAATTGTCTTGGGTTTGTTTCATTAGGACTATGGTTAATGTTTGGATATGGTAATGACACTGTCTAATTTGATCTGCCCACTCTACAAACTTGTACCTGCATTGTATCTGTAGTATTACATTCAATTTTTACCATGATTTTGGGACAAACACCCTCAGGGAAACATTTCTCCAAGTTTTTAACCACCTGCATCCATGAATTATTTCTACCTGCAAGAGTCATCCATATGGAGAATAATAGAGCAAAGGTGTGCTCTTTTATTATGAAAAAATGTAAAAATTTTCAGTCACTGTCAGATGAAAATAAATTTGTATACAAATGTATTATGACGTGAAGGGGAGTGTGTCGGTGAAGTGACTAAACTGGGCCATGCAAGATTGAAAAGGAAGCCTCATTTCTCCACAGCACTGCACCCATATGTCTCTTGGGGTAAGATGGTCAATTGTGGTGTGTTTTGTATTCTGTGTACAGCTTAGTGATATTTATGTACTGGATTCTATGGATACTTCCTTTTAATGTTTTTGTAACATGAATGATTGTACTTTTGGCCCCAAGAGGGCGTAACCATACAAATAAAGTCTTTGCATCCATGAATTAGTTCAATCGGCAATAATCAACCAAGAGGCTATTTCACCCTCCTTGAATCAAATTAATTCACGAACTAGCTGAGTTGAATCCACTAATGAATTCTTCCACCACTGGTCAACTGGATCTATGACTTATATTTTTTTTTGGGGGGGGGGGGGGGGGGTAAAATTCTGGGCCTCAATTTCCATAATGGAACTCAAGTAGCAGCTTTAGGTTGATGGACCTTTAAGTTACCACGGTTGACCTGTATGGTTGAATCTAGCACACAAAACTCTCTAATCTCAGATGCAGCAACCTGATCAAGTGTCATCCTAGAATATCTTTCCCAAAATGGGCTGCATTTTGAAATGTATTGATAGGAGGAGGCTGGGTTCTAGAGTTTTGTTTTGTTTTTTGGGGGGTGGGTGGTGCACTGGCAAATTTAGGACAGTACATCAATGAAACTGCCAATGCAAGAAGTGGTCTTTCTGGATGGGTGGTCTGTCTTGAGGGGGGCCAGCAAGAAGGGACTACAGTTCGTCATCACAAGATACTCACTTTGACCAATGGTGCTCTTTGTTGTATGGCAACTAGCTGTTTGTCTCCACTGTAAAACACTGAAACAATAAAAATATAAATGCACCATAATGGTAGATTTTTTTTTACAAATAATGACCAGAAAAGTTTGCACAATGTTTACTTTTCACAACACTGACTTCAGAGCTGTAAACAATTTTCAACTGGTTATAACATGTACTGCATTTGTTGTATTATATAAGAAAGGCTCAATTTCTCCAATTTTCTACACTGCAAAGCCTGGATTTTCATTAATAAAATATAGCTTCATGCTAAATTCCATCCACTGCTGTTTTTCCATCAATGTTTGGATACAAGATGGGATTGATACAAATAAAGAGTGGCAGTATATCTTGCTAGCTATCAAAAATTACAAATTAATATACCCAAGTGGTTAGTCCCTTAAAAAAATATAGATTCTTGGCCATAAATTTATGAACAGCAACATTATGTACAGTGTATCATCAAACAAAATAAATTTGGCATGACAATAAAAAATTATCATGACTAATAACTTCAAAAAGTTGGTGAACAATATTAACAATGTAAACAAAAAATAACAATGTTAACAGCATGATAATTACACCCATTTCATCATATCTTTTTCCATTGCTGCTTTTGCCTTTGGACTAAGATTTTATCAACAGCTTTCCTTGATGCAAGCTGAGCAAGCCCAATGGGGAAGCTCTGCAACATGTAATTCTCACTCAAAAAAATTCATGTGAACACTAAACTTAAAAAAAAAAAGAAGAACAAAAAAAAAAAGAAAGATAGACTTTGAGCTCCAACAAGTTTTTGAAAGAAAGCAGCAAGACAGAACTTGGTTTCACCTTCTGCTGCAGTGGTAAGGCTGCAGTGTTTGTGCAAGTCTCCAGCAGCAAATGGGTCATTGCCCACCAATGGCAAGATGCTGTCGTGATACAAATAGCCAACCTTTTCCATGTAAAGAGTGGAGATGATCAAATCTGTAGCCAGTTGGCCTACATTTCCCACTGACACAGATGGCTATAACAAACATGACAATAAAATAATGTAAGATTTAACTTGTGATGTTTGCATACTTGTTACTTGCCAGCAAAACTCCCTCTGCAATGACCGTCAGTTTTACCCCTCACATGACAGTTATTGGAACTTTTCACTACTTTCTACATGTACCTTGGCTTGCAGTAAGAATTTTATTTTGTAAGCCAACTTGGCTAATCTTACCTAAATCTTTTAGCTAAACTTAAATAATATTAGCCAAAGTCATCCCACATCTTCAAACATTTTACATCCAATAGGCAACAGTGCAATGATAAAACAGTAAAACGGATTTTGAAGCTGCAGAGCGACAAAAATTTATTTCGCCAATTTGGTTAAAAGGTTGTAAATTCTTTTTGCCAAATTCCACAATCATTAGCCTATGGCTAATTAGCTAATGGCTAGTTCCAGCCCAGTATACAAGCTACAAGTTCCTCAGATCAACTGACATTTTAACTCCTATATATTTGAACTTTACCTTTCTTAATCTTCCTTTCCAATATATTTTTCCTGTTATGTATTGCTATGGTTTCCACACAAAATGGGAGAAATATTTACCAAGCAAAAAAGTTTCTACCAAGACTGTTTTTCAATATTTAAAAAGAATGTAATTATTTCCAATATGTTTTCAGTTTTATTTTTTGATCCCATATCTGCAGATCTGAGTAAATCATAAGCACTGTTGAAATATCATTAATATGTGTACAGAGGTAATGGGTCTCTATTAGGCATCAAAAGGTGGATTTCTGTGTAGTCAGTATCACTTCATGGGGGATAATAATGTTCATGCCATGATATATACTTTCTGGAGATGAAAAAAAAAAAAAAAAAAAGTGGCGGCATTTCAAAGAAAGTGGCCTCTGGAAAAAGGGTCCACCCAAGGGCTGCCATTGATGGCAAATATGTGTTGATGTACTGATGTACAAAATATTGCAGTGGATCAACAGTATCCTAGGAGAGTCTATTGTCAATTTAAAGTTGTGTTCTCTACTGCAATATCAGTCATTACTACGGGAAGTGAACATCAAAGTTCTGCATCTTTCCTACTGACTCTTGTTTTCTGTAAATTGTCCCTTTCATGTTTTGACACTCTCTTAAATAACTGTCGACTCTCCCATTTTAAGTGCTAGTCTCCCATTTTGGAGACTCAAAAAGTTCTTACAATGACAGGGATTTTGAGGCAAAATTGAATATTTTCTTTGACTTTAAATGTATATTTTTTACAAAAACCTCATGGTCAGGGGTCTTTGGGGGTTGACAACTATGCTCTCACTGTTACATGTTTTAAAGCTGCATGTGCACATCAGTGTAAATAAACATGATGAATATACAGCACAATTCACATTTCATAAGAAAAAAAAGAAAAGAAAAGAAGTCCAAATTTCATGACCCTTATACATTTTAAAATGCTGAAATATGCATGGAACTGTGTTTAGGAATGGCATATAAATCAAACAATATACAAACCACTATCAAAGTGAAGTTTTCCCACTTCCTTGGGTTCTTCTCACAGCTGATAAACATTTTAAGGCGCTCTTCCTTTCCTACACAAAAATGATAAAATGTGTATAATGTATCTCTTGAGTGCATGTTTAAGTGTCAGAAAAACAAACAGACTGCAGACCATAATGTGATCCTTATTGAAATAACAAAATTTATTTAATTGTGTTGTGACAAACGTCAATAAGGAGTGAACATTAACCGCATACATGTACATGTATAGCTACTGCAAAGTTCTCATTAATTGTATCAGTCATTAAAAACATACATAACAGAATTACAGTAGTTGATTCTTTGAGAGACCACCTGCTCTCTTATGATTGAATTTGTCATGTCCCTAAATGTACATTTCAATGTTAAGTTACCTCTTTTAACAGACCACCTGCTTTACATGACCACTTTTGCACCTGCTTCATGGGGTGGTCTGCCAAAAGAGGAGCCACTGTAACATATAACTGCTGTACCTATTCTTAACATGGCCGAATTGTCATTGACATGATGAAGACTATGCCAGGATATTTTTTTTATTTAATGTGAATAGGTACACACCAAAGTGAAATGTGCTTACAGTAAAATACTACGAACAATTTTCTTCATAGCCTCCAACTTTCATTGTTCAATACAGGTTTCCTAATTTTATACAGTGGTCCCTCCTTTGAGAGACCCCTACACTTGCTGATCTGGCCAAAGGTGGTCATAGAGTGACATGTTAAGACATGGATAACCTGCATTCAACAAGAATTGCATGTTACATATGGAATTTAGTTCGAGAGTAACACGGTTATGTTGAATATCAGCTCACCACAAATGAGAAAAAAAAAACTTCAAGACACATGTAATTATGCATACATTTCTTTGTATCAATGTAATTAACCTGAATTTAACTGTGCACGGGGACACTTGAAGCCACAATACCGTATTTCTCCCGCTCTTACAGTATAGAAACAAGAAGTTGTGCAGAATGTGACTCACAGTCACATAGTGTTGCCAGCTTCAAGAAACTGTCCCAGCACAGACGGTCCCCGAAAACAGGCTTTCTTACAGCAGTTCACCACTTAAATAGTCCCCCCCCCCTTATTTTTTTAAGACATATTAGAATATCTAGGGACTTTTCTTGCCTGGTACATTAGTCCAATTGAAACATATCACAAAGGGCCAGTGCTGCCACCAAGTGAAATTTGATTCATCCAACATAACATGAGCCGACATATGTCACGGCGCATACTCGGTGCACTTCTGAAGCCTTTTAGATAGCATTTTCTTCCTCTGGACACTGCAAGGTGCCACTGAAGAATGACACCAACTGAGCCACATCTGCTTTGACTGCAAGTGATTTAAGATTTAGGCAGCATTTTTAAGATATCTATGTTAGAAATACAGATACATGTATCTCTATTTGTGACTGTATGCAGCTTTGGCTTGCCATACTTGTGGCTAGATCATTTGTAACATCACGCATTAATAAGCCAGGCCACTTTCGTGGCCTGTAAGGTGCAAATGAACTTGGCAATGGGATGGCTTCACCTGCTTCTTCTAGGTTATACTCATTTCATATTAGCCGGCAAACCACTCTTACGGTGTAGGAACAAGAAGTTGTGAAGAACATGACTCCCAGTCACATAGTGTTACTAGCTTTGAGAAACTGTACCAGCAGAGCAGAACTGTTTCAGAAACCAGGCTTTTTCTTGGCAGTTTAGCATTTAAATAATCCCCCCCCCCCCCACACACACACACATTACATGAAAAACTAATCAGTTGCTTCCATTCCAATCAAAACGCAATCTAAGAATATTGTGCAGTCTTTTTTTTTTTTTTTTTTAAACATGTTAGAATATCTGTTGACTTTTTTTGCCTGTCATTTTGGTCAAATCGCAACATGTCGCAAAAGCCAGTGCTGCCACCAAGCAATTTGATTCTGTAGTGGTTCAGCCAGGTATCGAACCCAGGACCCCTTGCACCCTGAGCTAGTGTTTTGCCATTACGCTAAAAGTCCGGACGTTGAGCGCGAGGGCTCAACAATGCCTGGCTCTCACTACACTCCTTCCCCTTTTCTCCCAAGGACCAAGGAATGCCCAGTGATATCACCAAACTGACCCCACAGGTTGCCTCCCTGACCTCCAACCACAAGGAGCACAACACCACCAGCCGTTACTCTCCGGCTGCAGCCAGCTGAGCCCAGCAACAAACCACCCTCAACCACCGTGGCCTGTTGGTGTGCGTTTGTGTTCACCCTGACTCCAATGTTGTGGTTCAGCCCAGTATCGAACCCAGAACCTCTTGCACCCAGAGCCAGCATTTTGCCATTATTATTTTTATGCTAAAAGTCCATACTTTGAGTGCGAGGGCTCAACACTGCCTGGCTCTCGCTACAATTCATCTAACAGGACAATTGACATAAGTCACGGCGCATGCATGGTGCACATTTCGTAACCATGAGGCTCGACAGTGGCTCCTGATGCTTGTGCCTAGGTCGATTGTATTGTTGCACATTAGTAAAGCAGGCCACCAAAGCGGCCTGCTGAGGTGAAAATGAACTTGGCAATGGGATGGCTTCGCACACTTCCTCTGGGTTAACCCATTTCATATTAGCCAACAATATAGGGTTGAGTTATCCATTCCCAGCAGCTTGACAGGAATGCACCAAGATTTGATGTGTAACCCACCTTATTTGTCTTTAACAATAAGTTTCAAAGGCTTTGAAACTTATTGTTAAAATGCTGTATTTAACAGCTTTAAGCTATCAAATAGTACAGTCTTTTACACTCATTACAATTTCCAGTCTGCATCTCATAAAGTTGATAAACCATCATGCAGGGCCTTTTTCACATGATATAGCTATTTTTAACATTAAAAGGGGCTGGATGGGGGGGGGGAGGTTGTTGTAAAGTTATGCCAAACGTGTTACTCAACTCACCTGCTCAATCAAAAAATAATGGAATGGTGTCTCTTTAACAGCGCAGACTGCCGCAGTGAATGACCATGCTGAATTTTCAAAAAACCGGAAGTAGCTATCTGCTAGGGAAAGAACAACCGGAAGTATTATGATTCTGATCAAAAGCTTCAATTGTGGGTGAAAAATACGACATATTCTTTCGTGTATAAGTAAGTATATTAAGACATGTGATCAGATCAATTAAAAATTTTCGGTAGCCGAATACAGAATTCGCATTATTTGCGTTTTGCTTCTTCAAAGTAACGGGTATTTTACAGGTAGCAACGGCTGTGCTATTTTTGTGCTATCCGCTTGGTTTCTGTCTCCTGAGGACTTGATGCCGTCAATGACGGCTAATGCCGGCTGCTCTAAAATATATATGATTTAAGGTATGTCAGCAACAAACAACAATATCGTGTTTAGAAATGTTACAAGTGTCCACATCAACATTACATTCTGAAAAAGTGTGATCGGTAAATATTTAGCTAAGATGGCAATTTGTTTGAGGGGGAAGTGAAAAGTGTAAAACTGCAATTTACCGTCTCCCATCTAAATTCTAATACTTAGTAATAGTAATGCCTAATGGTTCATGCCATGGCCATGCCCATGTTACCTGATAGTGATAACGGCCTCAGACGGGTCCCCATTACATCTGGGGTACCTGTCTGAGGCTGTTATCAGGTAATGCTCAGGCCTGGTATTGCGTGGCTTCCTTTGACAACAATGTTACGATTATATTGACAGACCTAGTAAATTGGAGCAAGAATTGTGCTTGAGCTGTAAAGAAAGGAAAACGAATCTTAGGAATAATAAATGGCTCCTTTCAAAATAAGTCTCAACATGGAGGTATTATACAGATGCCTCCATGGTCTAAGTCCATAATAACTAAGCAGTACAACACATTAGAAAGAGCCTGACCGCATCTCGAATATTGTGTTTAAGCTTGTACTTGTAGACCTTGGTTTCAGAAGGATGTAGACTTACAAGAAGCAGTCCAAAGGAGAGCAACAAGAGTGCTACCAGAATTATCACAGCTGGAGTACAAGCAGAGACTAAAAGCTATGAAATTAACAACACTGGAAACTAGGATGTTAAGCGAAGATTTCATGGAAGTGTACAAAATCAGCCACGGTTTGGAGGATATTGATCCAGGAGAGATTTTTCAATTTGCAGAGGCAGATAGAACAAGAGGGCACCCCTTCAAAATAATCAAGTTTTGGCCAAGCTTAATATAAGAACATATAGTGTTGCAAATAGGATTGTGAAAGAATGGAACCAGATTTCCCAAAAAGCTGTGACTGCAAAATCTGAACCATTAACTGTATATGAGTCACAGATTTGACTCTCTTTCCAGATATCCCTTGAGACGAGATATTTAAATAAAGTATTCAGGGTATCATGGTAAATCATAAAGAGTTAGTGCTCCACTTTAAAAAGTTATGAAAACAAACATTTTAATTTCACAGGTATCAGTAATAGTGCCTCAGCTCGCATATTGTGTGTCAAATTGAGCAGTCAGGCATTGACTAAACTTGCTTCAAGCAAGTTAAGGGTTGAAGCCAGTAATTTATTTCAACTCATCTTGTACTTATGGCAGAGTCCCAGAAAGAACTGCAAGAGATGCTGAACATAGCAGGGGAATACGGGAATAAATGGAGGTTAGAATTTAGTAAGGATAAGAGTAAAGTGATGACTCTTGGGAAGAAACCAGATGGAAATAAAAAATGGAGAATTGGGCAGTTCCAAATTCCAGAAGGTAGGGAACAGTTAATTGAAATTGGGGAGGTTGATGAGTATGAATACCTAGGTGTTAAGATTAAAGCAACGGGTAAAGGCATGTTCAGGTATCAGGTGGAGAAGATTAAACAGAAAGTGAATCGCACAAAAGGAATGATTAAAGCTACTGCATTGAACAGTTTCAACAGAGCATACACAGCAAGAGTACTATGGGATAGAGTTGCAATACCAGGAATGATATATGGCTTAGATGTGATTTCAGTGAGTGAGGGAGATATCCAGGGAATGGAGAAAGCACAGAATGAGATGGGGAAATGGATACTAGGAGCACCACCATGTACAGCAACAGAAGCAGTCCTAGGAGAGTTAGGATGGAATAAAATCACAGATAGAATTGCCAAAGCTAAGTTAAAGTACTGGGGTTATTTACAAGGAATAAGTGAAGACAGGTGGTGCAGGAAAGTTTACAATCAGGTAGTCAAGGAAAAAACAAGATGGGTCAAAGACATAGACGGGTTAGCAGAGAAATATGAACTAAAAGGATATGATGAGGTGGATGATTGGAAAGTATATGTAGGTAAGACTTTTACAGAGGGTTGGAAAGAAGACTGGAAAAGAGGAGTCAGGGAAAAAAGTACATTGAAGGCATACAAGGTATTAGAAAAGCCACAGAAAAGTGTGTGTTGGGATGGTGGGAAGGGATCCAAACTTCTGTTTCAAAGTAGGGCAGGAGTAATCAATCTCGAAAAGAGAAGTCAAAAGTGGACAACAGGGAGTAATGGAAAGTGTAAGTCATGTAGAAAAGAGGCAGATGAGACAGTGGACCATTGGCTGTTGTGGTGTGATGCATATAGAGAGATAAGGGCAGATTTTTTCAGAAAGTGGCACAGAGAAGATTACAATTACAAGGGTTTAGAAGAGGTTCAGGGTTTAGAGGAAGAGGAACGTATAGCATGGATTTTAGGTATGAAAGGTGGCTTTCTGGGAGGCAGGAAAGGTAATAAAAATGTACAGGACTACCTGGTAGGATGCTGGGAGAAAAGGAATGAAATAATAGAGTTAGAAGGCAACAGGTTAAATTAGAATTCCAGAGTACAGGGAGGGGAAGGAATGGGAATGGTGGTAGCCCTTATAAGGGCTCCCATGGGGGCTCCCATGGGAAAAGCCTGAGCCTTAGAGGCGGGGATAGGGTGTGAGAGGGATGGATAAATTTTCTTTTTTTTTTTTTTTTTTTTTTTTTTTTTTTTTTTTTTTTTTAAATTTTCTAGGCCACCTGTGTCACAGAGTGACACAGGACCGCGGCAGACAAGCGGAGAGCCACCGTATTATTATTATCAAACTAAAAATCAACAGAGTTATTATCTTGCAGCTCATCCAAAGGGTTACAAACATATGTACCATAATATACATGTACATAAAAAAAACAGTCCTTATGATTTGTTTACACCAAATAAAATATAAAGACCATAAAGTATGGGATTTTTTTTAGCAAATTGCCATGACAACCAGCTCTGCATAGTACTACTTGCAATATCATTGTGCAGACACAATGTTGTTTAAGTTGTTTTTGCTGAATATTTAGCTTGGACAAAGAGCTGCTCCTCAGAGACACATGTACAGTTACAGGCTCCTAAACATGTTCTGAGTAGTTACCCACTTTAATATATTTGGGCTAATGCAGCCTAGGTCAAAATTCTACAGAGGAACATTTGCAATGTGCATAACAGTACTTCCATATTTATATAGGTTAGACAGTGACAGGCTAGCTTGTGGAGAGTAAAAAGTTTGGACTGCAGAATAGGGTAATGATGACTAGAAAGTGGTTCTGGACAAAAAAGACTCAAATATGAATATATATTTGACGATTGGCTTAAGTTGTACCTTTGGATCTACATACATGTAATATAAATCTGTGGCTAGCCATGTATAAGCCCTGACCTGTATATACAGAAGGCCAAGTTTTACTTCTTTCTAGCAGTCTGTTGCAGTGATGATATGCTTGACATGCACATATCTAGTGGCAACATGGCCACATGTAGTGTCATATGAGTCAGTCCTGGCCAAGGCTATTTGCTCTGTACTCCACATGCATGTCTGTACTGTTATCTTCCCCATAACCTGTTCTGACTCTAAACCCCAATATTCAAGCTACCCTGACACCCTCTAACCTGCTAACATGTCACAGACTTGTTTAATTCTGTACATTGCATGTAATTTCTACGACTTGGTAAATTTTTTAAAAATGTGACATATCAGATTCCAAATGCAACTGAGAATGTTGTCTTAGGTGTGTTCATCTGTTATTTGGTTACATATAATTCTCAAGTTATATACATCTTTAATTAGTCAATCATCAGCACTGATAAGAAGCCTCTGGTTCATATTTCTAGAAAGAAAAGAGGGCAATATGAAAGGTGCCTGACAGTTACCTGGCTTTGCATTCAACATGTTAATCTATATTCTATATTTTGTCACTTGTCAATGTTTCTGTATTTCAGCATTATGCAGAAGCAACTAATTATAGCTGGGCTAGTTGTTCATCTCATCCTCTTCTACTCTATATTTGACATCTACTTCACCTCACCCTTGGTACATGGGATGACTCCTCATGTTCCTTACTTGGCTCCTCCTGCTAAAAGGTTGGTCCTGTTTGTGGCTGATGGGCTGAGGGCAGACAAATTGTTTGAGCTGGACAGCCAGGGGTACACCAGGGCACCATTTCTCAGGTCAGTTAATCAGTTTGAACTGGTTCCATCCAGATTTAATGACACATATTAAATATTGGCCTTAATATATATATATATATATATATATATATATATATATTAAGGCCAATATTTATCTCTGTGTGTGTGATTATGCTGTAATTGAAAATAATAGAATAGTTTTGAACATTTATATAAATCTGTGCCAGATTGTGTCACAAGAAAAGAAAAGTACTCAAAATTTTGCTGGATAAGTACCGGGTATCATGTTTTTAAATAAATTGTACACTAGTTTGTCCTGCTCGTTTATCTTCTCAGCTTTGCATGTCAAAATATGCCTGATAACATATAAAAATTCAACATTTTAAGACTCCCTTTGTGCAGTTTGTTTTTTTATTTATTTTTTTTTTGGGGGGGGGGCGGGGGTATTGCTTTTAATCTCAAACAGCTTTATTTAGGGTAATGTCTGATATTTTTTTGCATAAAAATGCAGGAACATCATGGAGAAAGAAGGTGCATGGGGTGTGTCTCACACTCATGTACCCACGGAGTCCAGACCAGGTCATGTAGCAGTGATTGCAGGCTTCTATGAGGATGTCAGTGCTGTCACCAAAGGTATACTGTTTTTTTTTTAAACAGAATCAACTGAGACACACAAATGATGATCTATAATCCTATGTTTAATCTTATTTGTCCATAATATTTTCTTTGCAATATACACTATACAACATGTATGCTTCTGTGATCCATGACTCTTCCCAGAGCAGACCATCCTTGACTTGCTGTAATGCACACAGGTTTCCTGCTCCAATGTCATCTGAATACACAACTATTTCAGAAAGTAATTGCTGGCACCATGCACACATGGCAAGCCAAAGAATAGTTTGATATTACAGCAAATTATCACATGCATGCAGGGTGCTCATTTCAGAGTGTCAAGCTATGTTGATTTCCATCAAGACCCATTTTGAAAGAAATACAATTGGTAAATACACTTTCCGGAAAACCATATGACACATAGAAAGTCAGTCGCTGTGTCCGTAGGGCACAAAAATGCTGAAATCACTGTGCTTGTTGCTTTTATTTTCAGGCTGGAAGGAAAATCCTGTGGACTTTGATTCTGTGTTTAATGAAAGCAAATATACATGGTCCTGGGGAAGTCCAGATATTCTGCCTATGTTTGCAAAAGGTATATTCATTTATAATGTTTAATTGATATCTAGACATGCTAAATCTAAATGGTGCACTAATTTTAACAACATCTTGAAAGTAATAAATAAAAATTAAGCAGATATTTGTACATGTATTACAACCCAGGATAATCTGTACATTTAAAAGCTGCCCACAAGAGAGTATCAGTTTTCATAACATGTATAACTTGCCTATATTGTTGTTACAGTTAAAAATTATGAAACTTAGATGAGAATACATTTAACCCAAATCATCATAATGTAAAGACATTCAAATTTCTCATTCTATGTTATATAAACATCTGTAAATTCCATCTTTGGTGACTTTACTTCAGATTGACGGATTGTCATTTGGAATTTTTAACAAAATATGCATGTGCATGCATGAATGCAGATATGTTAACTGCTTCTTGAAAATTTTTGAGTACAAAATTACTCCGCCATCCAACCTAGGCTATTTTTCAGAAGTCAGGCCGAGTTTTTTGTATTTCATGTATGCGATAGACAATTGAGGTACATGTATTGTGATGTGCCAGGGGTTTCCCTCTCTGAGACCGGGTAAAGTTGTCAAAATTGATCAGCTTCAATCTTTGGTAGTACGTCACTGATGGATTTTACTATTCAGGCTCTAAGCTTCAGGCAGGTTGCCTGGACATGCTCACAATAATGAATATTTCTGGTTCGGAATTTAAATTCATGAAGGATCAGTGCTGCAAGTTTAGTTTCTTGGTATTTTCAGATTCACCGCTTTCATGTTTGAAGACATTCATTCTGTTAAATTCTCCAGTTTCACGCAAAACTTTCAAAACTCCCCTACAAAAATTCAATCACTTTCACACAGACCAAGATGAGTAAGAGTTGGATAAAGTTCCAACAATTTAATGATGAAACACCAACACCGAAATTTATATATTTACAATTTTTGGCTGCCGTGGCACAATACTATATATAATACTGCAGTAGTACAATCACAAATTTCACATGACAATTTCACATGTACACTGGCTTTGCTCACACTATTCACAAGTACAGTACACCACCGTATTTGCAACATGATCTCAACAGACCTATTGTCCGGGACTCATCCTGTCCTAACTTTCCCAAACTTAGAATTTCCAAACAAACCCCCAAATGTACATCTTTCCCCAAACTCAAAGCTGGCTAAGTAGAGCCACTGGTACTGCCTGCTCTAATGGTAATACTCCCAAGTAGAGCCACTGGTACTGCCTGCTCTAATGGTAATACTCCCAAGTAGAGCCACTGGTACTGCCTGCTCTAATGGTAATACTCCCAAGTAGAGCCACTGGTACTGCATGCTCTAATGGTAATACTCCAAGTAGAGCCACTGGTACTGCATGCTCTAATGGTAATACTCTAGTATTATGCCCACTGGCCATCCTGGATCAAAAGCTCAAAACTTCTGCTGTGCAACTTAGTGAATTCTTTACAGGTCCACTTTTAAGGACAGCCAAAAGTGAAAAGCTAACATTTTGGTTTGCTTAGCTTAAGCTATTTATACTTCCCAGGGAAGGCTTACCTGCTACCTGGCCTCTTGATTGGCTGAGGAAGAAGGTCTACACTTCCCGCAATCTGATTGGGTGAAGGTGAAATTTGGCAGCACTCCACCTCTGAACATAGATTTCGTGGTCTCACTCGCTACAATTTTACAATGCATATGCCATGTACAGCTGAGGCTACTAAAACATACTCAATGACCTGTGTCCACATTGGTGAAATTCACATGGGCCTTCACATGGAAGTGCAGGCTTTCTAGGTACATGCAGATAATTTAGCGTCCCAGCTAAACGAGTTAAGTACCTATAATAATTGCTTGACCTAGTACATGAAAAAAAAACATAGAGTTTACAAGGTGAATTTATAATTATGTCTAACCATGGTACGTATTCGCTACAAGGCTAAACAATTCTCCAGTGGGTTTGGACAATGAAATGGCTGCTTCACAGTATCAGAGGTGCTTCCCTCAACTTAAAATTAGCTTCCCTGAGCCACTTTACTGTGTAACTAATTTAAATGTCCACAGACACAATGAATAATGCATAACCAGGTCAAAATACCATAACCCCAGCATTATAAGGGTGCAGAAAAATACACTTACCAATGTAAATGATAGCAGCTGGGCAGACAACTGGTCTCCACTTTATTAACACAGCATAAGTGTTTATGCAGGAGCAAGCAGTGACCATGTGTTCACAAAGATGTACCCTGCAGAAAGTGAAGACTTTGCTGGGGCAGACTCCTCCAAGCTGGACAGTTGGGTCTTCGATCAAGTCACAGTGAGTTGCTCATTTCTGTACTAGCTCAAATTGATATCAGCTGTTTTTGATTTAAGGGAGCAGTCATTGTACCACTTTTCACTAAGCATACATGGATTACTGTTAATGAAAATGTTATCACATCTATCATTTCCTAAAATAAAATAATATGTAAGTAATTGAAATGATAGCGAGCAGGTAATTTATTGACTGAAATGAAACTGTGGGTGGCTGAATTTGGTTTATCAACTTATTCTGTACGTTGAAACTTCCTTCCAGTTATATACAGTGTATTTTAAAGTTCCCTCTATCTATACAACTTTCTTTCTTTCTTTTTTTTTTAAGCACATGTTCAAGTCTGCCAAAGACGATCATAAACTGAATGACAAATTAAGAGAGAACAAAATCATCTTCTTCATGCACTTGTTGGGTCTGGACACAAATGGGCATGCACACCGCCCTTATTCCAAGTAAGTGAAATCCATGACTGTATAGATTTAAGTAGGCCTGAGGTATAACAGCTGTGTGCCTTTTCTTGAATACATAAATTATTCACCAAATAGCTTTGATTTTGGTTATGTTACCAGATCAGTGGCCAACTGTAGGGTCAATTTTTTAGAAATACCTTAACCATCTTAAGGTTCCATTTTTGTTTTATAAGAGGGATGTGCAGATTTATACAAACTGTCATGAGCAGTTTTTCTTGTTGAGATGCAGTGATTCTAGGAAGAAAGCCATGAGACGGGAAGAGGCAAGTGGTTTCCTTGCCCAGAATCATTGCGTCCCAGCCAGAAACACATGCGGGTGATCGTTTGTATTTATCCCATAATGTTTCTATGGAATATTCTGTTTAAGTAGAAAACAAATAGTTTTCAAGCAAAAACGAGGCCAGAAATATGTAGAAAAGCATAACCACCCAACACTGCCATGCGCAGATGAATTAGTCTATTTTTCTAGAAATGTAATGCGGTCCAATTTCAAATGGCGCAGTAATTTGACTACTGGCCAGACAGGCACAGCAGTGCATGGCGAGGAATAAGAAACCGTGGCAATTAAAAATACATAGAAGTTAGAATGATGACTTAATTTGTAAACAAAACAGCAGCCTGAAAGAGGAAGTGGCAATTTACTGCAAAGTACATGAAACAGCAACAGGTGGCACCAGGGAGTCCAGGAACAAGGCACTCCTTACTAAATATGGTTCTGTACTATGTGATACGGAACAGCAGATGTGATAGCCATAACACATTCCTTTATTAACCTCCCAAGGGCCCCATTATGGGATAATCTATCAGAATGTATACCTGTTTTCAATTATTTTTCAGAGAATACTTGGATAATATCAGACTAGTAGATAAGGGTGTCAAAAAGATGTTTGATTTGATGGAAAATTTCTATGGTGATGATGGAAGCACAGCATATGTGCTAACTTCTGACCATGGCATGACAAACTGGGGTGAGTGTCATTACATGGGTACTCATACATGCATACTTGATGGAACATTACTTCTGTATACTTTTTCCCTAATGTACACCATATAATTTATTGGCATGATACTCAATCTGTTATGATATTGAACTTTAAGTTTAGCTAAATAGGGGAGATAAGTAAGTGAAGAGTTAAATCCATTTTTTTGGGGTCCACATTTATAGCTTTTACATTTTTTTTAAGCAATACTAGTATATTCAAGTTCCTTTTTACATGAGGAGTAGAGGAGCCTTTCAGTCAAAGTTTGGTTGACTAAAGTTGATAATCTGGAATGGCAAAGAACCTAGAATTGTAGTCTTCTTCATAGTAAAATTTATTCAGGGCAAAAGATTACATGTAATAAAATTGTCTCGTATTTACAGGCATGTCATTCATTCACTTATCAGCAAAAATTCACTTTTTTTAATGAAAAAGTATGAAAACTAAGAGTTGTGATCTCAGTCCAAGAATTCAGAATTTGCTATTATCTTGAAAAACTGTAGCTGTTGTGGGTCAGCCCTTGTGCAAATTCGCTTATTTGGGAATTTCTGGGTGACATGCCTGTATTTATTTAACATTCTCAATTTATTGCTTTTGCTGTCTTAGGCTCCCATGGTGCAGGTCATCCAAGTGAAACTTTGACCCCGCTTATCGCTTGGGGTGCGGGAGTCAGAGCACCACTGCCGCCTACTGGTAGAGAACACTACTCAGACAAATTTCAAGATGGTGAGTATTTTTTGACTTGCAATGCAAAATCCCATTGTGTGTGCAATGCCAGTAAATGTGTGATTTTCACTAGTAGTAAGGTGACAGAGGAATCTTGTTTTAAACTTGTCTGTACACAAGTGGAGTTTAATGGGAATATATGTAAGATTTTCACTTTTTGCTGCTTTCAGGGTTTAAACATTTGATTTTGTAAATAATCATCAAAAAATAATAATAATATAAAGAGAATATCTACTCATACATAGTTGTCTCTTATTCTTTTTTTTCAGAATGGAAACTGAATCACATAAAGAGGACAGATGTAAATCAGGTAAATGCTCCTTCATTTTTGTTTTCTGTTTGTTAGACACAAAGATTTATGAGCACAATGTCATGGTCAACAGTGCCTGTCTGAAGTTCTTGTTCTGACCCTGGTATTAACACTTTGGTGACCACATCAATACATATATTAATTTGAGAATTACAGGAGAATGAGACTCTTCATTACAAATTATTATCTCTCTTATCTGAAGACAAGTGCTCTAATGTTTCTACTTTTGATTACAAGCATAACTTTTTCCATGTGGCTGTAATATTCTAACATAAACATATTTTTACTGAAGTTATAATGTACATATGTATGTTACATAAGAATAGTTTACAGCTAAACTAGCCATGAATAGCAGAGATATAATTTGTCTATTTCAAAACTTTTCCAAGATGAATTTGTATATTTATATATCAAGTGTTACAAGTTTGTGCTTAGGAGTAAAATGTGAGGAGAATTGTTTGTCTTCCCTGCAGGCAGACATCTGTCCTTTGATGGCTGCCCTCATTGGAGTATCATTCCCCCTCAACTCTGTCGTGAGTACACTTTTTGTTCCAAACAGCAGTAAGGAATTGACAACCACTAAAATGTGACTTAAATTTAGGAAAGAGCTTACTGATGTACATGTACGTCTTATTCAACAAATATCTGTAGGCACCTTCTGCAGCATTCTGTCTTCCTTTGGGTTTACTTGGTCAAATTTATAGAGAATGTTTTTAACGTTTTACTTGTCCTGTAACAGTTTTTGCCTTAAGTTCAGGCGAATAGTGGGTTACATTTCTATTCAAATCCAAATTTTTTACATGGCCTGTCTGAAAATTTACTTGTCCTGGACGGTGAGCTTGCCTGAATGACAAGCCCTGCCTTGGTTTGTGGTTTTTGCATTTTGTGGTAAAGCATGCTGCAGTTGCTTTCATGCCAGCAGGAGCATGACTTATAATTTAATACATGTAACAAATGAAATAAAATATAAACTGAAAGACTGGGTATGTTAAAGTCCTTCAATGACAGCATTTTTCTTGAAGATTTTGATACATGAAATTCTCATTTCATTCTACACACACACACACACACAAGGATTGATTTTCTTTTGTGCATGTATTTACATGTGAATAACGTGCACTGACAAATGCAAACAAGAGTATGGAGCTGAAGAGAAAAGAATACTGTCTTGACATATAGACTGAATGAAACAGCACCTGAAATTTATTAATCAAGTTCCATACTTTCCATTTCTTTTGCAGTCAAAGACTGTACATGATGCTATTAACAGAAATAGAATTTTGCCATTAACACATCCAACAAGTATTTTTTATTGTTTTTAGCATGCCATGCAGTCTATCACCATAAGTAAGGGTCTTCAGCAGGTGACACTCAGAACATGTTTCAGAGCCATTGAGCTGCACATATATACCTCTTAGCATTATATTTGTTCCAACTTTAACACTGTCTCTTTGATGTTATAGGGCACCTTACCTTTGGACTACCTGAGTACCCCTATGGCCTACAAGGCAGATGCTATCTTCTCTAATGCACTGCAAATGTTAGAACAGTTCCAGGTGAGACTAAAAGATATTGTAGGAAGCACCTGTGTATTAAATTGTAAAAAAATAATCTTCAATTATATTTATATCTTTAGATGCATCAAATGTTATACCTTTACAACGCTCAGGGTCATTGACCTTATTCATTCACAGCATGTACTTTTTGTTTATCCTAGATGTAAATTGCTTACCCTCTGGTAATTGGATATTACATATATATATACAGTGGTACCTGCTGTATGCAACCACTGCCGTGAGCAGCCACATTGCTTTTTGTGGTCACTAGGTTTGGATATTGGAGTCCATTTCTTCGTAAAATTTACCTGTGGTGACAGGTCACCAGCTGTCTGTGGCCACATTTTCTTGGCAGAAGGGGTGGCCACATACAGCAGGTACCACTGTATATATGTGTGTGTGTGTATAAATGGATGTACATGTATATATATATATATATATGTATGTATGTATGTATGTATGTATGTATGTATATATATATATATATATATATATATATATATATGTATATATGTATATATATATGTATATATATGTATATACATATATATATATACATATATATACATACATACATACATATATACATATATATATATACATATATATATATATATATATATATATATATATATATATATATATATATATATATATATATATATATATATATATATATATATATATATATATATATATATATATATATATATATATATATATACATATATATATATATATATATATACATATATATATATATATATATATATATTATACACTTTGGCAGATTGTGTGCAACTGAGAAAGTAAACATTTTATTTTTCTTGCTTGAGAATATTGAACTTTATGTGGAAATATTGTATTTCAGGTGAAGATGGATGAAAAACAACAGACCACTTTGACTGCTTTCTTTACTCCATACAAGTAAGTTGATCAACTGTTGTTTTAATGCAGATTTTGTTTGTAAATTTAGTCAGGTGTACATATAGTAGCTCTGTAATTTAAGTCTTTCAGTATCAAGTTTATTATTTAGTATTAACCCTTTCCCATTCAAATCGCCCAGAAGTGTCCAGATGTATATTGTCGTTTACCTTAATGTTTTTACTTAAATTTCTCATTACTGGAAAACATTTTTTTCTGAGATTTGTAAAATGGTTCATGATTGTGCCTTCTGCACCAAGAAAAGCTAATGACTTGGTCATACTCTGACTGGGAAAGGGTTAAACTGAGTCAGTAGCTTCCCTTGTTACCCTTCAGCCTTATGAGGCCGTCCGTCTGTCCGTCCGTCCCGTGGTTTTACCACCATAACTTCAGAAATGTTTGAGACAGGACTTTCAAATTGCACATGATATTACACTTCTATGTGGCCTACTTTGTGTGCAAGCATAGTTGACCTTGACATAATTCTTAAGGTCACACAGTCGTCACATGGGCTAAGCAACGTTACCACTCTAACTATTGAAAGCCTGCATCTGGCAATCTAAATCTTATACACAAGAAGTTTCATAGAGTAATCTAGAAGCCTATCAAAAATCAAGGTCATAGCTCTATATTTGACCTACTTGTTGAGGTCAAAGGTCAAGTGCACAATGGTGGTATTGGTATAAGTAAAAAAGTTTTTAAGTCAGTTACATGAAATTTTATACACACATGTATCACAGCCAAAGAACGTGTCATGAATCAAAAGTAGGTCACTAGGTCAAGTATCTGGGTCACTGACCTATTCATAGAAATTTTGTTCACCACTACAACTTCAGAAATTTTTGAGACAGGACTTTCAAATTGCACATGATATAACACTTCTATGTGGCCTACTTTGTGTGCAAGCATAGTTGACCTTGACTTAATTCTCAAGGTCACACAATGGTCACATGTGCTGAGCATCGTTACTGCTCTAATTATTGAAAACCTGCATCTAGCAATCTTAAGCTTACACACAAGAAGCTTCATAGAGTGATCTAGAAGCCTATCGAAAATCAAGGTCATAGCTCTATATTTGATCTACTTTTTGAGGTCAAAGGTCAAGTGCACAATGGTGATATTGGCATAAATAAGGAAGTATTTAAGGCAGTTACATGAAATTTTATACACACATGTATCATAACCAAAAAATGTGTCATGAATCAAAAGTAGGTCACTAGGTCAAGTATCTGGGTCACAGTGACCTATTCATTGAAATTTTGTTTACCACTATAACTTCAGAAGCTTTAGAGACAGAACTTTCAAATTGCAATTGATAGTACACCACTGCAAGCATAATTGACCTTGACTTAACTTTCAAGGTCACACAGTGGCCACAAGTTTGCTGAGTGACATTGTGCATCTAGAAATCTAAATCTTAAAACTAAAGAAGCAACATAGGGTGATCTAGAAGGCTATCGAAAGTCAAGGTCATAGCTCTATATTTGACCTAATGTTTTTGAGGTGAAAGGTCGAGTGTACAATAGTAGTATTTGTGTAGGTAACTATACCTGATACTATGGGACACTATTCCTATTCACTTACAGCAAAAGAGATTGAAGGTGGCCGAAGGGTACCGCGTTCTTTGAACGATATTTGTTTTGAGTGTTATGCACTCAAAAAATGTGCTTAGGAAAAAATGTTGATTTAGGGCAATTTTTTTTCTTTCAATATATCTAGACCCGGGGTTATTTTGACACTTAATGAAAGATAATAATTCAAGTGGACATGACTCTTGTAATGGGTGTTAGGCAAAGGGTTAAAAAAAGTCATAGAGGACATGTATGTACATGCACACCATATTAGTTGAAAACACTTTAACTGTTTTGTTAAGCAATGACGTTTTTCATTATATTTGCAAAAAAAAAAAAAAAAAAAATGAATGAAAAACAAAAAAATAAGGTATGAATTTTTATATAAGAGTCTGTTTTGTTAGCAATTGAGTCTGTCTAATTATCATGTCAACAAAAATTAATAATTCTAGCTCATCTTCTATTATTATTTTTGTCTTCTTCTAGGTCTTTATTGCCCTCAGAGAAGGTAAGTTTTAATTTATTAACCATGAATTGATTGAAAGAAAGTTCAGATGTATGGCTGTGGATAACTTATGACATTGTGTGAAACCTAATGAGAACAATTTGGGAGGAACTGTTCATGTAATAAAAGGGCCAATCCATTTGAT
Organism: Hermodice carunculata; assembly: GCA_964020975.1. Classification (NCBI taxonomy): domain Eukaryota; kingdom Metazoa; phylum Annelida; class Polychaeta; order Eunicida; family Amphinomidae; genus Hermodice; species Hermodice carunculata. The sequence continues at coordinate 77,409,862 of OZ026624.1, forward strand.
TATATATTTTGTCAGACATTTCATCTTGGATGATTTGACATTTTCAAAATTTAAGATAACATTGTCTGCTGTAAAGTTTTGCTCACATTGGCAACATTTACAAAACAGAAACAATGTAAAGATATGTATCATATGTGGAATAAAATGTACTTGAATGAGCTCTTCATTCTGCGTACTTGTATTATGCTTTGCTTGGTATACCCCTATTATCACTCATACCTGTTATAATGGGCCACAATGTGGTCATCCTTAAGGCTGATCTGTCACGACACATTTCACTGTAATACAAAAAAAATTCCTCTGACGGCTCAAGAGATCTTTTTAACAACAACAGTATACCACAAAATTAATGGGTATCAGTAGTTTTTTTTCCAGTTCCTGAAGAGAAACACAGAGTTTTAAAATTGGTCTAACCTTTTTGTCTCCGCTTCATGGCTTCTTGCCTAGTTTTGCTCATCATCCAAAGATTCCTGCCATATTAGAAGGTGTTCAGGCCAGCCTTCATCCTGGTAATCCATGCTACTTCATTGCAATGTATTGCAGGCTGATAAGGTGCGAACTATCAGGGCCTTGATGAAGGAAGAAAAGTACCAGGATGTTGTGAGTAACAAGCAAACTTCACAAAGACAAGTCTCAATTTCCACTTATTTTTCACCCTTTTAGTTCCAGTCATGAGAAAAGTCACATGTCCAAATTTTAAGAAAGATTAACACTTTGAAATTCCTCAAGCAAAAGTCTCAGGCTCAATGAAGTACCAGCATACTTTGTCAAAACTTGATGGTAACAGAGAAAGAAAACAGCTTTCATCAACAGCATTCCTTGGCATTTTTTGGATTCAGTGCTGAAAGGCTGCAAAAGAAAGCTGTTGACTTAGTCTAAAAAGCACTACTTTAAGTGTTAACATACCTTGTAAGAAGTTTCGTGTGATTAATTGTTGATGATCTCCTTGCATTTCAGATTGACCTGTCAAATCAGTTGATACAACTGGCTGAGGAAGGGCTGCAGTATTACCATTCCTATGACAGGTTCTACCTGGGGTGAGTACATCTGGGTGACACCAACAGTCCCTTGGGCACAGATGAGTAAATATATGGATGGCAAAAATAAAATGCCACCATGGATGCAGGCTTGGCAACCATAAGCATATAGGAACAAATACAGTGGTACCTGCTTTTTAAGACCACCCCTACAGCCAACAAAAAGTGGTCTCATACTGCAGGTGGTCTTAAATTGAAGGTATATTTAACATGTAAATACAGCAGAGGGTCTTGAAAGAGTGGTCTTAAAAATACATGGGGTCTTAAATTGGAGGTGGTCTTTAGAGCAGGTTCCACTGTACATGTATCTCTATTTAAAAGTCATCATGTCTGTAATATCACATGGTGAGAACATTTCATTTTGCCTCCTTGCAGCACCACAGCAGGAAGCATTGAACTCTCTGCTATATGGTAATACATGTAAAACAAATATTATAGTCTTGAATTAAGTCAAGTTATTGTACCAGAGACTTGACTTTACCATAGTTACCTTGAACAAAGGCGTAACGACTATTGGCAACATCAGATCTGAGGAGCCATATACTGACCAATTAAAACACTATGGTATTTGTTTTATTGCCCAATAAATGTTGCCTGCTGAGCAAGTATGCAAACTGAAATGTGACAGTCCTTTGATACTGGACATGATGACTACTAGGTGCATGTATTTGTTTCTAATATCTGTCAAACCTAATTAAAGTTAAACATGAATCTATGACCTCACTAATCAGGCCATTGATAAAAATTATGTACTGCTTTCCCATCAAGCAGCTAGGTAGCTCGGGGAATTTTAAAACTGTGAGCCACAAATTGAAGCCTGTGCTTTGAATATGAATAACACAATCTTTTTGTTGTTGTTTATTGAACCCCCAAGCTTGGAGAAATAAAACTTACATCTGGATAAAGTGATACATGTACATTATAAAATTGGTAAATATGTATACACTTAAAATCTAGTGAGCAGTTTGACCATCATACGCTCTCGAGAATTAGGACTATTATAGTTGGAAGATGACAGCAGTGCGGACAGAGAATCTTTTTTATTTCTTTTTTTTATATATATTTTTCTTTGTTTTTGTTTGCACTATAATTGGTAGCAAATGATAATATTTACATGCCTTTAGTATTTTCATATTCACATGAGTTTAAGTTGGGGGGAGGGGGGGGGGGGCATAAAAAGGACCTTAGATGCCAAAAAGGGAAAAACCTTGGATGTCCTATATGAGTACATTATGTATTGATTGCAGGCTGAGTGTGACCTGTGGGTTTGTGGGCTGGATGAGTTACGTGATCCATTTACTACTGAGAGAACACAGTGGCATTGTTAAGCCCAGACACAAGCTGGACGTTATTGACCTCCCTTTCTACAGGAGTGACACAGGGGTCAAGGTCATATTCTCTACTTTAGCAGCTGTCATTGCACTGCTGCTTTTTGGTAAGACATCCCATGTTATATCTTATGAATTCTACTAATTTCCTCAGCTGTGAGGGACTTACTGTTGATTCGTTGACAACTTTGTCTGTTTGAAAATTACATGCAATAGTCTAATATCATAAATATTGTCTGTGTATCGTTTGTCATTAAGAATATATGGCATCAGTCAACAGCTTTCAGTGGTGGACTCTGGGTACATTGTATCCAGGGTGCCATGCTGAAAGTTGTTGACTCAGTCTCAGTCACATTTACCTTGAATTAAGACTGGGTCAACAGCTTTCCTTGGCATGGGTTGGGCACTAAGTGCCCAATTCATGGAAGGAAAAGTTGTTGACCTGCTGATGTGATCTTGATAGGTTTTATCTACAATTCTCGGTCAAATTGTTCTTCATTACTGTTGAAATTAGTTGAAAGCACTGAAGCAGATGACATTTGACCACCAGCCAGTTTTGGCCGGTTTGAGGGGAAAAGGATTAAACGTCAGTTTATGTCATATATCGCCGTGTTTAATTTTTAATCTATGTGTCAAAAGGTGGTAAGAACCTTTATCACCATAACCACACCCTTCCACCACCCCAATCACCATATTCAGTCTCATGTGATGACTCAATTGTTCACTTTGGTGTATCATAATTTTTTACTGTCACATATACATGAAAAGCAAATGGTTATGGTTGCATTAGCTTTCAATGCATAATTATCCAATTTTTCTTGCAGCTGCTATGTAAATATGTTTATGGAGTGGGTGAGCCATTGTTGTTGTTGTTGTTTCAGTGCAATCATTACCCTGGTCACACTTCCAGTATTGCCTCCTGCCTGTTATATTGTGGTATCTAGTCTGTAAAAAGTAAGTCCACACCCATAATCATAACTTACATATAATACTATTGTGTAAACCTGCCATCTGGTGGGTATCTCAAGTGTTACATATCTTGGTTCCTATAGTACACCTAGATGACTGCCACAGGACTGGAACAAATGCAAGGAAATTATAATTAATTAAAAAAAAAAAAATTGGAATCACTGCAGATTGCAGTATGCACATAAAAGGGCAACATATAGTAATTGTAATATTTAAGTACCAGTCAGTAATCATAGTTAAGGGTAAGTGTTATTTATGGTATTAAGGTACATTGTGTGTCCTTATGAAAGACAGAAAACAACTTCAACTATACTCAGATTTGAATTCACATATATAAAATTGTATTTTTTAATTTTTGTTGAAATAACTTTTATAAACATCTGATTTTCACCCTTTGGCCTTATGGGCCCGAAGGGTATTGGTGTCCCCTGTTACATCCATCCATGCATGTGCAAGGTGATGGTACCATTCTACCTTTTGGAAAGCCTGCATCTATCAATCTGAATTTTACACAGAGGATGCATCGTGAAGTAATTCATGAGCCTATTTAAAGTCAAGGTCATACCTCTATATATGACCTACTTTTCAACCAAAATAGAGGCTACATGGAATCAATGTACCATTTTTGCTCTGGTTACTTGAATGAAGCCTGAGCTCACATTAGATTCTGTGTAATGTGTATTGAAAGTGGATGACCTTTTTTTTTTCTTCTTTTTTTATAGTATTTTGAATCAGCAAATCTTATAATCCTTATGTATCTTGGGTATGGTCACTATTATACAGGAATAGCGAAGTACTTCTGTGCTTTCTTTTGGTATTCTTAAAATTTACCTTGAGTGTCCTTCAAAGGTCAAACTTAGGTCATTGAGCATGTGAAACCCGTTGGGCAAAGGGTATAAAGTGCTTTACATTATATATGGCCTCAGGGGAGATTAGTGATGATTCACTAACTGAGTTACCCCCTTGAAATAAAGTTATATATATATATATTTAAACTATACATATATATATATATATATATATATATATATATATATATATATATATATATATATATAGTTAAAAATGCATTGATATAAGTCTGATGTCCATAAATTGAAGTTGTCACCAGCAGTATCATTTTTCCTTTTGATTTTATAATCATATAAAAAAAATGCACTATATTATTCAATGGACCTTTAATTGTGGTTTGGACTTGTGAAAGGCACAGTCATGGATGAATTTTTTTTCTTTCAGTGGTAGTAGCTATGAAGACTTGAAGAATTTTGTTATCTCCAAGAAGTTGTTCCTACAATCAGTAGCATTTTGTGTCATTGGTGTGTTGGCAGTGGAAATCATTGTGAGTGATCTCAAAACTTATTTTTTTCCTCCCTATCTACCCAGTCTTAGATGCCATAAAACCATTAATATCATATGAATTACTCTGCATGAACAATTTAGTGGTCAAAATCAATATTGGATTATGTTTATTCTTTGGTTCAAATACATTTCTAAAGAGATTGCAGAACATTCAATTCCTATATAAACACGATGAAGTTGACATTGTAACAGTTAAATGAGTGACAAACAACTGTCACTCTGCTTTTTTCGTGTGTGTCATTTGTGAGCATGCTCTTTCAAATTTAATGTGGACAAAAACATGTTCTTTTTCAGGTCTTGAGTTTCTTTAGGAGAGAGTTATTATCTGTGGGTCTTGTTGCCATGGCAATATGGCCACTGACCACCACACTGAGGACAAACCACAAGGTGTGTTAACTGTGCTGTTTCTGTGTCACTGATGTAAGCAATTCACCCTGCACATATAAGATGTACCGGCTGAGTTTAGTTTAATTTTATAGGCATTAATGGTGCAGGTTGCCACAGTTTTGTTGCTTTGGCCACTTTCAGGCGGGTTTGCTGGGTATATTAAGGCCAAAGGGGCCAAAGAGCAACCAATCCTGGATTCTGGTTTTGGTGAAAAAAGTAATAAAGTGAAACTTGTTTTTGAGAGGACACCCCTAGGTCAGGCCAAAAAGTGGTTACATAAGGTGGGTGGTTCCTCAATAGAGGTGCATCATGGGAAAGACGGCAAAAGGGACGAGGTTAACATGGTCTGAAAAGCAGTGTTGCCAACACTCCTGGATTACACAGGAGACTCCCAGAATTTTACGCTGAAAATTCTTGAAAAATTGTAGATTTTTTGCAATTTTCAGCCAGTGGCACCTCCCTGAATTACATCAATGTGTTCCTTCTATATTTCATATTAATTTATCAATCTCCCTGAATTTTACTTTCCTCCTCCCGGATTTTAAGTGTGGCAGGTTAGCAACACTGGAAAAGGCAGGTGGTCTTTCCTCGCAGTGGTCTCTCAAAAGCAGTTACACTGTAATGAAGATTCGCAATGAGAAAATGGGTTCAATGTGAATAATTCAGTTAATTCTTATGAGCACAATCCTGGTAGCACAGAGCTAGCAGTGAAGCCAGACTGTGGTGCTGCAATGTTGTGACATCATTAGAGTGCAATGTTGTGACATCATTAGAGTGCAATGTTGTGACATCATCAAAGTGTGATCTTGCAAGGAAAAAAGGACACCAGATGTGTTTAATTTTATGTCAGGAAAAAAAAAATTATTGCATGTAGATGAAAATGTTCCTCAAGAAAATCAGCTGAAATTCTGAAAAAAAATAATTGAAATTAGTTGATAAACTGAAAATACTTCAGCCCTGAAAAAGCATTGCACCAGGAATTATGAGAAAATACAGAGTGTGTAATATGCTTGATCAAGTTAAACAGTCACATGCATAGAATATGATAGCGGATTTTGTTAATTACACTTAAACCTGACTTAAAGTGGGCAACACTATGCTTAAGTTGTCCTCAATTTCTTGTTCTTGTGGGTATTTTATTTTATTTTTTTATTTTTTTTTTTATTAATATGCTTCTATGTACAAAGTGTCCAGAAATTATGTTCATTCAGTCTTGATATAACTGAGATATTTTTGTCCTTTTTTGTTCTTGTGGTAATATGCTTCTGTGTATAAAATCTTAAGAAATACTGTTTGTTCAGTCTTGACAGAGGTGAGATTTTTTTTAAGTGTTATTGTTTCTTTAAATAACACAAATGAGCCTACCATTAACTGTTTCCCCTTTAAACCAGCTTAAACCAGTTGGTGGTCAGATTTTATCTGCTTCAGTGTATTCAACTAATTTCAACAGTGATTAAAAAAAAAAATGAAAAATTGTAGATGAGACCTATCAAGATCACATGCCCCAGGTCAACAGCTTTCCTTGGCATAGGTTGGTGACTTAGTGCCTGACCCTTGCCAAGGAAAGCTGTTGACTCAGTGTTAATTCAAAGAGGAAAGGATTAATGTTACTTCCCAATATGCATACTGCTCAAGCATTATTAACCCTATATTTCATATGGACTGTTGCACCATGAATATGATGTGGAAAACATTGCCATTTATACGGCATCACCAACTAACTTGGATTTGATTATTTTCTCAGTACTCAACATACAACATAAAAGCTGTAAACCAAAAATGTTGACTCAAGAATATTTACCTTTCGCACCTGGAATATTTATTTCCTCTATTTATCATCCCAGGTGTTTAGATCTGTTTTCATCAACTGTATTAGTGGTGGTATTTTTTCCATTAAATACATGTAATATTCATTGGAGTTGCATGTAAAACAGCAAAACTAATAGCCAGGGTCATAAAAAGTTGTGACATATCCCAGAGGGTCAGAAAGACTGATGCTAAATAGAATGAATACAGTAACAAGGTAATGATGCCATTTTCCTTTGTTTTACAGGCCATAACTCTGGGCTGGATGGTGTCTTGTCTGACATTGGCAGTGTTTCCTCTCATGCCAGTGGTGGGAAGGGATGCCAATTACAACCTCGTGTGAGTAGCCATGGGCAACTGATAGATACAATGCAATGAAAAAGAAGTCCCGTTAGCCCAACATATAAGGACAGAAAAGGGTTAAAATGAAAAAAGTAATAGTTTGTGAATGCTTACAAAATGATATGGATGATAACAAAGAGGATGTCCTCCTTTCTGTAGCTACAATGTACCAACAGAGAGCATAGTAAATATGTTATGAGTGTCAAATTGAATACATTGGGGATTCATATGCAATGTTCTCTTTATATTATACTAATTATTTCTGTTATTTCCTTTCCAGATATTTAGCAGGATGGTTAATTCTATTTACTGCACTTTATTGTGCCAGAAGGTTTGTATTATCATTGTTCGACCTTTTAATACTGATAAAGTATAATCATCGCAAAGTAGCTGTCATGTAAATACTTTGCTACGAGGAATTAATACTATATGCGATAAAGTCAGTAAATTCTACTGGTGGCATGTGAAAGTTATGAAGGGTATGGAATGTATGTCTATTTATATATAGCCTTTTTTTTGTATGTATTCTACTGTGTTTTTACTGTTTTCTGTACATATTTAGAGACTCTAGCTTTTACTTCTTTTTAGTAGTTAATTATACCGCCCAGAGAGGGCAGAATTGTAACTGTAACTCAACTGTTAGCCCCTAGAGGGCAGATCTGGTTGAAATAAAGAACTTTGAACTTTGCAAATGATTCCCGTGATTCCTGATTCAACTTCCCCATAATTTTAATTTAAGCACAGCATGCCTGTAGTTCTAGATCAAATGTAATGGTCCACATCCAATAGCTTTCCTTGGTGTCTCTAGTAAAGAAGATTTTGATCCCAAAGCATGCTAAGGAAAGCTGCTGACTTAGTTTACAAATTAACACTGAAAGGATTTAATCAATTTTGTGTACTGTACCATACCATAATTAATTTATTTACATATTTCTTTGGATTTATAATCATGTGTGTACAATTTCCTTCTTCCATTGTAATTCCCATTTTCACTCTGATGGTACCTTGCAATACAGTAATTCTATCACTCGTAGTCTTTAGGTACACTCTCAACCCCTCCCCCCATGAGACCACACCTAGTTTGCTTGAAAAATGGCTACATTATAGTGTAGTGGTGAGCATTGTGGCCCTATAACAGGAGTTGCCTTATTAGAGGCAAACCACTTTACATCAAAGTCTAATTTTAAATGATTTTTACCAATTTTGCCTTATAGTGATTTAAATGTACAAAAGTGTCAATTACTCAATAAAATTTAATCCAAAGATTTTAAATCTGCAATAGTTGTGTGTGGTAAACTTATTGCTGAAAGATGCTTTAGGCAAATTTCAAGCTCATTTATGCAACATCTATATTTGACAGGCCAGAATCAGCAGTCCTTCCCAAGAGACAAACATCTAGTCAATTTTCACAGAATCTCATTACTACAGGTGTACAGGTAGGTTTAATGACTATTACTTAATTTTGAGTGTGTTGGAAAATGCCTTGATCAGTGTTTATGGCAAAGACTAACATGAGCTAGTTATGCTCCAGTGGTCTTTCAAGCAGCTGAGTACAATTTTTCAGGGAATGCAAAAACCAGTTGCTGTCTTTACTCTGTTCTTGTTAGTGCTTGACATAAGCAGAGGCTCCGAGTAGCACACACAGATCATAGGATGCACTGTTGAAAAAGCAGAATATAAGCAAATCCAAGTTATCTTTATGACTGAAAACATGGGAGATCTCTCATTTTATTCAGAGACTTGGAATCTCAGCAGAAGGCTGTTTTCATGAGGAATTTTAATTATGATTCTCATGAAAATGCATAATTTTGATGGAATGCTGTTATAGAATAGTACCTGCTATTTAAGGTAATGTCCAACCTGGCAAAGTGACTTCACTTCTGGGCCAAATGCCACAGAAATATGCATTCCTACATGATAAACCTGTATACTAAATTGATCCCAAGGCTTTGCAGAATATGTCTGCCCTAAAGATGAAACTCTACATTCAAAGTTGTGTAAACACAAGCGTTTAGGTAAAAAATGTGTGTTTGTGAAAACTTTGATATTTCTTGCAAAATATGCAAGATAAAATGGTCAAGTTGGTCTATTATGATTTCAATACATGTATGTACAAATGCGTGTAAATGATTTTTAATCACTGCAGCTGTTTTTTGTTTTTGTTTACAATGAGATGCAAAAATTGCAAAACTGTGGATTTTGTCAAAATTAATAAAGCTGGTGGACTTTGTTTTTGACACACATTTGAAAAAGAACTGTTCATTTCTCAGAAAATCTCTGATACATGTTTGCTCTACAGAATTTTTAGAATAAAAATTAGTTTTTATTTGATCAATATGTGATGATTAGTTTCATACAAAATATCCTCATGTGCTGGAAATGTTGGTGCTAATACCTATTGTCTGTTATCAAGATTCAAAGGTTAACACAGTCTATTGACTAACATATTAGCATTAATAGTATTTTCCACATTTCTTCAGATTGTATCTGGACTAGAACTACCAAATTTGGACAAGTGATAGACAATATATGTATCTACCAAAATCTCAAAATGAACAAAATTACCCCAAACATCCTGCTACTGTCAATAAGTGGTTTTACATTGCAGGTGGTCTTTAGAGTAGGTACCATTGTATATTATGTAAAAAGTGTCGACTAAAATAGAAACTATAGAACATTAATGTCAATTTATTGTTGGAACTCTCATCAGCTAGATTTTTTAATCTTGTTTGTTCATTTGTATATATGTATGTATAAAATCTGGTTTGAGTACCTTTTATATACTAGGACACAGTTATCAAAAAAGACAGATTTTAAAATTTCATTCAACATACCTCTACCTCCTACCTCTATTTCTACCTCTACATCTGCCTCTACCTCTACATCTAACGTTACTTCTACTTGATAATCGGCACATTCCGTGCAAGTGGAGTGATGAGCATACATGTATCCAAAGCGTACTCCTCCATTCCAGGTGCTCCTCATAGCAGTTTGTATCAATATAGTCAATTCTACCTCAAGCAGCATAAAGGACAAACGAGGCTTACCACTCTACAACCAAATAGGTAGCTGGGCAACTTTAGGTAAGTACACTCATGCAGACTGTAATTTGTAGATTGTCAGTTGTACTTTTACATGTATAAGTCGTCTCACTTTTCCTTTACTTAAATTTCTGCATCAAAGGTGGGAAAACTAATGCAATTGTAGCTGCGTATCTGACAGAAAATATAAGTACAATGTACACTGTACTTTCTTGCAAGTGGATTTTTTTTTTTCTTTTTTAACACTGCCCCTTGAATTAACCCTTTTCCCCTTAAATGGGCCAAAACCGGCTGGTGGTCAAATGTCGTCTGCTTCAGTGTTTTCAAGTAATTTCAACAGTAATTAAACAAAAAAAATTGACTGAGAATTGTAGATGAGCCCTATCAAGATCACATGCCCCAGGTCAACAACTGTCAATTCAAGCGGGAAAGGGTTAACACTGAGCCAGCAGCTCTCCTTGACATGGGTTGGGCAGTAAGTGCTCAACCCATGCAAAGAAAAGCTATTGATCTGGAGCATGTGATCTTGATAGATCTCATCTACAATGCAGACTATTTGTGTCTATTGTATTACTCACCCCAAGAAAAGAAAACGCTCTAATGTGGCCACTTTTTTTCTGGTGCAGTGGGGGGTAAACTTATTAGTGGGGTACCATTGTATACCTCACAATAAGTAAAGCTGTAATAGTTTATTTAGCATTCATTCCTTAAACTGTAAACTCAGAAATAAAGTTTCTTTTTAACTCTTTCAGTGCCCATCTCGTCTGAAGTCGATCTACTGAAGTGAAACTAGTCTGAATTATCATTAGGATCTCAGATTTGTATTCCTTGTAAAACGACTTTTCATTCAAGTACCAGTATGCATATAGTTCCAGGGAAAATACCCCAGGTCAACAGCTTTTCTCACTACTCATTGGGTGCCCAATGCGTGCAGAGAAAAGCTGTTGACTCAGTCAAAAATTTGGCACTTAAAGAGTTAATTATAGAATAATTCCCCGTCGGGCAACCTGTTCAGATGAAGATATTGATGGCATTTAATGTCACAGTCATAATGTGTAATCTGTTATATGTATTTGGTGCTGCAGCCTCATCCTTCATCATTCCATTGTTTGCTTCAACACTGGTCCTCAACAGACTTTTCACCATTGCCTTGGCATTTCTGGGACCATACCTCTTACTCAGTACAGCGTATCCTTGCCTCCAGTTTTCCCTCTGAAATTTGTACATGGAATCATCTTTTGTTGCGTCCCTGACTTAATGTGCTTGTTTTGCACTGTTGTGCTATACATTTTTAATCATGATTTAATTTGGTCCCTAACTTGCATGCACTTGGTGTTCAAAATTAAATTGCACAAAGTTTGAGGACAAAGGAACTGATTGTCAAGTAGGAGTTTTTCTTTTGTCATATATGGTTCTGTACACAAAGAGAATAAGGATTAACTACTAAGAGCTTAAGGGAATTTTCTCCTCACTATACTTTGAGTGTTGGTCACATGCTAGGAATGTAATTTGTCAAATTGCAGGCTGTAAGTCATTCAGGGTGGTCATGTCACCGGCTGGTGTACACAGCAATACTGCTAAGATCTTGCATTTCTAATCATTCATAATTTTATATAATTTATTATTGAACTAGTAAGAGCAAGACTGCACAAATATTTATCATAAACTACTAAATTTACAGATATATGTTTTATAGAGTTTGAAGTTGAATAGAACAATAATGACATTAACAATTGCTTAACTACTGATCGTATAAAACACAAGCCAACTGGTCATTACCCAACGCATGGAGTGGGTAACTACAACAGAAGTGGACAGTCAGAATTAGGCACCAGAACAGTAAACATGGACTGACACAAAGGTCCTGCCTTCTCTTGTATGGTTGGCCATACAGCAAAGATTCATGTGGTATGGGTTACCTGCTCAATGCATGCAGTGACTGATCTGCATATTGGATATTCCATATTGCTGTATATATTCATATTCATCACTATTCACATATTTATTTTGTCACTCAGCAAAGTAAACAACTTCAACATCTTGTCTGACTGGTCAACAAAGGGTAAACAACCTCACCACCCCAACAATCTGCATTGCAACAATCATCTTTGCAAAACCGTTGAAGCATGAAAGAAAAATATCCAGATATTTTGTTTAATAAAAATTAATTTGCATGTTGTGAAGCAGTCACAAAATTTCATGTAACTGCAGGATAATTATATACAAAAAAGTATTGGCTCTTCATATTGAAATGTCAACTTGTATGAATTAGCAAATTGTCAAAATGCCTCTTTTTACATGTTTTGTGAATCAGTGAATGTGCTTCCATGATGTTCAGTGTTTCGGGAGATTTAAATGTGTAAATGTTTCCATCTTTTCTAAACAGAAACTAAATAAATAAACAAATATATTATAAGTGAAGGAAATATGAGATGATGAAAGTTTTGACATTTTACAACTAAATGTCATTTTTTACATCTTCTGTCCTTGACCTTTGACCCAGACATGAGTCACTGTTTGTACTTGTCTTCTGTTATGTGATGTTCTTCTGGTTGGAGCTGGAACATAAACTGGCCACAGAGAAGCGCATACCTGTAAGTAAACTATCGTGTTACAGGTGAGACAAAAATAGATAGATAGATAGACAGACAGACAGACAGACAGACAGACAGACAGACAGAGACAGATAGATAAATGCATAAAATACCACAACCAGTGATGACAATAATAATAATAATAATAATAATAATAATAATAATAATAATAATAATAATAATGAGTCAAGTATAAGATTTAAATGTATAATTGCAAAATAATAATTACAGTTAAAAAGATCTACCGACTGATTTTGTTCAAAATGTACATTAGGAACTCTCTGTATCTCTGAAAGATTAATATGTGCATGCGTCATGATCAGCTGAGCATCTGAAGATGAAGACAGAGGTGATGACTGCAGTATTAATCATTTAAATGTAGGTATAATGACCAACAGCAGATATATATGGATAAAGTAATAGACAGATTTGACTGGGGTGGCTTAAAATGTCCTTAACCACCAGTTGCCTTTTATGGGTGACTGCGTGTCTCAAGTCAGGAGTGAAATTTGTTTCTTCACATTGGTATTGGAAAAAAAAACACCAGTTGCCTTTTATGGGTGACTGCCTGTCTCAAGTCAGGAGTGAAATTTGTTTCTTCACATTGGTATTGGAAAAAAAAACACCTGTTGCCTTTTATGGGTGACTGCCTGTCTCAAGTCAGGAGTGAAATTTGTTTCTTCACATTGGTATTGGAAAAACCACCAGTTGCCTTTTATGGGTGACTGCCTGTCTCAAGTCAGGAGTGAAATTTGTTTCTTCACATTGGTATTGGAAAAACCACCAGTTGCCTTTTATGGGTGACTGCCTGTCTCAAGTCAGGAGTGAAATTTGTTTCTTCACATTGGTATTGGAAAAAAAAACACCAGTTGCCTTTTATGGGTGACTGCCTGTCTCAAGTCAGGAGTGAAATTTGTTTCTTCACATTGGTATTGGAAAAGAAATGTTGATGCTTTGGCAAGTCTGAAATCTCTTTGCCATCATTGTTGGGTTTGGAATTAATGAGTATTGATCATGTGTTTCTGTACTATTTGAAAATTACTTCATTGGCTATGTTGTGCTGTGGGCTTTGTTCTCCGACTCATAGTTATAGTGGAGGTAGGGTGTGTTTATAATGTTCCAGATTCATAAATGTCACAAAAACGATGTAGGCCTACTTTACTCTTTTGCTTTAAACTTAGCTGACTGACAAGTCGAGAGAACTAAAAGGTGATAGGCCTAACAGGTCTCTTTTTATTTTTGGCAGAAGAAATGAAATTTGTGTTTTGGGTGGTTAGGCCTATACATTTTGGAAAAAGAACTAGTATCTGAAGTTAATGATGAATATTTCTAAGGTTGAGAGGACCGGTGTAAAACCACCAGTTGCCTTTTATGGGTGACTGCCTGTCTCAAGTCAGGAGTGAAATTTGTTTCTTCACATTGGTATTGGAAAAGAAATGTTGATGCTTTGGCAAGTCTGAAATCTCTTTGCCGTCATTGTTGGGTTTTGAATTAATGAATATGGATCATGTGTTTCTGTACTATTATCTCTAGTGACTTCTTGTTTATTCTCTTTCAGCTCCATGTGATGGATTTTGTGCAAGTGGCATCAGTAGAGGACAGCACCAGACATCTTAAGATGGCTGACTTCAGATGTGCTTATTTTTTTGTATCCTTTTGATGTGTACCAGTAATCCCTATGAGGGTACAAATGAATATGAGTTGTAAGGGACACAAACGCTGGTATTTATACCATAACACAACAGACTGTAGTGACCTACCGTGAATACATTCATTTTCATGGGCATTAATTTTTATGGTTTTTGCATTTTGGACCTTTCACTGAAACTTTAAATTCAGTATTGTTGTTAAAATTCCTCTCAATGCCATATTAAAAATATATTTCACTTGGTTCTTATTTTCATGGTGTTGAAGCATCAATGAAATAAGCGAAAATAAGAACAGCGAAATTAGATGAATTCATAATATTATTATGTTGTGGTGTTATACTCTTTTGTGCATGCATTAATGTTGGCTAATGGTTGGATCAATGCATCAGCCGATGGCCCAGATAGCACGTCAATCTGTCAACAGAGAACACCATGTGATCTGGGTCATGATGTAATTCTTGCAGGGAAGCCCATGCTGTCCCTATCATTCTCTGTGGAAGGCATGTCCCACGGAAAGGGAATGTCCACAAGATACATGGACATTGTAATGTAAATTATGTGTGTACATATAAAACCGTTACATCCAAAAGAAAAAAAATATTAAGGCATGGTCATAAAATTGCTTTGAATACCCAAACATGCAATTAATATGATTGAGAAAAAATCATTTACTTATTTGTATTACAAAGCAGAATTGCCTTGTTTGTGTAAAATACAAGGCATGATATGGTTAGTTTGTTATAAATGGATTTGATTTCATTGTAATCTATTACTTAAAAAATGCCCAATGTAGTACATCTTTTTTCAGATACATGCAAGGCCTTTAACTCTAATATAGATATTCTTCATCACTGCAGCTTTCTTTGGTACAGGAAACATTGCTAGCATCAACAGGTATGTATACTTGTGTATCACAGAAGCTAACACAGGCAGTTTTATTGTCAAGTGACTGATCCAGTTGTTATGATTAAATAAAAATGAATTGCTCTAATGTTTCTGCCTTTGCCCACATGATGATGATGATGATGATGATGATGATGATGATGATTATGATGATGATGATGATGATCATCATCATCATCATCATCATCATCATCATCATCATCATCATCATCATCATCATGTATGGGGTATTAGATTTCAAAGTGTAGTTGTCAATGCATTATATTATTTGTGTTCTTACATTATATTAGTTTTTTTTGTATTTATTTGTTTTCTTATATTGTACATTATATTTTCTCCACTTACAGTTTTGACCCAGCCTCTGTGTACTGTTTCCTGACTGTATTCAGTCCTTTTGTCATGGGAGCTCTCATGATGTGGAAGGTGAGTACAATGGATAACCATGTTCTGTCCCTATGATGTGCAGTGTAGCTGCAGTAGGTAAGAGTGTGAGTTGCTCTGATGTGGAAAGGTGAGTGTCACCGAGAAGAGGGTAAATTGTTCATTGTGTGAAAGAGGAGTGGCATAGGTAAGAGTGTCAGGTATCATGACGTGAAAAAGGTGAGTGTCACAGAGAAGACTACATTTCTCATGATATGCAAGATGAGTGCCATAGGTAAGAATGTTATGTCCAAGCTAGCCTGTCTTAAGGACTGGTAAGACACCCAAAACCTTTGCATGGCCGATTTTGAGATTTTAACGGTTTTTACAAGATGAATGTCCTTTCTATTAGTTGTCAAAATTTCAAGCTTTTAACTACAGTAGAAATATGAGAAAAATGCCCAAAATCACACTAGCATGTAGACGTCCGAATGTCCATGTGTCATTATTTTGGTTTTCAGCCGCCAAACTGAACAATGCCACCCGTCAATCATACTTAACAGCCTGTCATGTAGCTGCATGTAGCAACGGCCCATCGCAAAAGGAGAGTGGTATCAGGGCGACAATGCGAAAAAAGGCGACATGCCGAAAGTATGTTTTTGGGCAGGGAAAAGATGCAAACATGCTAGCATATCATAGCCTTAGTGGTTTACTGTATAGTTATCTTGCTTGTTTTGCGTTCTAATGAAGGGAGACTTGAAATGTTCAAGAGGAGCGGCAATTGTCTGATGATGTCCCTTCAAAGGCCGTGCCACGATGGATTACCCCAGTGGTCCTGCACACCAAAGACAGGCGGGGAAAAAACTGACACTTTAATCAACAATACCCACGTACATAATATTTTATCGAAACCCAGGGATGAGGACATAAAAGTACAAATAAACACATCGAAATAAGCATAAGCGCGAACAGCAGAGAAAACACAAAATAACGTTACAAAATTCAGGTTGGAAAGAGAAATGAAACTCATTGAGAAAATAACTACAAAATAAGTAAAGTGTACAGACAAGTCTCACAAGCTAACTACATAAAGTATACAGATGGGAGTAAATACAATAAAATACTATCCCTAAAAAACGGGATGAAGAGGTACAGGGCGGAAGACCAAACCCACCATCCGTGCAGACCACAAGCGGCCGTAGGCTGCCCACCGAAGCAAGGCAACACAACTTTCGTTGCCAGGCTTGAGGTCACGGGGCCCGAAAGGCCGCCTCCAGGACGTCACACATTGAAACCAGACTGTCGCTGTCGCCATTTGACAGATCGCTGAATAATGCTTTCTGTACTTCAAAGGCTCTTTAATTCATGGGATTGGCCAAAAATTGATTGACAACCTCCCAAAATGTTAAGGGACAATGTTTACTATGTTTTGTACAAATATCAACTCAACTTGAGCAAATGGTATTGTTTCAGAGGCAAATGATCAACATCAAAGGCCTTTGAATCTTGTTTTCTTAGAAAGGAAAATAGGACGAGAACTCCACCAAAGAATGATTAGTCCAAGAAAACGGCTGGGCAAAATTTAATCCGGTTAACGGCTTTTGATTCTGTAATGTCTGAACTGCAAAATGATTCAGCGATTTTCAAAATTTTGCTTCGTTCTTTTTCTATGAAATGAAGAAAATTAACATCCTGAAAATCAAAGGGAAAATTGAAACATCAAACTTTGAAGATGGATAACAGAAAAACAAAACCAAACATAAAAAATCGTAGGATCGTTTTTTGTTGCCAATATGTCAGGATTAAGATGCAAGTGTAATTATGATTTTATCACAAATAATTAGTGACTTATATCGACATTTATGGGATAGATGCTTTGCGGTCAACTTTCAATTGTTTATTCAACAATTAAATCACAGACACCCAAATACGGGCCATATAAATTCTTTGGAGTATGACGATTACACACATATATGATATGTTATCCTAACGCAAATACAGTTTGAGCTAGGACTGACTAAAATGGGATTTATTTTTGGTGTCTTACTTGTCCTTAAAAGTGTGAGGTCTCACTCCCACAGGTACTGAAAAGTGGGAGGGTGAGCGCCAAACCCAGGAAGCACAGCTAGGGGGATCTGGTGGCATGCTTCCCCAGGAAAAAATTGAAATAGCACCTTCATTTCATGCATTTTGAACCATTTAAAGCACCATCAGAGACATTTTCATTTAATAAAAATAATCACTCAACTGCTCTAACAGCTAACAAAAGCAAGCCATACACATGTGTGTGCATTATGTTCATGGTCATCACCCTTATTATATGAGCAAATTCTCTGCCACAGCACAAATTATAATCATTGTTGTAACATCAGTAAGAAGAAAGTCATAGCAAAAACATTGCTACACATTCCAAAAATCACAAAATGAGGATAACGACGTGTAGCTTCCATGTGTATAGTACAAGACGGCAAAACATTACAACTTTACATCCACCAATGGAATAATGGTAAAAAAAAAAGTAAGAAAAGGCGGGAGACTTGGAGGCTGTGATGTTACGGTGCATAAGGTGAGTGCTATAGGTGAGAGTGTTAAGTGCTCACTATGTGTGAGGTTAGTGCCAGAGGTAAAAATGTTGAGTGCTCATGATGTGGGTGGTGAATGTTATAATTAACCCTTTCGCCCTTAAATTAAAGCTGTTGACCTGGGGCAAGTGATCCTCATATGGCCCATCTCCAAATTCTCAGTCAAAATTATTTTTCATCCCTGTTGAAATTAATTGAAAACGCTGAAGCAGACGACATTTGACCACCAGCCGGTTTTGGTTGGTTTAATGGGGAAAGTGTCGAGTGCTCATGAGGTGCAAGCTGAGTGCCATATGTACATGTGTCAGTTCTCATGATGTGGAAGAGGACTGTCACAATTAACAAGAGTGTTAGGGTATAGTGATTTTGAGGGCAAGTGTTACAAAAAACAGTGTTATGCCCTCATGTTTGGGAAAATTAGTGGCATAGGTAGGATTCTTAAACTCCCATTATTTCAGGAAAAGAACAATAGTAGCATAATTTAGGCCATGCAAATTAAATCATTTCCTACTTTGAAACACACAAAAAAGTGAGATTCTATAAAGGTACATGTACATAAATTCACAGATTTATATGTGACTTTTTATTTGATCCCTGATTGACTTCTATTCCCTATGACAGATATTAATTCCATTCCTGATGGTATCCTGTACTTTCAATGCGGTCCATGTAATCCTGCGAGTGCCCACCCAGAGTCTTATGTTGGTGGCACTCCTCATGTCAGACTTCATGGGGCTGGTAAGTTCTGCTTCAATCCTTTCACTTACATTTCATTTTAAAGGATCCGCCTCGTAGGGGGACCCTTTCTGTTGTTGGGTTGTCCGTCTTTCAGTCCGGATGTGTACGTTCTTGTTACCTCGATATCTACAGAACGCCTCCATGTATTTTTCTCAAATTAAACAATATGCTTACCTTACCTGTCAAAATTAACTGACTAGATTTTGGTGTCACCATGACCTAATTTGAGCAAATGGCAGCCTAATTACATGGTCGTTAGGGCTCATTACCGCAACATCTCCAGAATGCTCCAATGTATCTTGCTCAAATTTGGCAGTATGCTTATTTAGCATGCCAAGATGAACTGATTAGATTTTGGTGTCACCATGACCTAAGTTGAACAAATGGCAGCCTTATTACATGCTCGTTACCAACAAAGTTAAGTTGCAAGACTAACACTTGCGGAGATGCAATCTCCAAACAGGATCGGAAAACGATGCAGGGGTCCACTTAAAAGTTACTGAAAAGTGAGAAAAAAGGAAAAGAAGCAGACCAACTGTAAAGAGATTGAGGGGAGCCTCCCCCGACGTTTCAATCCTAGAGGTTTACTCAGTTACTCAAAAGTGACCTGCACCTTTCAGACACAGATTAACTTTATTAATACCTGGATTATTCAATTTACTACACAATGAACAGTGTATAACTTTATCATGTCACTCACACAACTTTATTATCTCAGTCACATACGTTTATCATCTCATTCACACAATCTATAAGAGCAGTTTCTAATGATTGACTGTCACACCCCCAAGTGACAACACGAGACACTACTGTATTTTATACGATTTTATTATGACGTAACGTCCAGTGCACCTGCCAAATTGATATTACCTGTAGCATAATAAAGTTTAACTTCGGAGCCTCCATCCCGTGAGGAAGACCCAAACCTCTAGGGTCGAAACATCGGGGGAGGCTCCCCTCAATCTCTTTACAGTTGGTCTGCTTCTTTTCCTTTTTTCTCACATGCTCGTTACCGCAATATATCCAGAATGCTCCACTGTATTTCGCTCAAATTCGGCAGTATGCTTATCTAGCGTGCAAGACAAACTGATTAGATATTGGTGTCACCATGACCTAATTTGAGTAAATAGCGGACCCTTCAGTCAACACTTGTGTTGAAGGTACATCTATTTTTAGCTCAGCTGACTTTTCAGTCAGCTGAGTTTTAGGATGGTCTGTCGTCTGTCATCTGTGCGTCCATCTGTAATTACATTTTCGATTTCTTCTCCAAAACCGTCAGTCACATTCACTTCAAACTTGGTGGCAATGTACCCGGGTTGGGTCTCTACCAAATTTATCAAATGGTTACGCTCCACTGATTATTTTTATTTTTCATGATTTTTTGGGGGTTCTTTTTTGGGGCAAACCTTAAAAAATCTTCTCCAAAACTGCTCACCCAATTGCTTTAATATCACAGGAACACTCTTAGTTCTCAATTTGTTCACCAGGTGGCGCTGCAATTTTAGTCTAATTTTTTAACGATTTTTAGTGTGTTTTTGTACTATTTTAGACTTCTCCAGAACCATCACTCAGATTAAGCTAAAACTTGGTGGATATGTTCTTCGTGTAAGGGTAAAATAAAATGGTTCACTAGGAGCCTATGCTATGGATTCCTGACTTTTTCAATTTGGGCAGTTACCGGTAAATGCACCTTTCCTATTGATTACTATGTAAGTCAATGGGCAGTCTAATGTTAATTCACATTTTTGACTTATTCTGCGAAACCGTCACTCAGATTGACTTCAAACTTGGTGGCAATGTACGTTTACTGGGTGTCGAGCAGATTTGTTCAAATGGACATGCTCCATTGATTTTTTATTTTTTTATAAATTTCTTTGTTCCTTTTTGGGGCACATCTTATAAAATCGCAAGGGTATATATACATGTCAGCTGAGCACAGGACTGTCACAGTCCTCAGTTTTTTTGTTTTTGCTGAGAATTGTGGATAAGACCTAACATAACAGCACAACCCCAGAAAAGAACAGAGTAAGGGGCAATAGGCCTCTACCTTTTGTTCATAAAGATGGAGATATAAAATTTTCACCAGCTGCATCAGAGGTTACAGAAATGGGAATGAAACAGACACCAAGTATTGATGGTCATCTTTTCTTTGATTACAGCACTTCTTCTTCCTGGTACGAGACTACGGCAGCTGGCTGGAGATCGGCACCACCATCAGTCACTACATCATCGTCATGAGCATGACGTGTTTCCTCCTCTTACTGCTGGCTCTCAGCAAGTTCTTTGTCATGTGTCGCATTCCCTTACCAGGCCTCAAGTCCCATCAGTTATAGATAAGGTTGATCCCGTAAAAATGGACATTATGCTTGAAGGACCCATTTTCATAGACTGTGTTTTATTGGGTATCAGGGAATAAATACACTTGTGTTGTTTGCTGTCCAGGCAGGAAGAATAAACTTTTTCCGCAGTCAGGGGACTGTTTTAATGCCACATTGGGGCTGGGATAACATTTAAAGACTCATATGGTAGTATTTTTCATGACTTACTGGTTTGATGGACATTCATGAAGTGCATTTTTACAATTTGGGGAAATTAAGTTGAACAGTTATTCCATTCTCACATACCAATACTGATCGTTTTGTCTCCAACTATGAAATGTCTTTGGATCTTCACTTCAAGTATATCAAGACGGCATCTGTTTTTGTCTTTTTAATTGTTTTGAATAGCAAAAGAATTCTTGTAAACTGGAATAGTTTCAGAAGCTAGTCCTATCTATGAATCAATGTGTGGCACACATAACATTGTGGCAGATGAACTACATACTGCTGTCAACTTAAGTTCATATATATAGTTTACATGTTCAGGGAAAACTGCTTTGCTTTCAGATGTGTACATTTTAAAAGTTAATTCACAAGGTGTTCAATTTGTGACTTTGGAAAATATAAAATTGAAGTAAATTCTGCTAGTTTTTAGAGAGAAACTTAAACAAAAATCTTATCTCTGGAATTTGTGAATATACAGTCATGTATGTGCAACATATGTTTAACAAAAAAGATGAGACATTTTACTTTGCATAAATGTATTTTGATGATGGCATAATGACATAATGTTAGGGTTTTAAGCATATTTTGGTGAACAGTGATTTTGCTGATATTCTCATTCTTTTGAATAAAACCTGTGTATTTTACATCACTAATTTGGCTAACCACACTAATTTTGGTACTGTAAATTGCTTTCATTTTGCTGTGTTTTTTATTTTTTTAATTTTTTTTTTTTTTGCTTATTTGGCTGATCTCACAAATCAATGAAAATCAAAATACATTGTGCAGTGAAATAGCAGTTTAACATTAATTTAATAGGAATCATATCGACAATCGTGAAATTGAAAATTTAATGAGATGTGTGAAACGCAAAAGCCATGAAAATTTATACACATGAAAATAAGTACATTTATGGTATCAAAAAGACATGTAGCCTCGTAAAGCTGTGTTCATCTATCAAAATCTGTTACCAATATGAAAGTGCATTGAGCATGATCATATATGGCTCATCATTTCACAGATCAGGCACATCTTTTTTTATTTTAAAACTCTGCAATAATTTAGCAATTGTATGGAAAAATCATCTGTGTAATTTACGTGTTGTCACATATATGAATATTACAAAATCTTCATATAAAGAAAATGCTGTTCCAGCAATGCTGAAACATTATTAAAGTATACTTTCAGCCAAGAATGTTTTTTCCTGTGATTAAATACCTGTTAATATTTGTTTCACAAAAATCAATTTAAGATTTTATAGAGATTTACGTGTGAAGCTTTTCATGAATAGAAATATTGGTACTTAATTTATTTTGCCTGCAGACCTCAGACAGTGGGGCTGATATAAATATGTGCATGTACATGTTCATGTTACGCAGGCAAGTGTGCATGATATTTTTAAAAAGATATTGAAGTGTTAAGAACACTTTTAATAAGACAGGTAGTGGTACTGCAATGTTGCAGGTTGGCAGTGATTTTTGAGGTAGCAGACATTTGTTTAATCAGATAATGCCATAGAGTCACTCACACAGTGCCATACAAGCCGTGTTGTGAAAGTTGCTGGCACCTGCCAAGCATATGTCCTTACCCCTTTCCACCTTAAACTGGCCAAAATCGGCTGCTGGTCAGATGTCATGTGCTTAAAAGTTTTCAGCTAATAAAAAAAACTTAAATGCGAATTGTAGATGGAACCTGTCAAGATAATGCATGACTCCCAGTCAGCAGTTTTCCTTAGCATAGGTTGTTGGCCTATGTCAAGATAAATTGGTGACCCGGTCTTGATTCAAGGGGTAAAGGGTTAAGACTATATATAGAGACTGATAAATATGTGTGTTAATTAATGTTTTAATCTTTTTTAAATTAAATAGGTCGTCTAGTTCAAGAATGATTAAATAACAATTAATTAAAGGTTGTCTGGTTGAAGAATGATTGAATAAGTCAGAGTTAATTAAAATTGTATTTTCATAATTTGCTTTCTAATCACAATCGTTCTGCTTATTGATTATCTTAATTTGTAGTTATTTTGGACTCAAATGTGTTATAAAATGACCTGTATTCAAATTCCAACATGCCTTCAGTTTCAGAAAAAAGTCCCAGGTTAACAGCTCTCCTGGGCATGCTTTGGGCAGAGTGCATTAAAGGGCATCATACAAAGCTGTAGACTCAGTCCAGAATTTATCATTCAAAAGAGTCAAAGGTTATCTGTGTGGCAGCATGAAAACAAATTGCCTGCATTGTACTGTAATCCTCGTTATTGTAGCACGTCATGCGTCCCAAAATGTTTGATGTGTGCATCTATAATTGTGGCTTAAAGAGTAGTTGCTAATGAGGATATTTTTAAGCTCCTGTGGTCTATATATTGTATGGCTTAGTGCGGTTCTTGCTCACACAATGTCCTGATTGGTTGGTTTGAAAAAAAGCCTCTGTGCTAGCACTTTATGTTACCATTAGAATAAATATCGTACTTGCAGACGATGGATAAAGACCAATGGATGACAAACTGATATATACCCAGTTGTGGTTCCTGTCTGGAGAGACCACCTGTCTTTAAAGACCACCTTTATAAAATCTTTACTCCTGGGTTCTTTTATTTTATTTATATCTCCTATGAGAGACCACCTGTCTTGAAAGACCACAATTTAAGTCATTCATAGAAGTGGTCTTTCGAGAGGAGTTTCACAGAAATACCTTCTATAAACTGTATTTATGCATGGATAGCAATGGTACATAAGCCCTTTCCACACAGGAAGTACAGTCATTGTACTTATATGTTGGTATACACAACAACACTGATTTGCCCTGCTTTCATCACCTTGATTACTTTGCAAAAAAAAAAAAAAAAAGTTAAATTTTAAAATAATGTAACTTGGGTGTGTACAAACGCACATAGTTTGGCAACAAAATACTTTTGTAGTTCAGAGAGTGTTGCTGGCTCATAATTCAGGCTTTAGGGTCATGTGTTTTGCAACAAGACAGTGTATATATTCTGTAGAAATGAGCAGCAAAGTTAAATATTGTTAATACAAATAAGTGTATTTGTTGCAAATAGGGTAACACTTCAATGTTTATTTTATTTATTTATTCTTTTTTAACAAATTTTATTTACTTATTTATTTTTTTATACAGCAGATCTGTGAGATGGGGTAACTTGGGTAACATCTAAATCACAGATTGTACAAGTCTGACCCCCCCCCCCCCAAAAAAAAAAAAAAAAAAAAAAAAAAACTAAAGGACTGTAACAGATTGACATTGCCGAACACAGGCTAGAAAATGGGCAGTCTGCCCACTAAACAGACAAAGTTCCATGTATTCTTCACATCGTATCACTTGGAGTGTAAACAGAAACATGACTTGGTCTGCTAAGGAGGCAAACTAAAAGTAAATATTATTATACTACCATCGGATTTAATGTGCCATTAGAAGACCAGACTAAGCCATTATTTTTTCGATTTTACATCTCAGCTGATCAATTGTTCCTTTAAAAAATAAAGTATTTATTCAAGATTATTTTTCTTCTTAAAATTTAGATGAATGCATACAGCATTATTCAAATATAGAGGCTTGTACTTCCTATCTTTGTATGTATATTTTGCAAAACACAGGATAAAAGTGAGTTTGATAAATACAGCTGCATGTTGATATATGTGTAATGGGCAGACTTTTTCTACCAAATAAATGCTCACTTTTTGTATTGTGACATCTGTGTATCTTTTTTCTTTCTTAATTTAAATGTGACAACATATCATTGCGGATGGGCCCATCCAGTTTCATTAATAAAGATAGCCCCCCTCCCACCCCCACCCCCGGCATACAACATTATAAAAAAGTCATTGATACAGCTGTCAAATACTATTTACAACGAATAATGGATCATACCAGGATAGGCATGATACAGTATAGGTTTAAGCATCTCATGTTTGTAGAGTACATTTAATATAAAATAGAGTGTCCAGAAACCAAATCAATGTGGTTATAAATTTAGCAAGTATGGACTCCAAAGGGTACCACCATTACTCAATTTCCATACAGACAGGACACCAAATTCCTCAAGGTATAATCCTGATGTGAAGGAATGTAATACATCCATGCCTTTGGACAGGTATTGGCCTATAAAGTGAAGAGGGGGGCAAATTGATCCTCTAATATTTTAAATTTAATCTCCCTAATTAAATACGCATATTAGCACCAAAAATTGAAGGGCCTGAATGACAAAACAAAATTCTGTACAGAAAAGTGCAAAAAGATTCAAATGTTAACACAGTGATCCCCCTCTTATACAATAAGCCCCCTGCCTTTTGCTCTCTCCAGGAGGCCACTTTTCCATTCAGTAAGATTGGCATTATTATATTTCCCTCCCTCTCCCCCCCCCCCCCCCCAAAGAAAGGCCACCCCTCTTATCAGGCCACAATTCTGCTGCATTTGGTGGTGGCCTTAGTGAGGGACCACTGTATTTTGGTTGTCCTCGTGAAAAGACTAAAAGTACCAGCATAACTTGGCTGAATTAAGTTGCTTTTGCAGTGCTTGGCAGATCCTGCTCCAGTGTCTCTCTGACAGAGCAAGCTCTTTATTACAGTCTTCAAACGAGTTTTGCATATTCACCAGAACAACCCCTGTACCTCCGGCTTCAAGGAACTGAACCTTTGTTGCTTGATGAACAAATTACAGGGTGTTGGAGCATTCAGGTGCTAATGATGTTCAAGTCACTCTGTGAAATTGTTTTGAAGAGAGGAGTTCAAAGCAAAAAAAAAAATGGGTACATATATTCATATTACACATTTTTCATAGCTAGGCTTCAAAGAGCAATTTTAAAACCATTATTTCACTTCTCAAAAAAAGAAAAAAAATATTGTTTGCCTTCAGTTCCTTCAATCTTTTAAATTTTAACATTGTGGATACACATGTGGATTTAAACTAATTTTGTACACTCTTTGAAATTACCAGCACTAGTGTACAGAACACATAGCCAAGAGGTAACCCTGCAATATGATAATTATAACAAATGATTCAAAGCTTGAGCCTCACATGAACTACTGTAAGTTAAACTTAATCCCAATTATATTAAGGTTGCCCCCCCCCCCCAAAAAAAAAATGGAGCTCGTCCTCATTGGTACAGGTTAAATAAAAATTATTAAAAGCATTTAGGTCATATTAACCCCTTCACGCTCAAAATGACCACGTGCTATGGTGATAAATGTGTATGTTTTTGCTTTTCATGAGTACAAACACCTGGAAAAAGAAATGCTAAACAGCTCTATCAGAATAGCATACTGTAGAACAACAGCTTTCTTGGCACAAGGTGGTTACTAAGCAATCAAAATGTACTGCGGAATGCTCTTGACTCATCTGATCCTAGGACAGGGTTTGAAGTCACTAGCTGGTTGTCTCTGGCACCCACTCTCTTAAACTGGAATCACATGATCCAGTTTTCAGATCATAACATTATGGAGACTCTACACTTTAGTTTCTCATTAATTAAATAGCATAAAGTAGGTTTATGTTCCTTAGCTTTTGCATGGGCCTGTATGGACAATCGCAATGGTGCATTTTCCATGATCATTGGTGTAAATATGGAAATTATGTGTGGTATATGATGTAACATGGACATCACTAAACTCTTTCAGTGCAAATCACCACAAAAGTTGATTTACTTAAGTCAAACTAGTCTGAATTATCATTAAGATCCCCCATTCTCATTCCTCGTAAACAACTGTTCATTCAAGTAGCAGTATGCCTATAGTTCCAGAGAGAATATCCCAGGTCAACAGTTTTTCTTGGTGCACATTTTTTGTGCCCAATGCACGCCAAGAAAGGCTGTTGACTCGGTCAAAAATTTGGCACTGAAAGAGTCAAAAAATGGTCATACCCTTGCCAATTTCTCTGGTCTTTGGGACCAAATGGGAGAACTTCCAAAATCTTGTCCAACTTGGATGGAATCAGCTCTGTCCTTGTATTGCTTCTGGTACAGAGTGTTGCACTTTGGAACTCCAGGCATTGACTCCAAACTAAAGTCATGTGCACAAGCAAAAGTTCATGAAAAGGAATTGCAGTCCTGCAGCCAAAAGTTGAGCTCCACAGACATTTGGAACTATTTCAATGTCAGTTTCTCAACCAAGATGAGGTGTTGTATGGAGTCCAGGGGTCACCTAAGGTCAGGAGAGGTCAGCTGCTCATGACCCATATCAATCTGTTCAGTGAACAGCCCACGGATGTCGTTGGCAACAAGGACCTCAGTATGGAAGCTTCATCTAGAGCCACATATATCATTAGGGATGCCTGGGGCAATATTTGGCCCTTTTTTCATTGTTTTTTTATAGCTGATCAAATGCATCCATCTGAAAGTACCACCATAACTTAGTAGTACCAGAAATGTTTTTGCCCCCCCCCCCCAAGTTGATCTGTTGTACCAGTTTAAGAGTGTGTTTTGTTTATCAATCTAAGTGATCCACTGTTTCAATATATTAAGTTTCCTAACATTTGCCTTTAAAGCAGTCCAGGTTCTGTACAGAGATTTGTCCCTGTTTAGCAGGCAACCTAAAAATTACTAGGGCTAGATATTAATGTTTGCCAGTCCTTGTCCAGCCACTGATTTTTCATCAATTCAGGACAGCAAATTGGGTTGATTATCCATAGAGCTCAGCATTTTTGTCAAAAAAAAAAAAAAAAAAAAAATGCTGTCACAGATAGTAAGGGTTGTCTTCATGTCAAACTTTTGAGAGACCACTCCATTGAGAAACCAAGTGCCTTTCAATACTACTTTTATATGCGATCCCAACTGTCATCTTTTCCATTTGACCTGTATAGAGAGACCACTTGCTTTATGTGAACACTCTGGTACCCATCCTAGGGTGGGCTCTCAAACAAGGTGCTACTTTATTTTTCTTTTTCTTTTTTTTTGCAAGTGGGAACTGTGAATTCTGTAAATGTTTATAGATTGGATAAATTGTGTACATCATGTTGGCTTGTAGATACAGTAGTCCTTCTCTTGAGAAACTACTGCAATGAATGACTACCTGCCATCATAGACTACTTATCAGGAAACCTTGCGGAGTATTTATCATGTTATTTGTACCTTCTATGAAAGACTGCATTTTGGTCAATGGATTGGTCTTTCAAGATAGGATTCACTATACAAATACATTAAACCCTGCCCAAAAAGACCTATGTTGGGGATCACCAAATTGTCTCTGAAAATTGGTGTTTTCACAGATGGTAAGAATAATATTTACAGGTACATGTGAAGTATTCTTTGTTTTTTTTTGTTTTTGTTTTTTTTGTTTTTGTTTTTTGTTTCAGATTATTATTTTTTTTTCTTTAACAGGAGTATAGGATCACTATGGTGAAGCAAATTTTCAGATAAGCAGACATTAGGAGTAGCAGTGGGTCCCTGCATTAGAAGAAATAAGGAACCATGACATGCGCTGAGTAGAGTGGTCCTTTTATACCTTTTTTGACAGAGGAACCAACACTTCAAGTGGTGTCTCCATTTTAAACCATGTTGTTTGTGTGTGATTTTAGCACAGTAACATCAATTCTTAGAATCTCATGTTGTTCAAAAATCCTTGAAACTACATTGAACTATAATTTGTAACCTCTAGTGCACTCCTTGCATAATGGCTTCCCCTTGAATGCACCTGTGTTTAACCAAAACAAATAAAAGAGTCATTCAGGTCCACTGACCCAATGGTGTATTGGTTAAGACAGGTCATTCAAACAACACGCTTGTCTAGAGCCATCCAGGTTTGAAATCAACTGGATCCTCTGATTTAATTTTTATAAAAAGTGATGAGAACACCTCAAATGTCTCTAAGTCTAGTGATTGCAAATAGTCCTGAAGACATGAGAAAATTAGCAGTGGTTTAACTGTAATAATTGAAGAATAAACCAATGGTAGGAACAATAAAAGTTTGGTTTAAGATGTACTAATTATTGGGATCGATGCACTCTGCTTGTGTGCCCAGAGGTTCCAAGTCTCTAGATAAAGTGGAGTTATGCCCTGGCTTTTTAGTCATAAAAATAACTTCAACTTCCCTGTCTCCTTCTCAGACAGCACTTGCCAAGTAAAAGGATAAGGTCTCCCACTTTAAGCAAAAGTTGTCAATAAACTCCTCTGTTTTCATTGCTGTCCTACTGGACCAACACACACTGTGTGCTGGTAGATATGATAACTGACTACCCCCTCCCCCCCCCCCCCCAGCAAATATCAACCCCTCTGAAGTCTGTGTAGAATGGTCATGTTTTACATGTACTTTACTTTAATAGCTGTAAACTTCTAGCTTGAAAACTGTATGTATACAAATGCCAAGTTGTAATGGAAAGGTTAACTTGTTCCATGAAAATCAATTTTTCAGAAGAATAACTCTGTAGTTCAGTGGGGAGATACGAATGAATGCTACAATCAACATGGTTGATTGCATATGGGCCAGTACAAAGGACTGTATGCATGCGTGTGTATGTATGTATGCATGTATGCATGTATGTATGTATGTATGTATGTATGTATGTATGTATGTATGTATGTATGTGTATATGTATATCCCTATATCCAGCTATTGACCTGACATATGCCATTGTATTAGGTCCTATATATTAATCTCAGCAAAAATGCTTCTGGTAACAAGAAATTTAAGAAAAAAAATCAAAGCAGATGATGATTTACATCTGTGTGCTTTTGGGCAATTTGAGCAGGAGAGAGTTAAATCACACCATAATGTGATGAGCTTTATAATATCCTCAGAAGACATAGTGACTTAGCCTATTAAAACCTGTTAAAAAGAAAAAAAAAAAACTGAAAGAAAGGATACATATCTTTTATAGTCAGCATTATGTCAACTTATAAAAACTGATCACGGTATTTTACATCAAATGGAAGCAATATAGCCATATAGATATGTCATAATTGTAAGCATCCATAACACAGGTGTTGAAATATTTGCCTATTAGGTCACATTTTCAGTCAGATGTTGAGAAGACTGTGGTATCCATGAAGAGTCTTGTCTAATAGTCAGACCACTACATCACTTGAAAGCTTCTTATTTGAATTATGCAATATTTTAGTTTGCACAGTTAGAATAACATGCATGGTGGTAGTTTTCCCAAAACTACTCACTCACTGTGTAGAATCATGTGTAACAATAAAAAGTCAAGAAGGATAAGAAGTGATCAAAGTTTTCCTATGTTCAAATTATACATAATTTCTTGCATCTTTTATTCTAACCTTTTGGGAGTTACAAGATAGAGTGAATGGTCCAGGACTTTTGTTCCACAGTATACATCACATTTCACTGGCTGATTCCTGGTCATCCCTCAGTCGTACCAGTTCAATAAGCTCATTCGTCAATGTGTATCTTTGTCCTTTCCACGTAAAATGCGTTGGAGGATCCTCTTCACTTCCTGTCCCAAACTCAAAATATTTGCTCAAGTCGATTGCTATGATGGACTTGACCAGTCCAACACTGCCGACTTTTTCTGACGCTGGATAGTAAACTCTTCCCGTTTGAGGTAACATGCAAATTTTCTCTGGCTCAAACTCCACAGTTAGAAGATCCCCAGTTCCATTAATCGACAGTCTATCTCTTTCACTGGGATTATTACTGTGAATTATATTGGTATAAACAATAGGACGGTCATCACAGCGGACAAAATTACGTTCTGGTCCACAGGGTGACAAGAAAGGAAACTCCTGGTACCTGCTAAGGTTATTCTTTTTCAGTCGCTTGAAGAAGAACTGCAGGAATTTCTTTTCTGAAACAAAGTTACAAAGTTGCAACACACACACACACACACACACACACACACATATATATATATATATATATATATATGTATATAAATATAAACATATATATACATGTGTATATATATACGTGTGTGTGTGTATATATATATATATATATACATGTATATATATATATATATGTATATATATATATATATATATATATATATATATATATATATATATATATATATATATATATATATATATATATATATTTAACTGGATACATATTCTGCATTTGAGTTACATGGTATGCCTTACTTTTCTTGCCTGTACAACTTCTCTCGTTCATGTTTGGCCTTTAACAGTGAAACAATGAGGGCTGTTTACCAAACAATAGGTCCCCAGACACAATGAAAAGAGCTAAACTTATGGTTATTTCAGGCTAGTAAAATTATATAAAATGATTAAGCTATTAAACTGGTGACAGTGAATGTAATATTTAGTATACCAGTATGATATCCATATGCTTTTTGACATGCATCTCCTCACTTGGTATGATGAAGACACTGAATATATTGTCATATCATTATTACATGATAAATGCTATCCACAAATTTGGTTTATTATTATTATGAGATTGTAACCACTAAAGTTGCAGAAAAAAAAATGTCTTATAACACACCTTTAAAGCAAGAAGTGAAATTCTTCATCTTGGAATCATCAAGGAATAGCTGAAATAAAATTTAAGAAAATGTTATGTAATGTACAAATGAGTATGAAGCCAGGCTTAACAATTTGTATGTCCATTGGATCTTGGTGAGAGACTTTTAATTAGGGTAAATGAAAATTTATGAGCACCTGCCCTGGAGGCTACCAGAACTCGTGCATTCACAATATGATGCGAATGGATGGACAAGTAAATTCAAACACGGGCGAGTAAAATATCAATAGGACTTGCCCTCATTACAAGAGTTATAAGATAGATTTGACATGCCCTGAAAACTACCATAAAATGTGCAGAATTTAATATGGTTCTTCATGTTCATACATTCAGAAAGACATGCAACATGGCCAAGGTTGTGTCTTTACTTTATTTAGAATAAAATGTGTTTACAACCACAAATTTTTACATTTGATTTATAATTCTCCCATACAAGGTATTAAACTACAGATCTAATTCATAATATAATGCATACACAACCCACCCATGTGTATTTGTTTACATATGTTGCCACACATTCACATGCAAATCTCAACCAATAACCAATGCTGGCAGAAATGAAGCTTCTCCTACCAATGTTTCTGGAAGAAAACATGTTACACATGGAACAATCAATTTCTTGTGATTCTATGCATTGAGAGGAGCTAATTTAGATTATATTTAATAATTATACTAAAAATACATGTATTTACAAATGTAAATATTTGCAATGAATATTGTTTGTGTTGGTGTTACACGCTTATGGCATTGAGGCTGACATCAGAAAATAATGCTGTTATTCACATTTTTATTTAAAAAATCAGTGTTTTCAATCCTCGCTGTCCGTTCATTTCCGATACCCTCAAGGCACGAAAGGTTAGTGAGGTCGCAAACGCAAATCCACTGGCTAACAGGGAAGACTAAATGCTAGCAGGCTATGGCTGTGAAGTGTGACTTCGTTCGCAGGATTAAAAATACATGCGGAAAATATTCATTTCGTCCCTGTTCCTGTCCAGGATGGGTTGGTGTGTTGCTGCAACTTGTTGCAATAAAAGTTCAACAACCATTGGCTTGTTTACATTCCCCAAAGACCCTTAATTACAGAGAGCATGGACTCGTGCTGTCAAGATTTTCGGGGACAAGTGTCAAGGCCCTGGGAACTGATCTCACCTATGCAGCGAACACTTTGTGGAAAGTGACTTTGATTCATCAAATATGATGATGTTTGGATGGGTTTGGCAATAAAATTACCGATGTTGCCACATGCGTTCCCATCAGTGTTCAAGAAAGCCAATGCTAGTGGGAAAGCAACAACTCTATTTGAAAAGGGTATGGCCATGCGTAATGTTGCCGGGGCCGACCTGACCGAACACAGATGAATTGTGCTGCTGTCAAAAGCATGCTGGTCCACCTCTCTTGGCCCTTTTCCCCTGCCCCCCCCCCCCCCCCCATCTAAAAAAAATGCAGTGGCTCCAACAAAAAACAGCAAGCCCTACCCAACAAATCAATGTGGGGAGTATTTGGTTTCATAATTTTCTGTTTGTCAATGGTAGGATTCATGGAACTTGCCAATTTGGCATTACTCCTAAAACCAGGAACAATGGTTCATCATTTTTTTTCGTTTTACAGTACATGTATTTGCAAATTAAACTTCAGCATGATTCCGATTTCAAAGCTTGCATTACAACAAAATATAGGTCTAGTAGTTGTATGACTGTTACAGTGTATCACATAATTAGCAATCAACTGTCACAGTGACAATGCTGGTCTGGGATGTTACGAAGTATAACATTGTAACAAACCTTAAGTGTGTTGAACAATTTTGATTAAATTGATGGAAAACATGGGCAAACAAGGACTGATCTTGTTCCATGCCCACGTCTAAGGTTGAACAGTCTATAACAGGTCCCTAGGTTGAGTTAGCTGGCCCTGTAATGTGTATGTCCAATAGGAGCCTAACGGAATCTTAGTTCTCCCTTTTGTCACCTTATCATGACAAGCGTGCGCATGACTGAATTAAAAGTTATGCTGACCTGCTGTTACCAAGTGGGACATGCTATTGCTACCACAGCGGAGGCTTAACTGTGAAACATAACCCCACACATCCATGAATATTTGTCAAGATTTGACAATTTGCATGTATCAGTGCTACAGCCTGGTACCTTGCAATTGTACACAGGCATATTTTAGGCACAGTACAGCTTTAACTTGATCAAAATCACTATTTCAAACTTCCCCACTTTCTTCACATCTATACACTTAAACATGGCTGTCAATGACCCATTGATAATGGTGTCCCACTTCATGCGAAATACCGTTTAATCTCATCACGTGATCCTGGCGGTCAAAATTGGAAAACTAAATTTTGTTAGGTTGGTATTACCACTGTATATTGCGATGTGTTTAATCCCATAACCAGATAACACTTGTTTGGATATGCCTCAACTACACAGCTACCAAGACCAGTGGGCTTTCAGTCATATACCACGGTTTGTGACAGTCCACAGCCAGCTTGCAATAATCGGGTGTAAAAAAACTCATGTCATAGTATCTCTGTCGTTAATATGGACCCAGAAAACACATCAGTCAGAGGAAAATATTTACCAGTGTTACATAATGGATACAATCTGAAATAAGGATCATAACTTCATAAGCATGTGTACTGATGTAGGCTTATACGGCAATGTAAATTACTGCCTTCCAAGGGTTGCAAGGTAAAAGCCATTCATAAATGTATTACATACAGATGGAAAGAGAAAATCAGCTGTTTGTACAGACTTTTATATACTGTAGGTGTAGGCGGTAGCTGTTTCCGTGAGTGCTAGAATTTGAAACACTACTAGACAAGACGCATCCTAACGGAGATTCCAATTTATTGCATGTATACTTGTTCTTGTTAAATGAAGTCTTGTAATTTTTGATAGGAAACATCTCTTTTGCAAGGAATTATAATTGCCAAGACAGCAAGTTGGGATCGTCTGGCTGTCCCAAGGCTGCACTCCCTGCAGTATAGTGACAGCAGGGTTCTGGGTGTTCGGCTCATGTCAGTAAGGCTGAGTGGTCTTTTCCTCGGCTGTTACAGCTTTTCTTATTAATTCTTCTTTATCCTCATCTGACCACATACATGAAAAACTCAATTCAGACTCTCCGGAATCACTATGCTCTGTGGTATCTGCCATGAGTCTTGGCTAACTGAAGGCACTCTGGCTTATTAAGCATTCACTTTAGCCAGCGGGTTGTGTTTGTGACGTCACTAACACTTTCCCACATTGGGCCACGATCGGAGAAAATTCCTGCGCTCTCATGTAGCAATTGTTGCACACTTTGGGAGCCAAAAAAACACTATTCCAAAATGAAATTTAACATTTTCGTTTTAAGTATTTAATTCTAACCACCCCAAATATCAACTTTCTAATTTGTGGTTCCCATTCAACCAATATGACCTTTAAAGAAAGTCATTGACATGTTTCCCTTAGACCAAACATGTTTTGGAAATTTTGGATCTGTTACGGACAGAAATATTGTAATGACACATCACTGCCAAAGAATACAAATGAACAGTGACATAAACAGGTGGTGACATGGGCAAGCAAACGTCCACCATTCTGGGCATTCACTCTCTTGACTGAACACTTGTAATATCAAGTCACGACTTATGTGACAGGGGCAAGGAAATGTGAGTAAGGTACTGACTTGCATGCGCAACTGTCACACTTTACCTGTCCTTGGTGGTCAATGTTATAAAAACCCTCAGCGAAATGTAATGTATAATATTGTATTGACTAGAATTGTGTTGGGTATTGCCTATTGCCATTGGGAGTATTGCGCCAGTGTAACACTTTACCTGTCCTTGATGGTCAATGTAATAAAAATACTCTCTAATTTTTGGCTCTGGAGATTGTCCTTGAACATAATGTACAAATCTGCATGACGCACGACTGGCAGACCCAGCAAATATTGAATGAATCTTGTTAACCTTGCAAAGTTTGGCTAATGCCATGTTCATTCCCTGCATGATGTTTACCCCGGAAGTATCAACTGTTCCGCAGATTTCGAAATTTATCCCTCCAAGAATACTTCATGGCAAGAAATAACCTAATGTTCATTTAAGTGACTATAAATTTGACCCCAATGGTATAGTTTGTCAACGTAATATTTCTAATAGAAATATGAGTCAATATATTGTCGTCCTAATTTAATTTCTCATCCAATCATGTACGCGTTGCGGCTTATGCGCTGCATCAGCGTCTGCCGCGGATTGAAGTCATTCGGATTAAAACGTGTGGATTTGTCACATTTGTGAAAGACTTCAACTTTCGTCATCGCATAGTTTAGATTTTTCAGAGCTAAAGTTTCAAGAGTTATGTGTTAGAGAAACAAATCATGTGAATTGGACGGGTGTTAGCGTTACATTTTAACAGAAGGGACACCTGAAGTCGTACCTGTGCAAATTGGAACATGGCGGCAGCTACAAAGAGAACATGGAAACTTCGTAAGTTTGTCCATGCCTGACCAGTGGACATAGTTTTTGTGCCCACAAATTATTCTTTCTGTACTCCTAAAGTAGCGTTATAGTTTCAGGTCATATTGTGCGAAACAGTGAAAATGGGAGTTGTCAGAACGCGAACAATCTGGACTCCCGACCACAAAAGATTCCATTTTGAGCCTGAGGCCTGCTTGGGGTTGTCAAAATTGACGTTTGTAAATAAAAGGTACAGGGTTCGGCATCAGGGTTTTTGTCTAGACCCAGGCCAACTGTAATATAAAAATTGTTGCCCCCTCAGAAAGTTGGTTGTCCCAACTTCAACTATTGTCGCTCATCTCTTTTTGTCTGTTTTCTCCAGAAAATTTAATTAATTAAATCATCCTAAACTTAGTAAAGGTGAAACATCTGTGATTGTGAATCATATCGGGCTCAGCCCTGCACACTGCCATTGGCGAATTGACCCTGATTGATATTTCTCCCCAAAGTGTTTGTTGTCTAAAATAAAACTTGTCCTAGGAGTAATACTGCCAAATAGCTAGGTTATGATCCACTCAGAAAATTGTCACACCAGGTTGGCTGTCTGGTGAAGCTTGTGCCTTGTCATCTGCGATTTTTAGTTGTCATGGGTTGCAGGGCTGTTGAGCCTTGCTGAAGGACACGAAGATACCGCCTTTGTGTCATTGCATTTAAAAATATGCCAGGCGATTTAGCAAGATATTGAGACAATATCTGCCACCCAACCACAGATCAGGCAAAAAAGCCAATGTGGGGTTTACTAATTTGAAAGTACGTCAATTGAATAATTTGAAGTTTGAGGAATAAAATTTACTATGTGTCCATGACATGTTATGGACATTGTTTGTGTAATATCAGTCACTTGAGGGAATGGTAATCAATAATAATAGTGATCTGTCATATATGTGTGTAAAGCACTAAAGGCCTTTTCCAAAAAGGGATACTCAAGCCAGACCCGTTTTTGGGAAGGACTAACCTGTACTAATTACCAATACCAGTCCCCTTGAATGACTGGAATTGTATGGGTTAGGTCTTAGGAATAAACCAGTTTGTGTGAATGAATTTATCATGTGAATTGAAATTCAAACATTAGTACTCTGTGCAGGAGCACAAAAAAGTTGGAAGACCTAACAATGTCTCATATTGGCACAGAAAGTTTATTTGGAAGTGTTTTCTACCGCATGTGCCTCAGGCAATACCATTCTGCAAAACATGAACTTTGCTGCCCATTGGAAGTGAATGGTATTCCAGAAAACTCATCTCATCAGCAATACATTAATTTGGTTGTGTCAAGCGGCACATTATTATATCTCTAGATGTAAAAAGAGATGGAGTGAGTACTTGTATATATATTAGCAGAGTTTTTGTATTATTTTTCTCTCACAAGGGATCACTGATTTCCCCCACCAACAGCGACAGTGAGTGAGAGGAAAATTATAACTCAGTATCCAGCCATGTTAGTTTTTTGTTGTTCTATTTAATTGGAAAAATATACTCTAGGCCTACTTTCAATGCCGACTTGGTGTGACATGTCTGTTTAAATTCATCGTAATTGTTCCACGTCATGCGTGACATATAATGAAACATCCCTCGTGCACATTTGATTTTGTCTACATGTATATGTTAGTGCACTATGTCACTGATGCAGGTGAGTTACTGCTTTTGAATTTTTCTGTAGCAAATGAAAATCCCCCCCGCCCCCCCAACATAGAATAAAAGGATACTGTGCAATGAATTGTTTTTGGGCTCTAGGTATATTAAGGATGCCTTACACGTATCATCATTCTCCACCTTCACTGGGTGTATGGGCTTTGTCAGCATCTCCATAACATGGGAGCTTTATGTGTAAACTTTATGCGTGCATTTATACTTCCTTTAGTTTGGAGCTGATAGTAATGTATCTAGTATATCAAAAACCATGAAGAAAAGAGAAAATTATTCTTAATGTCCCAGTGCAAGTGAACATTTTGCAGCTTGCTCTGGGGACAGCACCATATTTGTCCTGTTTAGTTTAGTTTAAATGGAAAGACAGAGGAGTTACAAAAGGGAACTTGCCCCTATAACGAGGATTTTCTATTAAAAAAATGGCATGTTTTGTATGTGGAGAATGCACAAAACTTTTATCCAATGTCTGACTTGAAGGACCTTGTAACATCTGTTCCAAAAATAAAGTTGCATACTGTAAATCATTTTATTTCACCATGTTTTATTTTTGCTGATTCTGATGGTACATTAGGGAAAAAGAAACTCAATTAAATAGCATTTTGACATATAGCTTTAAATAGTGGGAGCTATTTCCAATTTAGTCAAAGTGAAATTTAAGTAACATGCAAAAAAAAAGAGAGAGAGAGAAAAGTGAAAATAGGTGTGTTTACAATATCTGAATATATATTGTAAATGCAAAACAATAAGTCTCTAGTCTCATATGTCACAAAAAATAGAATTATACTTTGTATTGGGAGTTATTTGTAAATGAAATTAAAGCAAGTTGTCTTGTTTCTGACATATTAATTGTGTTTGTCAGAATTGTCACTTGCACACTAGTCACATATTTTTGTCCTTTTCAACCTCAGAACACAGAATACCTTTATTCAACCAATCCGGAAAAAAACACAAACATACAAAATTATAATTATATTGATATGGCTGAAGAGACTCCCATTTAGACACATTCAGGTCGCTATCATGGGAGCCATCCAGTATATAAAGTAATATAAACAATTTGTTGATGGCAATTGAAATATAAATGTAGTGGATACTCATGGTAAATGTCACTGACACAAAAATATAAGCACTGGTATGGTTATTCAGTCCGAGCGGAAAATCACCTTAAGTGAATGTAGCACCCAGTTATGAACATGATCACTGGTTATTTTGGCAAATGTAGCAGTTAATTATATTTAAAAACATCTTGATAATTATTCAAGAACTTTTTATATACTTTGAAAAAAACTTGCAAACTATGAGTGTGGATCTTTTAATTATATTCCTGTCTGTTTGATTTACTAAATTTGGAATGTCAATATTAAACTATGTTAAGCAAAGAGTCTATAGACTCGAATAATAAAAAGTTTATTACTATAATTGGTGCTGTGATTGTGCATTTCATTTGTAAGAATAAATGAAAAAGAGAGCAATCTTGTTGGTGGATCATTATATACATAAAAATTCAATTTTTTTAATGTGAATATATCTAGAACTTGAAGTATTTCAAAATCTTTCATCACCAGTTAAGTTTGGGTATTATATTTACCAACCATCTTATATATTAAAGAAAAAAATTATATATTCACCTGTGTTAATATTAAGAACATGAGTGCCAATTCTCAGTTTAGCAACAAAAAAATGAATAGGTAAACTATATTTGAAATGCCCGCAACTCCTGTGTTCTTAATTTTAGAGTAGGTTTTCACTTTCGTGGACACTGTTCCTTCAGCATGTATTTAGTTTGTACATTGGTAACCACATTTGTCACACATCTACTCTTTTGTGTTCGTTTCTATATAAATACCATCCATATTGCCCCAGAAAATATACAAGTCAAATTCAGCTGACATGCATTAACGTAACTTTTATGTGTTATAACCAGAAGATATCATTGTTCTGTTCCATCCCATTATTTTTATGTAATCTTGTAAATTATGTAGCCTAGATTGTTTTTGTCACAAGCTGTGAAGGTGACACCAGTATTTAATATGGAGCATAAACTTAAAATATGGAGAGAGTAGCTGCCCAGTTCATCTCAACAGCTCTCATGCAACACACACATTTAACCCCCAGCAGTGTGTGTGTGTGTGTGTCTGTGCCCTTTTTGTGTAGGCCTAATTATTTTCTTAACCCTATTGACCTTAATAGCCAGTTAGTACCTGTGTGTTGCCTCTAAATACATTGTGTTGCAAACTACTTAGGTGCAGACTCAGAGGGTTAATACCAATATTTTTATTTTGTGAGTTTGTGTATGGCACACCTGTGCACATCTTTTGCAGACTTTCTTGGAGGATGGTAGTGTCGAAACTTTGACATGTATACATCACATGAATTTGTAGAAAATGGTTAGACTTTTGCTTAGTTTGTTTGTTATGTACTATAAATATGATGTTTCGAATTAAGTTTGCTGTCTAGCAGACATGGAAGAAATTTACAACATTGTACCAGCTCTATGATAAAACTATCCACCCTGATCAATTAATTTACAATATTGCAATTTTTAGTCGGAATAACATATGATTTGTTTTATCTTAATTTACGGATAACTTCTACAGGTAAGCTTTCATATGAAATACATATATTTGACATAACTTGATCCCCCAGGATGAACAAAATTTGCATAGACAGTCTGTATGTAAGCATATACATGTATAGTACATATTCAGCATTTAAATGAATGACAAGAAATTATGAATTTGATAAAAGCTGCCCTGCATCAATTTTTTCAGTACAGTGGTACCTGCTCTTAAGACCACATCTTTTTAAGACCACTCTGTGATGACCCTTTGCTGTATTTTTATTAAAAATGCAATTTTTATTTTAAGACCACCTGCAGTGTGAGACCACTTTTTGCTGGCAGTAGGGATAGTCTTAAGAAGGTACCAATGATGCTTTTGCAGATGTTTGGTTTTGCTGAATGCAAACAATTTGGTATTTCCAGTGTTACATGTACAAAGCTGCACAGATGATTAGAATGTCATTTCAATTT
Organism: Hermodice carunculata; assembly: GCA_964020975.1. Classification (NCBI taxonomy): domain Eukaryota; kingdom Metazoa; phylum Annelida; class Polychaeta; order Eunicida; family Amphinomidae; genus Hermodice; species Hermodice carunculata. Next base: position 77,451,115 of record OZ026624.1, read on the forward strand.
TTGCTTCACCTGAAACCTAGTGTCCTCGTACAATTTGTGACACATGGTCGGGCATTCTGCCAGTACAGCAGCAGGGGCACTTGGTGTCGAATCTCTAAGAGACTGAAATATGGCTGTTATAAACATCCAACTGGTAATGTCACAACCATAGTGATTGTATCTGCACAATAGGTGATGTACACGTGAGCGACCTGGAGTAATGAAATGTGGTTATGTCAACGTAGGTTAACCTGTGTATGAATACAAGAAGTATGTACACAGATAAATAACTTAAAACCACTGCCTTATATGAATACTTTTCAAATGTATTTTTCAAATATGTATCATACTTGTCCTAAAAATTATTGATGTAAAGCATGTTGGTATATTATGTTCTGTTAAAAACCAGCTTCCAACTTGAAGGACCCCTCGTGCAACAATGTAAAATTTTAGCAGCTTACCAAAGTATAGTGTACAAACAGAATATAGTTCTATTGAAGGACAGACCTCACAAGCAATATGTCTTACCATGTAACTGTGACAGATGTTACTGGCCTGCTGTTGGTGCGTTACATTCAATTTGCGTTTTGTGAAACCTTTTGGTGATCCTGACCTTGTTGCACCATTCAAACTTCAAAGAGGTTTCTTGGCCTACAGTTTTTAGATCACATGCAAGAGTTCCTTCATTGTCAGATCAGGTGCTTCATTTCAGAGAGGAAGAGTCGTTACTCTTTTCTTTTTTTGATCAGATCGTAGCTTAAAATTTGTTTGACCAACACTAGTTGCGGAAAATGGGTACACGTTCATTGTCAGATCAGGTGCTTCATTTCAGAGAGGAAGATTCGTTACTCTTTTTTTTTTGTTTTTTTGTTTTTATCAGGTCGTAGCTTAAAATTTGTTTGACCAACACTAATTGTGGGAAATGAGTACAACATGTTAAGTGAAGCCTGTTTAGATGAGCTGCTTTAGTGAGAGGCTTGTCCTCTTAACTGTGTAAACGGACCAAACTTCAAGTGCTCGGGTTTATAGAATATATAAGGTAACCCAAGTTTGGCCTGATTTGTAAACAATTTAAATTAGGAAAAAACCTATGTCAATCAAATGTCATACCAAAGTCAAAAAACCATTCAACCTTTCAGTAGAAATGAACCCAGTGTATCTTAGGTTTGGGAGGGGGGAATGTTTCTATTGTATAACGGATGGTGTACATTAGACAGGCACTTGATGTCCCACTGATTCTATTGGAAATGAAATGCTGACATATCTCCTAGATTTTCCCAATCTGTAAGTTAAGCCAGTTAGCAGTTACAAAGGTAACTCCATTGAGAGACATATTGGATCAGTGAAAGAGGGTGTTGTTGGCAGATGCCCAATTATACTTATATAATGATAGAACAGTGGTCAGCTGCAACCAACCACCACTGCATCACTATAATAATAGTTGATGGACAGAATTCATCAGTATCCAGCTAGTAGTAACCTTGGCATGGGCTCCCAAATAGCACAACACAGAAAACGGTGGTGTAAAAAATGAGTCCTTTACCTTTTGCATGGGGAGAGGTGTCTAAAAACCAGGAAATAAACTAATTTTTTGGACAAATAAAAAAAAAAAGCGGTCTTGGAAATTAGATCCTTTGCTTTAAACTGCAGCTTATGGTGACCTTGAGGCACATTAATTGTTAGACTGGAGGATGTACTATTGGTTGGGTTACAACGGAAACATCCTCCGAAGTGTGTTTATGTAATTTACTAATGGTTGAAGTCTTTGTTCTGTAATAAATTGGCAAGGATGTCAAATCTTGATTCAACCAGAATTGTTCACAACTTTGAGGTTAAACAAATAATGAGTGGCTTTACTTGTAGCCCAGAAAGTTTTTTGGGCCTCATAGACAAAAGGGAGTGAAAACAACCTGCAATAGGTAACTGGTGCAGTTTACAAAGAGTCTAAAAAATTAACAGCACCTTTCCAGGTTCAAAATGTTAGTGAATTTAGAAGTGTCATAATGTAGAGAACACTAGGAAGTCATGCCAGGGCATTAATGAGTGGCAATGTTACATGAGAATGGTACTTTCCCCTGTACAGACAAAAAACCTGTCGTCTGATATTGTTGAATATATTTTATAAGGTCAACGTTATTGTTTGCTTTGCTGTGATAATCTTGATAATGTGATCCGACCTCTGACCATGAAACAAGATTTTATCAAATGATAAATATATGCAACCACCACCTTAATAATTTTCTTTTTAAATTTACTTTTAACAACCAAGTGGAAAAGTATTGATTTACATATGCACTTCAAATTCGCTATATGGGTGGAAAGTACAGTCTGAAGCTTCTGTTCTTGGGGCTTTCTTGCGCTGTCATTCCACTAATCATATAAACGTCATAAACAACATGTACAGTCACTAACTCTGGCACATACTGCCTTTTTACTTTTTGAAGTTTAATGTGATTCAAATTTCTTTTGAGTCACACTTTACCATGACAACCACCATCTTGGTGAAGCTGAACTTCTGTACTATGTAGTCATGATTGCATACTTTTTTTTAGAACAGAATATCATCTGTCTGTATACGCTGTTTATAAAATAGGCATAACATTCTTAGACAGAAACAGAACTAGTTAAACAAATCACTCTGAATGGATGTATAAATCTATCCCATTCTTTGTGAAGTTTCTTGGCTTCTGATTGGTTAAAAGATTGTAGTGTGACAATACATATTTCCCAATACACATCACATGGGAAACTGATAGAATACAATGTGGATGATGTAACTGGCCAGGAAATAGCGTATGTTTCACTATATCAGGCGGTATACCTCAACAGAATTCAATTCTTTGTTGGGTGCTAGACATTTCTGTCTGTGTATTCACTTTGCTGATGGCAAACAGCATGGCAGTTTGTGAGCTGGAACAGTGCAGGGTCGTACATGCTACATGAACTGATAGATTGATCAACAATGGGGTAAAATTACTTTTTGAACAGTGTATTATTTTGGAATACATGTAACATGTCCCTCACAGCCAGCTGTGCTACAGAAGGTAATAGTTGATACTGGAATGGAAATACAGCTGTCTTGGGGAGATGGTCCCTTGTTCCACACTAAAACACTAAATGCCTACTAGTGCCTTTAACCTGGGCAATCTATGTGACAATATTAGTGTCCAATGGCAAAAGTATTCTGGGCCTGTTAGACTTATCTGTTGGGAATCGTCAGACTTTTGTGGTTTGTTCAGATGAAAAACAAGTGGATTGAATTTCAGCTCTATTCTTCCCTCAATAAAAATGATTAATTGCTTGCTTGCTTCTATTACCTTCCACTTGAGAACAGTTATTATGCGCAAATTAACATGCTGGTTTGTATTTTCAAGGGTCCGACCCATAGGGGGGACCCTTTCTGTTTTCTGGTTGTACATCCGTCCGTCTGTCGGGATGTGCACATTCTCATTACGGTGATATCTACAGAATGCCTCCATGTATTTTGCTAAAATTTGGCAATATGCTTACCTTACCTGTCAAAATTAACTGACTAGATTTTGGTGTTAACATGACCTAATTTGAGCAAATGGCAGCCTAATTACATGCTCGTTATAGTTTGTTACTGCAGTATCTCCAAAATGCTCCAATGTATTTTACTCAAACTTGGCAGTATGCTTATCTAGCATGCCAAGATGAACTAGTTAAATTTTGATGTCACCATGACCTCATTTGAGTAAATGACAGACCCTTCAGTCAATGCTTGCATTGAAGGTATGTCTAGTTGGTCATGAATTAGAATACAACATACGAACAGGTGCATGATGTACACAGACACACACACACGACTTGAAGAACTGTTTTTAAGGATGACCAAATTGTAGGCTTTTTTATATTGGCTTATTTATATACATGTAGTGTCCTATTGTTACTTCCTTCATATTGCCAGTTTACGCCAGTAATTAAAAATGAGCTTCTGTTGTTATTTTGCTGTTTTCAGAGGAGTTTGTGGCTCATGGGGCCAATGTGAACTGCCTGGCCCTGGGCCACAAGTCAGGCCGGGTGATGGTGACTGGTGGGGAGGACAAAAAAGTTAATATGTGGGCTGTAGGAAAACCTAACTGCATCATGGTAAGTACAGATCTTTCAAATAAACAAATATCTTTGCAAAAAATGAGCTGTACTATGAGAATATTGTAAATTCACATTTACTTTATTTTAAATTTTGCTTAATTTGCTGATCGCACAGACTGTGAAGATGAAAACACAATGTTTAAAACTATTAAAACTTCAGTTTAATGCCTGAAATGCAAAAACCATGAAAATTTGTACACAAAAAAAGTGCATTTTCAGTGTGTTACACTTGACAGGTGCCAGAAAAAATTGAAACAGGAACTATCTATGCTTAAAAATGTTCAGTAATGGAAACTTTTCAGCACCTCAACTTTCAGACCCCTGAGTATTATCACATACTACATGAAGCAAAAACTGTTCCCTTTATGTGAATAGACGGAGAGACGAGCTCCAGAGAGTATTTATCAAAACCAATATACATGGTACATCACATACGTAAATGGCATAGAATACAGCCAGTATACCAAGTAAGGAGCAAATATGATTGACAGCTATCAAGTTTGTATTCCCAGATGTTCACGTTCAGAGCTCCAGTTCTTCAAGTTAATAATGCTGGTGGAGACATGTGGTCCATTTAGCCCATGAATGAATGCATGAAGTGTGTGTCAATAGAGAGCTTGGTTTGAGATGTTTCTGGCCATCTATCATGTCGGTTGGCGTAAAACAGTTTTGGGTCATTATACTTTACATTCTTCAATTTCAAAAACAGGAAGTTGTTTTCTCTTGCAATTATTATTTTAAGTTTGTGAAGTCGAAAAATCATCAATGAAGAACAGAAACTTCAGGATTCATCATATGCAGTCGTCCTGTCAGCTTTGACAGTAAACAAGATATATATGTACAGTGAGACCTGTCTAAGCTGAACACCTTCGGGACTGAAGAAAAGCTTTCAGTATAAACTATAGCAAGGTGTTTGGAATAGAAAGGTTATTACAGTACATGTATTCAGAAAAGAAAAAATGGGTCAGAGAAAAGTCTATATAGGTTTATATAGAGGTGTTGAGTTTGCAGAGGTGTTCGGCCAGGGAGGTTTTACTGTAATTTCCAGAGTAGACAGGACAGACAGGATGCTGTCCATTTGTTGATGAAGTGGAAACATGGTGGCACGGACTGTTCCTCTTTGAACATAGCCAAAAACTCCTGGCTGGGAAATGCCAAATACTTTGATTAGTTGTTTTCACATGTGTCATGCAGGGTTTTACTTGGGAGTTTTTGTTTTACGGCTTCCCCTTGTGGGGGTTAAGGAGGTTGGGGTGAGAAGAAACATTACATTTTAGCTTTTCTGAAGTTGGACCATCTGGCCAATGTTTGTTACATGATTGATACATGAAATATGTGGATATATATATATTAGTACTCAAATTTGGCATAAACATACCTCATAAAGCTATGGTGAACTGATCTTTGACCTAAACATTGGTCATTGTGACGCATTTACTGACTGGTATGTATCATGCACTATTTTCCCGCAAGTCACATAATTTGTTACTACAGTGTTTAAGGCGTATCATGTTGGATTTTGCTTATATTTTGCAAGAAACATCCTCAGACGGGTATAATGAACTGATTGGATATCTGGATCACCATGACCTATAATGTGTCCTTATGTATTTAAGGTATTAAGTTTGGCTAACTTTGCTTTGTCACATTTAAGGCACAGAAAGCAGAATTACAAGTTCTCACACAAGGGCTAGCTTGGGTTATGACACTCAAAGTTTTGTTATTCCAATAAATGTATGGTCAGCAAATATCATTTCTCTTATCAGTGATTATAAATAGACTAGTTTAACAGTGATTTGTTAGTTCTAAGGAAGGCAGTTTACATGACCATCTTTGTTGGGTTTTTCCATTACTTTATGAGAGGCAGGTTGTTATGTTGCAGTGCCTTGTGTGTTTTGCTGTGAATCCTGTACCCATGTTAGCCCTGCTGACCAAAGGTTGCAGAGCTTATATGACCGCTTGTGTCTGTCCGTCCATAAACTTTTGCTCGTTAGCATGATGCTGTCCACAGTTTTCAAGTTAGCCCAATATAACTTTCATGACTAGGGTCTGTGAAAATCTAGGTCCATTTCTATAGTGGTGGCGCCACCTACAGTATTATGCAGTATAGGGGTCAAAATGAAAATATTATGAAGACACTTGCATTTTTAATTTTAGGCAGATCTTCACGGAATAAAGTAGGATTGTGAAGGAGATCAAACTCTAAGTTGCTAAAGATACACCTGGCGCTGCCTATGATTTGAAGGAAATGATGAGCCAAAATGTGTTTTGAGATATAGAATTCCATATCTGGATAAGTGATCGGATTAGACTTGTTAAATTTATGGGATAACCAGCTCATTTCCAGTGCTAGAATGTTGTGTAATATCATTGACCTTGATTTATTTTTGTGAGATCACCATGCCTGTAAATTTGAAAGAGGTGAGACCGCTGTGAGGAAAGACCACCAGCCTTTTCAGACCATGTTTACCATGTCCTTTTTGCCATCTCTCCCATGTTATTGCACCTCTGATGAGAGACCACCTGCCTTATGTGACCACTTTTTGTCCTGCTCTTGGGGTGGTGTCTCAAAGCAGGTTTTACTGTACATGGAAATTCATGTTTTTTTGAGAAATTTTTGTGAAGTTGGGGGTACATGTACTTTCCAAGTTGACAACAAAGGCACACAGTGAATAACAAATTTGTTTTATATGCAATGGTGATGCTCAGATGGCCAGATTCAGTTACTGGATTTTGAAAGTTCTGTATTGATGGAGTACACTTAATAGGATGTCAAGTATGCAGCAAGGACAGAGAATAAAGCTTTTTTGCCTTTTGTTTTGCTTTTTTGACAAATTACAAGACCTGACTGATGAGGCAATTATTTGTTGAAATGAGGAATAAAACATCCTGCTTTGTTGAGTAAAGGAACCTCTTCAAAAGCATGAAAAGGGGTTTCAGCTTTGTCGAATGTGTTTGGATGTTTACATGTTGTAGTTCACAGACCATAGATGAGAATGGATTTGTAATAAAAGCAAACTGTGGCCCTCCTGTAGATTTGGTCTTGTTCAGAACCCTACATTAAATCCATTATTGTGCATCAGATACCCATCTATCCCCAGTTATGAATCAAGTTGACACAATTGAAGGACATAAAGCCTAGATTTTTATAAGACAGTGTTGACTGTTTAAAGTGCAGTCTGTGTGCTCAGTGCTGGCAACTGTTCAATTGTCCAGGCCACAGTGGAGTGTAATGTTAAATTAACCCCATTCCTATGTAACTTGCAAAGAAAGAACTCCAAGAAACCCTGGGAAGGAACGTGACCTTGGGAAACTGGGAAAACAAATGAGCATGTGTGCTTATGTTAGTCCTTTTTTTTTTTTTTTTAATTCGTTTTTCGTTTGTTTTTGTTTTCATGTTAAATGTTCCTGAGATGTAAGCCCATGGTATCTTTGTTTCTTTTGATGCACCACCCCCCTCAAAAAAAAAAAAAAGTTGTTTCATTAAAAGGCATACAGCAGCAGTTTGATTTTGAATAACATTGCATTATTGTAAACATTGTGTCAGGGTCAAGGGTTAAAACAAACATCCAAGATGCTGAATGTAATTGAATAGGAAAGTATGTTGTGTGCTTTGGCATTGTCTGCAGGGTTATAGGGCAGTGTTCTGTTCCAGTACAGCCACAAGTTATAAGTTTATTGACAGTAGTCTTTCATGTGTTCTTTGTTGCCTCCAAGTAATTGATAAAATTGTAAATATATAACAAATAATAACGCATTTTGTTGGATTGTGGGATATCCCAAATTTTGCTCAGCAAGCAACATGTTCGTACAAAATAGAGTGCCATCGTATGGGGAGCTCAAGCGAAAAATTGTAAATAGCTTCATGAAGAGAATTAACAGCTGTGATAATCTCCTGTTTGCCCACCTATTCAACAGCGATAACCGATGGTGCTCAATCTTCTGGCGCAAGTGACATAAGACTGTTTTTATAAATATGTAAATGTGTAGGTTTGTAACTTTTATTTGTTTTTTTTTTTTTTAGTGTGTATTTAAAACTGTAGCTTTTATTTGACCTTTTAGCTTGTGTATCTTTTATTTGTCATCCATCTCGTGTGAAGCTTGCCTTTTCATTTTTAGTTCCTTTTAGTTCAATGTTATGTTTGTAACTGTATATGTTATCATATGGACCTGGAGTTTGAAATAAAGGCTACTTACTTACTTACTTACTACTTACTTAAAGCACCCAGATCTAGAATCTGTCCTCGCTTGACAAAAAAGATTGATCTCTTGTGCTAGCCATTCCATCCCACACAGGCATAACAACAGATTTTCAGTGATACTGCTGTCCCCAGGCATACACAGAGACAGGCATGATGTTTGATTCATATATTCGAGTACATGTACAAAGTTGTGAATATGGACTGAGTGGAACTATTGCTGTGCTGGAACTTGTGGCAAGGTCAATTGCCTGTTGTTGTTGTTGTTGTATGGCAGATGTGCTGTGAAGAAGTGTTTGCACATACAGTGATCCCAACTAATAACACTACCCCTACTTAAATTGAAAAAAAAAGTGCTTATGAGTGTAGAAATGTTTGCCATTCTTGACTGGTACCATGTGACAGCAGTGAGTGGACAAAATCTGGATGAAAATAGTAGCCATAAAAGGCAGATGGCTTCAGTGACAGGAGTGGTATTAGAGGGGCTATGCTGTAGGAGCTTGGAACATGTTACAAGGGTTCCTTGTTAAAATATTACATTTTCCCAGACCATTATGATATCTGTGCCTCTGTCTCTGATTGAAGGTATATCCGAGTTTTCGATGTGTATGTTTCTCTTTGAGAGATCAACTCATAAGTGTCAAGTCTTTATACTTCTTTGTCACAGGTAGAAACCAATAAATTATGACATTTTTTGTGCTATGGGCATATTGTGAAGGAGGCAAATCATGCTCATTTCGGAGCCTGTATCTCTCTGGCATGGTTGAAAGTCATGATCAGATGATGGTGCTTATTCCTCTGTATCTCAGGAGGCCATAGGGATTGTACCGGCAGGTCAGGAACAATCCAATATTTTTGTGCTGCTGAGAGCATATGTCTGTCTCTTGTGTCCAGCTTCTCCCCAGCACAGTATGTCATGAACACATTGATCCCTTTCATTCAAATTTGGAACATAGATTCCCAGGTTTATGTCAAAGAAAAGAAGGATTGCTTATCTGGGTCACTGTGACCTGGTTACTGAAGGCATTGTGTGTTTTCTTTTCGTTGAAGCTTGGAATAGAACACCTCAGAAAAGAATTTTCTCAAAGAATCTTTCTTGCAATAAAGAAAAAGTTGGAGGGGGGGGGGGGTGTCAGTGTTTGACAGCCTTGATGGATGACAGAATAGGTGGCCTGGGGCAGGTAAAGTGGTGGTGGCCGGGGAAGGCGTAATCCATTGTGATCATTGTCACTTCTCTGTCAGATTATCAAATGCTGTGCGTTATGTCCCGAGGCGGCAGATATTGGAACATTTACAACAGTCTAATCCCAAGCTGTGGCAGTTTCACAGGTACCTGGATAGCTATCTACATGTGGACTTTTTTGTCAAGGAGGATTTACTTTGTGGCCTTCGTGGGTGGCCATGTAGACTACCCTGCAAGAAAGACCAATATACTTGCCTGCTTAGCATACTGATTGTATAATTAATCTGCCGTAGGCTTTCATCTGGGCGAAAACTCCCAAAAGTGGAGAAGATAAAATAAACAGTTTTAGAATCAGGTGAATCAAAGTATGGGGGAAAAATGTGATGACAAGTATGGAGTAGGTGAGGCTATGAGTGCACAGGCTTACTGACCCAGATCCTGCATGCAATATGGTGCTCAATACGAAGTGTGCCAAACCAAAGTGGATTGCAGCCTGCCTGTCCCACTGAAGTCTGAATACTTGAACACTGAATCATATGTAACTGTGTTGCAGGAAACATGTTTGGTTTGGCCAGCTGTAGTAACATTATCGTCTCTGTAACAAGACTTTGTGAAAAAAAGCATTCACGAGTTGCGTACTAAAGAACAGTTACACAGTACATGTGTGCCATGCAAATTCATAAATGTTGATTTATGTATAATGTACATGTATTGTTTTGAATTGTTACTGTCTGTTATGAAAAACATATTTACTATGTACTGATCAGTAATATTAATGTTACGTACATAGAGACAACGGCCAGATGTTCTGTTTGTATCATTACTGGATAGTCCCCAATAGAAAACTGTGCTGTCTTGATGTAGATCTGCCATCAGTTACAGTGAGCAACAGTTGTATTATACATTGTATATGCCTGTGGAGGATAAGTGTGGCATTTCACCAACAGAATGGTCAAAGAAGATGATTATGTAGAGATAACACCTTGCCTTTTATATTAGTTTGAAGTTATGGTTATAAATGTGGGAATAACCAGAAAGACTCAATATTTGAAAATGCATAAGACTGTTGTTGTTTTGGCCACATTGAAAGTGCATAAGCTGGCGGTGGAGGGGGGGGGATGGCTCTTGGCAATTTGGGAGTAAGCTAAAAAGAAGGATTGTATGTTGTACATCTTATATGCATGTGCAGGGCTGAGCCTGAAATCAAGATTTTTACTCACTGGCCAAATGATTCAAAATCACAAATCAGATAGTGTTTTTTTAACATTTTAATTAAGAATCCGTGTTTTGATCAACCAGTAAAGAAGAAAAATTGACTAGCCAGCTGCAAGCACTCACCACTGTTTGGCTGGTGGCAGATGCTATTTTTGAGCCCTGCAATTCATTGGATGGATTTGTGAAATTGATCATAAAACTTAATAAAAACCGGCCAAATATTCTCAAGTAAATGTACAAAGGACAACAAATGTTATCAAGAGACAAAAGAAACAAACTGAAAAAAGCTTGGAGTTATCCACCAGACCTTGAAACAACTGTGACTTCTTTAGATGTGCAAACCTTTAAAAGACTGGGACAAAGACCTAATGACATGACAGGTGCATGGAGCCTGAGGGACTTTCAGACATACTTCCATAAAATGGTCATGATGAGAGTTACTTTACAAGTTTAATCAGTAGTCTATATGACTGCTAGACTCTTATGTACAGCCTTTATGTGCAATTAGATGCTTGACTGGAAACAGCAAGGCAGCAGTTTGTTTAAAGATGACAACTATGTAGGTAGGAAGAGAGAAAATCATCCCCTCAGGGATATTGACAATGGAAGTCTGGTGGCTGGCACAGCATGTTGTCTGAACGTTCGGATTTCCATAGAGTGGTACCTGCTCCAAAGACCACCTCTGATGAGAGACCATACATCTTTCAAGACACTATACTTCTAATAAATTTACCTGTATTCAAAGACCACCTCCAATATGAGATCACTTTTTGCTGGCAGTAGGGGTGTTGTTACATGTATATAGCAGCTGTATCTTACAGATCCAGTTAAGGGATAAATTGGCACGGACGCTGGTGAAGCTTTGGGTGTTATGGGGCATGACAAGTGAATTAAAGTCTATAAAACCATGCAGTGGTCTGAGCATTCAGAATACATAAGCCTCCAGTCTCCCAGTCATGAAGTCCGTGTGCATGGCATTAGACAGTGACAGAAGGATTAGGACATGCACACTGCACACACAACCCATGTGGGGCTCCTGGTATACAAATTGGGACATTTTAGGGATAATTGGCGCTGAATCAGTCTACCATGCGTTGAGACCAAATCTACTTTTCATGTGGCCACACTCATGAGAGCATTGCAGTTTCTTTATTTGACTCATTGGATGACATTTACCGTGCTTACAGTGCTAGGTATACAGTGGTCCCCCTCTTATAAGGCCATCCCAAATGCAGCCAACAAGTGGCCTATAAGACGGGTGGCCTCTCTTGAGGGGGAGAATATAATGGGAATACCATACTTTCTGCACAAGCATGCTGGCCTTTCAAGAAGGGTGGCCTCTGCTGAGAGGGGCCTTATAAGAGGGGGATCACTGTATTGCATGGTGAAACGGAGACCACTTGCTTTATTGGCTATCAGCATAAGTGGAATGTACATGTAGTCATTGTAACTTGCAATGTCAGGGGTCTGCAATTCTTTTTGTCTGCTGTGATCATAATGGCTAGTAGTTTTGACATTTTACTAGCCCTCCATTCAAACTTGCTTGTCCATCTATACAAATCTCAGAAAACAAAAACTTTGATTGTCATCAGGGATAGTGCTTTGTCATTTTAAACTTGCTGTGATTAAAATTTGAGTTGTCCTGGTGGGGTGAACGTGCAAATTGTAGAGCCCTTGCTGTTCTGTTCACTTGTTACCATGTACATGTACGTGTAGTCCACATACCTGTCAACTCTCTTGATTTCGTTGGGAGTCTCCTGATTTGGAGACTCCAGTTGTTAAAGTAAAAGAGTGTGGGCGCCGTGGGTAATCCGTTCTCTGAACGCTATCTTTTTCTGTCTTGTTTAAACCGTCTTCATTTACTCTTTGAGTCCCAGGTTCATCGACAGGCACCATTTTTGATAATTGACACCTGTTATCATCCATTTTTTTTCCCAACCACTATCGGAATAGGAAAACAGAGCCCACTGATTTTATTAATTTCATGGCTGTTTGGTCACCGCAATAAACCACTTAAGTACTGGTCCTGATCTTGTCCAGCAGTTTACACAAGAATTGCTAGCAACACACCTCAAAGGTTACAGTTGGTTGCTTGTAGTTGCTACGGTACATGGTTGTGGAAAGCAACCGCCTGGTATCGAAACTTTGGCAGATTATTTTGTGTACAAGTTTGTCAACAGGCATGCACAAGCTCTATCCAGCTAAAACATTGTCACGTTTTTACCCATTTTATCACACAAATTTTGCTATTTTGGGATTCATGTTTCGTGACAAAAAAGGTAAAGTACTAAATTTTATGAAAATGGAAAAAAGTCATTTTGTATCAGGTCATGATTTTGACCTTATAGCTCAATCCCCTCTGCTACCTTAATCTGTTTTCCCTTCAAATATGGACTGAGTTAACAGCTTTCCTTGGTATGCATTGAAAACCAACCCACACCAAGGGAAATGTTGACCTGGGACATGTTATCGTCATAGGTCATAGATCCACAGCTCTGAATCTAATTGTTTTTGATTATTCATGAAATGAATCAGAATGATTGAAGCAGATGACATTTGAAACATCCTGTTTTGACTGGTTTGAGGGGTGGGGTAATCTTTCCTGTGCAGAGACAGACAATAAATAAAGGGGACCCGAGACACACGATAAGCCACCTGATTTGTCAGGTTCCCAGGAAACTGAATAACCACATGGCTACAACAAAAGAAAGCAATCACAGTGGACAGGGAAGATATAGAAGAGTTTACTTCAGATAGATGGATGGATGGAATATTTTGCAAGTGACCTTATCGTCAAATAATATTATATCAAGAATTAAGTACTGCATCATCCAGTACAGTTTTGAGACAATTGATGGGTCAGAGAATGATAATCTTGTACTGTGGAAATGGTGGACAGTTAAGCCAGCTTTGAAGTTATTTGATTTTGCTTAACAACTCTACTACATGTATGTGCAGGCTGGTTCAGCTCCCAGTAGGCCTATTGGGCAGAATGGGCAGACTTTTCTCTGATGCAGAATCTTTTGCATGTACATGCATGTCGGTTCTTTTGTAAGGTACCACCAAAAGCAATAAATGTAGCAAATAACATCTGAGATGTACACTATGATCAGAAAGTCTTTTTACACTTAATTGTCTTACCCAACACCAGGGAACATCAAATTTACTCCCTCAGCTGTCAGTTCTGAGGAGGCGGTCATCTGCTGAACCATATGACATGCTTGAGGCTTCCAAATATCATATTGACACTTCTTTTGAATGGCTAGACTGCTGGTCGGGGCACTTGGTGTTTATTGGCTCCCTTGTCTGACATTTATATAATGTCAGTAACCTTACTCCCTGTAATATAACCAGTGCTCTCAGCCATTCTTAACCACTTCTGATGACTTTCCTTAAGGGGGGAAAATGGTCAAGTTGTTTGTGTTCTGTTGTATTTCTCGTCACTTGTTTTTGTTGTATGATGAACAGTACAATACAAAATACAAGGCATGCATATTAATTTCCTACCATAATTCAACACCTGGTTGTCTTAGTAACCACTGTCTCGCCTTGCGAGATACAGGCCACTGCCTGTGCAAGGAAGCAGAATATTACTAAGATTTTGGAAATAAAGAATACCTTGTACAGGCAGATGGAAATTGATTCTTCTAACTAATTTAGGAAGCACTAAATGAATATGACGTTGGTATTTGTAAACTTAAATTTCCCTAAAAGACTAAATTTTTGTTAGAAAGGGGTATCTGGCCCTGTCTGTGACAGTGATATGCCCATGTTCAGTGTTTCTGTTACCCCCCCTCCCCCAAATGGGGGTAAATTACCATTTCAAAATTTGAAATACCCTCCAAGAAAATTCCAAAGGGTCACAGGTCTTATTAATTTGTATGTGAAATTTGTAAAAATGTAGTCATCTGCCACAATTTTCCCCTCTTGTGACCCCCTGAAAAAATTCCGAACAGAAACACTGTGTGTTCTCCGTGATTGACTGGCATGAGCCCCGTGCTTTGTGGCAGGAAATTAATATGCATGTCTCGTATTATGTTTGTCTTCTACCTTATATATGTACTGTACATACACATCTAATCCACAGTTGAGATTTTTAAATCCCCCCCCCCCCAGCTATTTTGTTGATAATTGTTTCTATTTTTGGCAATGCTGTTCTTTGTTCATTATTGCATCCAGATCTTATGATCCATGCTGTCTTTATTGTTTTGTAGTTAATTGAATGACTATTGTCTGTCACTATAGGGTGTACATGTATATATAGAAGCAATAGTTACCTGGAGATGTAGGTCAAGGTCACAGCAGTCATCATTACAGTGTCAGTTATGGAACAATGATGACCTTGGACTATTGCTTCCTAAGCAGACTTTCTCTGGTTCCCAGTTGTGAACCAGAGAAAGTCCTTTTAGTAGGCAGCTTGAGCTACATACATGTATATCTCTGTCAAACTTTGCGTTGCTTTTGTTTGTCACTGGAGGGTGTGTTACAATCAGCAGTGACACTGATGTGTGTAGGTGAAGGCCACAGGAGGAATCCTTTTGGGGTTTTTTGTGTAGTTGGTATCTCTTTCATAAATGCTCAGATCTCCTAACTTTGTCTAGCTATTCTCTATCAGTTAAGAGTGTTCTAAAGCAGTAATGACCTTGAACTATGCAGGTCATGTTTTTATTGTGGAGTCTGTATGTCCTACATGAATACTCAGATCTTTGAACTTTGTATAGCAGTTCTCTGTCACTAAAAGGTATGTCATGGAACAATAATGACCTTGAGGTAACCTTGTATATAAGTCAGGGTCACATCAGCCATCATAAAGGTTGTATTATAAAACAACAGAGACCCTGAGCTGTGTTGAGCTATATGTAAGAGCTTACGGGAATTCTGAGGTACAGTATACTCAGATGTTGCAGGGAGTAGGGAGAGGGGACGGCATCTGGTCTGTTGGCAATGACTGCTCTAGTTTTCACTGAGTCAAATTTTTAACTTTCCAGATTGCTCACCGCAACTGAAGAGCATGCCCAATACCAATTGAACTTGCTCCGGGACAGTGGGCGACCACTGATTTTGAGCCCTGCCCATTACCTGTTTCAAAATTAAAATGTGCAGTAAAAATCCCCCAAGTTCATATGCAAATTCTTAATGTGGGTTAAAGTTTCAGATCTTATCAAATGCACAGTATATTAAAAGTATATTGTAATTTGAGCCCTGAGACTGCTCCAGAATACTGATCATGTTTAATGTCAATTTGATATATGCCCAGTAAAATGAGGCATGTAGTTTTATAGTATGATTCAGATTTAATCAGAGTACTTCATGTACATGAAAGTTCTTCCTCCCTGTCAACTCTCTGGGGGAAAAAAAGTTTTAGCATAATTCTTCAGCCATTGGAAAAGCCCAAGTCATATGTTTTTTCTTGAAGGATCAGGGTCCTGAAAAGTTACAGATGTACATGCAAGCATTTTAAAAGCTGAGGTTAGAGCACAACCTATTTGAGTATATATATAATATGGACCCTGGATCTTTGTGGACTCATGTGGAAACAGAATTGATGGATGAGCTCACAAGGTGGAAAAGTCATCTTTGTGTGGATGAAGGGCATACTTACGAGTACATACAAGGCCCAACAGACAGGGCCCAAAATAGCGAAATACATGACATAGATCCACCTTGAAACACCTGTTGAACACCGGAAATTTAATTTGAGAAAGCGATTCTCAGACTTACAACCATTTATGATTGGTGTGAAATAAAAAAAAAAAATGCACACTGTGACATTTCATGATAAGTCAGTCAAGGTTGCAGCTAGCAACCTTCTTTCTTCGGTGACCTTTGATCTTTCTTCGCTATGAAGGTGGATAGATCATACAGGGCAAGTGGGCAGACACCTGTAGGGTGTCAGTGTTTGACGTATAGTTCAGCACTGATTCATTATGCAAGACACCTGTAACTTGCTGTTACTGTCAGTTAAAGATGCTTGTATATAGTTCATATGCACGATATATACAGGTGATCTGGCATGCATGGCTGTCAAAGTTGCTAGGAAAGATAGTGCACTGGTGTTGAATCCAGGATTCAGTGAAAACATGTGTGTAACCGTACTAATGATATGATGTGCATAAAATAAAGCCTGCAGGACAGTACATTATACATGTATTTCCATGACTATATACAGCTAATGCTGAGGTTTTTATTTATTTATTTGCTTTAATTTTATTTTTGTTCATTCATTCATTGGTACATACCGTGGCTAGAGCTTATGAAATATAACAGTACCCAAGCACAGGAATAGAGGTTTTTATTTATTGGTTTGTTTGTTCATTCATTTGTTTGTTTATTTTTGTTCATTCATTCATTGGTACATACCATGGCCAGGGCTCATGAAATATAACAGTAGCTAAGCACATGCAGGAATAGTGTGAGGCATATGTGATACAAAGGTGCCAGCCTTGCAGTTAGACCAGTAGATCAGTTCCAGAGCTTCTGCGATAATTACCTGTGGTAGCATGATGTTCGTTATTCTGCACTCCCCTCCCAACTGAGAAACTTCACACAATGTTGACTGTTACACCTTGATGAACTCCATTTGGAGTGAAACTGGTCATAGTTATTGTTACATTTGATCTATTATTTCTGCCTTTGGTCTTGGTTTTGCCTGGTCTTTCATCGTGAAACTTGTCTTTAAAGACCATCCTAGGGATAACCAAATTGTGGTCTTTTAACTTATTCCACCCTTTTGACCCATTTTCCCGCCAATATCTAAATGTCGTCTGCTTTTTTACTGATTTAGGGATTGTTTTTCAAAATTTTGGATGAAACTTGCATGGAAGATCATTCCAAATTATATGCCTATGGTCAACAGCTTTCCTTGGTGTGCTCTGGGCGCAATGCGCCCAGGGCACACCAAGGAAAGCTGTTGACTCGGTCTTCTATCAGGGTGGAATGAGTTCAGGCACCTGATCTTTCATATGAGACATAACATTGATGAAAAGTGCTAAGTAAAGTATCCTGAAAACATGGTCTTCCAAGACAGGTGTCTCATTTAAGTGGCCCATGAGGACAGGCTTCAGGATACTTTTATTATTGAATTACAGGGTACAAATGTATTGAAATAATTCCTTGACTTCGTTAATGTCCACATAATAACACAAATCCAATACCCAAAACTGCAGAGGACCAGTGTAACCACAGAGGCATACACAGGTGAGAAAGTGACGGTTTCAAGGCAGGTGATCATAGGTAGACCAAAGATAGATCACCTGCAGCATGTATTTGACATACCCAAGGGTTGTGTTACGTGTTGTAATTGACAGGTAATTTGTGGTGGTTTGACTGCCTTAGTCTTTGTCATATATGCCACAAGTATGACTGGGGAAACTTTTAATAAATCCTTACCAACTTGCTGATGTGATAGATTTTGTATGGGTGGGTGGGGATGATTAGCTTTATGGGAGTGTATTCGTGTTGCAATTGAGACTGTCTGGAAACACTGTATCAGCAGTTCCACATACAAAACATGATTCAGTTCAAGGAGGTAATGAGTAGCTCGACAGTAATGTCACTGGATACTATCGCTTCCATATATATATATAATTGCGGGTGCCATTAGCCAGTTGGCCAAATGGCTAATTTGTTTTTACGTGAATCATAAAAGCATTGGGTCAAATTCTGCAGTGATTACTATTTTATTTCCCAATTTGGCTACAAATTTTGAAGGCCTAGATCTGTCCCTGTATATACATGTATGTAGCATGATATATGGTTGTATTGTCTGTCAGTAAATTAGCAGCTCCACAGGTACCTTTTAAGTTTGGAAAGGGTAATTATCTCGAAATACATAATGTTCAAAACCATGGATATTGCCGTGAAGTGTGGGCCATAATAAAGCATGGAATTGTTCATGAAATAAAATGTGTACACCTGTATACAATAAGTCATGGCTATTTTCATGATGAACAACCTACATTATTGATGTTTTCAGCTGCATGAAATGTTTACTACACGGTGCATACAATCACTATACACAAGCCCTGATGTTTCTGTTCAGACTGCAGAAATCTTGCACTCAGCAGCAATAACACAACATAAATCCATCTTTACTGTCTGTTGCAGAGCCTCTCAGGACACACGAGTCCTGTGGAAGCGGTTCGGTTTGGCAACTCCGAAGAAATGGTGGTGGCTGGGTCCATGTCAGGAGCTCTCAAGATCTGGGACCTGGAGGCAGCCAAGAGTGAGTACACACAGATTAACCCCTTGTGGCTCCAAAGACTCAAACCTGCAAATTTTAATGTACTACTTTTAGCCTGTGTCCATGCCTTTTTTTAAAAAAAAATCTTCAAGATGTATATAAAAGACAGTTGTGAAGTTGGTAATTTCTTTTACATAATGCTGTAGGCTTAATGCAGATGTGCCAGGTGCCTTTATTTGGGGAAAATCAAGAAGTCTGTAATCACACACTGACCTAGCTCAACAAGTAGAAAGTAACCAAATTGAAGTAAGCCCACCTGTCTGATAGAAAGAGGCCTAATATTACCTACAGGTATATGTTTTCAGGGTCCATAATTATTTGGACCCTGAGCACCAATGTATCACATTTAAATCATAGCATTTGAAACTGTAGGGGTCATAGGGTTAAGCACAGTGGAATGCAGAATCAGGAGGAATGGTCTTGATAGACACATTTAAATCTGAAAAAAAAAAAAAAGTAATAAAATGGAAAAAAAAAATATTGAGTAGCAAAGAAAGTCTTTATTAACCCTCTCATGAGGAAGGGATAACCAGAAATGATTTGCTTTAGGTGCAGTGTAAGTGTATTATGTAAACTGTTGACATGTTACCTGTACCATGCTGTAACACCACAACAAGATGACCCCCCCTGTGGGGGCGCCTGTCAGCTAAATGGTCAGTCACTAAAAATGTCAAGTTTAGAAGCTCTTTCTGTCAGTCCATTGTAATACTTTAGAGCTGGTAATTCAAGGACATGGTTCTTTAACAGTGAAACTAAAATTAACTTTGTTCAGTAGCAGCAGGGGTTGCAGAGATAAGGACTGTGCTAAAGGGTAGATTTGCAGGTATTATGCTGTGTAGTGAAACCTGTCTTGAAAAACCACCAATGGGGATAACAAAATTTGTGGTCTCTAGTAGGAGACACATGTGTAAGTAACATTAAAAGTACTGAACAGAGTGTTTTGAACAGGTGGTCATTCAAGGCAGGTTGTCTGACATTCAAGTGGTCTCTCAAGACTATTGTACATGAAATCAAAGTTTATGGTGATATGTATATATAGGGACCGCTCTGACCATTAGCCAATTAGCCAAATGCTAGTGTTTCTTGAATTTGGCTGAAGAAATGTGAAAATGGCTGAAATATTTTGAAATATATTATTGGGAAGACCAAGACCCAATTCTTGTATATTATGCCTGTATTCCCAATTTTGGCTACAGATTTTTAAAGTCAAGATCTGTCCCTGTAATATATATAACAAAAATCAAGAAGGATGAATTAATCGGGAGTGTTGTATGTACACATGACAAATGCCTGGCATTGTCGGAGTAACAAACAGAATGATAGGTCATTGCTCAATATGTGGCTTTCATATAAGCTGTGGTGCTGTTTCAGTGTGTATTCCTCAGCAAGGAGGTACCCATATGCACAGGCATATCCCAGTATCAGACATGGTAAAATATATTGCTCATGTCAAACTCGCAACTGGGATAAGATAAACTGTTTAAAGAGTCCCAGGCATGCTGTCCAAACACACACTAAGTGTAGCTTGAAGTTAGAAACAGTTGACATATGTTTGGAATAAGTACAGTGTCTTCTTTATTTTTACCTCAGCTGACTTGTCAGTCAGCTGAGGTTTTTTGAGGGTCCGTCGTCCGTCCGTCCGTCCGTCGTCCACAATTCACATTTTCGACTTCTTCTCAAAAACCGTCAGCCAGATTCACTTTAAACTTGGTGGAGATGTGCCTTGTGTGGGTCTCTACCAAGTTTATTCAATTGGTCACGGTCCAGTGATTTTTGGATTTTTAATGAATTTTTTTGTTCTTTTTTGGGTAAATCTTAAAAAATCTTCTTCTCCGAAACCGCTTACCCAATTGCTTTGATATGACACAGGAACACTCCCTGGGACTCCTAGTTCTTAATTTGTTCACCAGGTGGCGCTGCGATTTTTTCCTAATTCTGTATGAATTTTTGTGTGTTATAGCTATTTTCGACTTGTTCTCCAGAACCGTCACTCAGATTAAGCTGAAACTTGGTGGATATGTTCCTTGTAGAAGGGTCAAACAAAGTTGTTCACTATGTGGGAATGCTGCGGATTCCTGATTTTTAACGATTTCTTCAATTCGGGTACTTGTGGGTCAATGCAGCTTTCCTATTGATTACTATGGAAGTCAATGGGCATTCTAATGCTAATTCACATTTTCGACTTCTTCTCCAAAACCTCATCCAGATTGACTTCAAACTTGGTGGGGATACACCTTGAGTGGATCTCTACCAAGTTGTTCAAATGGTCACGCTCCATTGGTTTTTATGTTTTTTTTTTAATGCACCTTTACTATTGATTACCATGTAAGTCAATGGGCATTCTAATGCTAATTTACATTTCCGACTTCTTCTCCAAAACCATCATCCAGATTTGCTTCAAACTTGGTGGCAATGTACCTTGGGTGGGTGTCTACCAGGTTTGTTCCAATGGTCATGTTCCAATGAATTTGGATTTTTTGATTATTTTTTTTCAAAAATCTCTACAAAAGTTTTAATAGGAAAGTTTAACATAGGAATTTCTTGTAGTGGTCATAACTTTAATAATATTGACCAGATTTACTTCAAACTTGGTGGGGATGTGCCTTGGGTGGATCTCTATCAAGTGTGTTCAAATGGTCATGCTCTATTGATTTTTGGATTTTTTATGAATTTGTTTGTTCTTCTTTGGGGCAAACCTTCAAAATTCTTCTCCTCTGAAACCGCTCACCCAATTGCTTTGATATCGTTCATAGACACTCCCGGGGACACCTAGTTCCCAATTTGTTCACCAGGTGGCGCTGCAATTTTTTTAATGAATTTTTTGTATGGTTTTGCTATTTTTCACTTGTTTTCAGAACTGTCCCTCAGATTAAGCTGAAATGTGATGGCTATGTTGTTGTGGAAGGGTCAAACAGTTGTTTAGTAGGTGGCACTGCTTTGGATTCCTGATTTTTAAGGATTTTCAATTACGGTACTTACCAGTCAGTGGAGCTTTCCTATTGATTACTATGTAAGTCAATGGACATTCTAATGCTAATTCACAGGACAACTGACACGAAATTTACTGTTTATTTGATAACTTGAGATCTGTTTTGAGTTAGCTACACATGTTAATTATTCTGTATGAAGGTCATGCTGAGACAGTACATGAATGACCTTGACCTCGTTTGTGGGGTCACAGTGCAACATACATGAATTTTACTCTTCATTATAACTTGAGAACTACTTGAACTTTGATGTTGTACATGTAAGTGTTCTTCTATAAAGGTCAGACTTACTCAGAACATGGTGTCCTTGATCCTTTCCCAAGTTCATAGAGCTGCAAGTGTGATGAATGTCAAGATCAGCTGAGGCACGGGCTGTTCACACAGCCCTCTTGTTCACAAATGTTTTAACTCATTCCATACAAACTGTGACTTAAGTTGAACTTCTTAAGGCAAACCACTCTCAATTATAATAAGGATGCTGGATTATTATTCCTTGTGAAAAGACCTTTAATTTTAGTACCAGCATGCCTATAATTCCAGAGAATATAATGGTCTGGGTCAACAGCTTTCCTTCGCCCCCTTGGGCACCTTGTGCCCATAGCGCACTGAAGAAATCTGTTGACTGTACAAAACGTAGCTCTAAAAGAGTTAAGTGCTCTGACATGGGAATTTGAGCAAAAGCCATGTTTTATTTATGGTTGTTTCATGTCAAAAACAAATTGACAACTGACATATAATCATTACTGTAAGAGATTATTCTGTACACAATAATATCAGTGGAGTGCAGCTATGATGCACAGTGATTAAGTGCTCATGATTATGCCATTTATTTTCAGTTGTACGAACACTAACAGGACACAAAGCCAGCATAAGGAGTCTAGACTTCCATCCATATGGAGATTTTGTTGTGTCTGGATCACTTGATACAAATATTAAGGTAACCTACTTTTTAATGCTTTTATTGATTCTTTACTTTATCAAAATGTAAATATAACCCCTTCTCTCCAGAGAAAGTCAGAACATAGTTTTATATTATGCTCCCCTCCTAACTTTATGCACAAGTGCATCTAGACATGATGGTGTGTCATGTACCAAAAGGAGGTCACTAGGTCAAGTATCTGGGTCACAGTGACATATTCTTATAAAATTGTGTCCGGGTTGTAATTCTTTTACTATTAAACTAAGTTTCATGAAACTTCACACACACACAAATATGTTGACTTAAAGGTGTGTCATAAAACAAAAAATGGTCACCAGGTCAAGTATCTGGGTCACAGTGATACATTTATGTAAAACTACATAACACTTCGTGTCCGGGTTGTAATTCTGTTGTCCTTTGATTTAGAATCATGAAACTTTACACACTTGTGTATCTGGACACAGGAGTGTGTCATGCATGAAAGTAAGTTACTAGGTCAGGTATTTGGGTCATGGTGATAGCCTATTTTTATTGAGCACAGCCATTCCAAAATGTGGACTGTGATTAGCAAGGTTGTAAATGAGGCGAGGGGGCACGGACCCATTTAATTTTTTTTTCTTTATTTTGTACATGTGTGTGTGTGTGTGTGTGGGGGGGGACTATTAGTTTTGGTTTAAGGCTTGAAAAGTACTGATATACATTTAGAGTAAATATTGGACCAAAATCTTGTGCTGTCATGTGATGGTTTGATGTCTAAAATCAAAGTTGGAAAGTAAACGAAGTAGAGAACAAGAAGTAAAAGTGTTCTTAATCCTGTCAGCACTAAGTTGGAGAGTCAATAGTTTTTCTTGGCCTAAGCTTGCCAAGAAAGGTGGTTGACCTGGACCAATATTTTTCCCTGTATGTATCTAGGCAAGCTGGTACTTTAACGAAAGGCCCAGTTATGAGAAACTTGAATGAGGAGTCATTTGTGCTAGGTATGGTTCAACATTTTCATCATTTTTGAATTGGTACCTACAGTACGCAAGGGGGAGGGGGTTAAATGGGTCTGTACACTTTCACAGAATATGGAAAATGATGGCCAATTTTTTGGCCTGCTTTGTGCAATTTTGCCATGACTTTTTTGGAAAATCATCATTTTTAAAGTACTAATTTGGGGGGGGGGGGGGGGCATGAAATTTAGTAACCAAATTACTTATTCAAAAATGATGATAATGTTGAACCATCCCTAAATAAACATGATAAAATTAATATGACTTTTGTTGTGAGATCTAAAAATTTGTGTATGTGCATTACGCAACCGGGTGGAGATAACTCGTTCTCATGTTGCATTTGTATCTGATTTACAAGTAATGATAATCATAGCATTCACACTGACATCAGCAGATCTGATGGAAATTATTGACGACTTTATCGGGTAATATTTGTTTGAACAGTGTACGACTGTCTCCATAGCCTCCAGTTATATGTCTATCGGTCTATATTTGTCTGTTTATAAATATTGTATACCTGGGGATCGATAAGCAGATTAGTGGGGAGGAAAGGAGGATTGGTAAAGTGGTCTGTCTTTGTCTATACTCCAGCATTTTTGTTTTGAGTTAATTTAGTAAGCAGAGAGATGCCAACATTCAAAATGCCATTTCAGGGACGTTTCAGTGAGAACATCAGGGACAGAGCATGTTTAACCAAGAATATATAAGGAAATACTCATTTTCAATGCAGGATAAACCCTGTAAATTGATCAAAATTTCAGGGACAGTCCCTGATGATGAGGGACAGTTGACATCTCTGTAATCATGAGAGAATTTCACCATACATAGTATGTGCAGTTTGAGCTTGTTTAGCCATCAGTGCAAAGCCTTCATAAATGTGTGTGTGTGTGTGTGTGTGTGTGAGAGAGAGAGAGAGAGAGAGAGAGAGAGAGAGAGAGAGAGAGAGAGAGAGAGAATTAATTGTTTGGTGATTTGTTTCCATGAACTGGAGTCAAGAGACAAAATTGGCTGGTGTTGCATCACAATTTGCTACTCATGACGCAAGATGTACATTTTTTTTTAATTGTATTTTTTTTTCACAGCTTTTGAAATTGGAAACTGATGAGTACTTTTCCACTTTGAAAGCAAATTTTACTTTGTGGAACAGTCACTAACAGAGTCATTACCATATCTCAATTGATATGTAGCTGAATGTTAACCAGCAGTTTTCATGTGATCGCAGTATGCTGTACTCATAGACCCATATTTGAAAAGCTCTATGTAAATAAATTTGAAGTGCAAAAATAATAGTGTTTTGGCCAGTGCCTGGTAAAGTATGTTCCAGGGCATGTGATGAACATCATGATCTGTATTCATGCATTAATGTTTGTCTACAGACTTCACATAACGTGTTGATACAGGAGGGAAAGGGGAAGAAATGAGTTGCATTTTTGTATCTGTATTCAAAATTCATTACAAAATGAAACGCTTTTTCAACACAGTCCGACTTTTGCCCCATCATATACGATGATGAAAAATCAGAAAATTGTGAGATGTTACATATGTTGTGAATGAAAAAAGGCCACATTGGAAATGGCCGAATCATCATAAGTGATTGTATTAACTGATAGTGCAGAAGAAGAAAAAGATTAACACTGTGACAGGGATTCTTACAATGGAGGTCTTACTGAATCAGCTTTGTTAAGAACTGAAAGGTTTTATTGTGAACGTTCAAAACAAAGCGTTTGTAACCAAAAGGATGTATACACTATTCCAATCCAAGGATACGTATGATGTCAGCACAATATGATTATTTGTAGGTAGGAATGTTTGTAAAGTCTGCATGTCACAGTGTTATGTGGCATCTTGAACAGGACGTGTATGGAGAGAGATAATTTTCCTGTAAGCTTGTACTATGAATTGGTTACTCAAGCGATGTCGTCAGAGTGGAAGTGAGCATGTTGGACTTAATTGCGTCAAATCATAGTATAATGTACCATTTGTCCCACAGATTGAGGTATCAATACACAGCTGTTGGTCTCCCATTGAGCACAGCCTGTGAACACTTAAACCACACAGCTTAACTCTGTCCGACCCCAAAACTGAAAAAGAATAAATTTGTTTATGGGTTATCTGATAAAATACTGTTTTCCATTTTACATGTAGATAATCCTTGCAAAAGAGAGGGAAATTAACAAGCTTTGATGGTAATGAACCAATGTTAGAAAGATGATAAAGGCAGCCTCGTTGGTCAGGCTTTTGGTCACCAAGGGTTAAAGTTAATATTGCTGCCAGCCTTTTATGGAATTACGACAATTGTTAATTGCAACTTTTAAGAGTTATGTATAGTTTTCCCTCAATATATAATTACTCTCTAATTGATTACACACGTATAATGGCATTATGCTATGGAGTGTAAGTATTATCATTTAGCCAGCAGACATGATTTTACATAGGCTTGAATTTCAGACTTTAAGATAATGGTCATGAATTTTCCATTTATGTGCAAAAGACATGTATAAATGTGAAATGAGCTGTGTGCAGCAGAAAATGGTGGGATCATCAGAAAACAGATTTTAATTTTAGAAATGTCTGTTACTGCAGTGTACAGCATAATAATAGTATGTACTTGGCCACACAGTGTACTTATGGGAGTTGATTTATGGCGTGATAAAACTTAAATTTACAACTGTTCTTTGTGTGCTACTACTCAGCAAACTTGTAAGCAAGTGTTTGGGTACCTTCTCCGTTGAAACTGAGCATTTTAACGAAATAATACAGCAAAAAAATATCTGAATTTATGAATATTAGTGCCTACAGAATTAGCATAAGAACGTGGAAAGAAAAAGCCAGCATTTATATGTAAAAAATGTATGGCCCATAATATGTCTGTTTCCAAAGAAGAATCCTCAGGCAAAGGCAAACACAATTATCTTGTAAATTTTATGATTGTTTTTCACCTGAAATACTGTTATCTTGGGGACATATTTGTCCTCGGTTGTCCTTTGCTACCCATGATGGCAAGATTAACCCTTCCCGCTTAAACCTCCAAAACTGACTGGTGGTCAAATGTCATCTGCTTGAGTGTTTTAAGCTATATTCAACAGTAATAAAAACAGTTTGCCTGAGAACTGTGGATTAGACCTCTCAAGATCACATGCCCAGGTCAACAGCTTTTTCAGGCATGTGTTGGGCACTTAGTGCCCAATCCATGCCAAGGAAAGCTGTTGAATCAGCCTTAGTTCAAGGAAGAAGGGGTTAAAGAAAGGAGTGTATAATTAATAACTGTTAAGTGGTCCTGAATTTTGTATCCATATTTTTAACTGTACAGAATTATAAAATCAGAGGGGAAAAACAGAGAGGGTAGAATTTTAAGCAATATTTTAACAGTCATGAGGCAGGATAAAGAAGGGGTCATAAAGGGGGTGTCATATTAGTAAGAGGTAATATAGGGCAAATTTAGGTAAGTTGTAATTTGCATAAAGTCGTGAAGAAAATTAATTGTGTATCAAATAAAAAGAGAAAGGTACATTATTAAGTAACATCCAGCATCTGTGATCACCTTTCTTTAAAAAGCAGAAAAAAAAATACTATAGATATGGAGAAACCTGATATGATCCAGTTGTGGTCTCTTAATGTGCTTAAGGCAGGTAGTCTTTCACATGAGGAAACAATAAGAAAAGTACCTAGCAAAATATCTAAAAAAGGATGTCTTGCCAAGGCAGTGATGTCTCAAGACAGGGACGACTGTACAGAGAATCATCAGAACTCAAGTACAAAATGTTGATGGGGAAGGTGAAAGGAAATAGCTTCTATTTGCTATATATGTATTTGATGTAGTTCTGTTGTATGTCAGTACATAATCACCAAGTGTCATAATGCTTCCTGTGGAGGTGTCCTCCCAACCAGGTGAGAAGCTTCCTCCTATTCTGTTCAGCTGACCTCCTCTCATGCTATTTGGTCTGCACACAAAGAAACTTGGGGCCTGTCCATCAAATTCATGCACAAAAAAAAAACAAAGGCAAGTTGAAAGTTTCCGAGTTTGAATGGCAGAATAATAAGAATTCAAACACTAATTGCTGTCGTTAATGGAAAGACATTTCACCCAGTTACATCAATATATGGTCAAGTCATACAGCAATGTGGATTTCTTTCCTAGATAAGCCATTGTTCTTCTTGTTCTATTTGATCAAGCGCCTTAGTGTGCACTTCTGGCAGATAGTGCACTCTGCCCGTCTGTTAATATTGATCCAGTTTGGATTCACTGTATTGTGTCAATTATGTCACTGTAGCCTGTCCGTACTTGTATATCAACACATATTGCAAGTGTTTGGGTTTGTTTGTGGGCATTGTGTGCAGACATTTATAGCATGCATTTTAAGCTTACACTCACTGAGTTCCGGTAAATCAGCTGTGTCTTGGAGATTGTGTCATTGAGTGGATAAAACTTCAATACACTGTGAACTAATTAACGTATTGTGCTTCCTGTGGACTGTGAGAGCACAAAAATGATTGTCATCCATGGCTGCCCCTACCCCATCTGTGGCCAGGAACAATCTCTAATAACACACTTAATCCAGACAAATATTACAACCCCACTCTTCCTGGAACCCCTGTTTGTCTGAAATGTTGATTAATTCAATTGTTGGCTAAAGTTAACTCTTTCAGCCCGAATGAAAAAAAGTCATTGAAATTGTCATCATGAATACACATTCAAATTTCATTCAAGTATCAGCATGCCAATAGTTTCCTGGAAAAAATGGTTCAGGTCAACAGATAAGGAGTGAAAGGGTTAATGCACTTCAAAATACTTTGAATGTGAACTATGAGGAAACTTTCATAGGAAGAAACCTTTGATCAGCTTATTACATCACTGATGTTGTGACTGTGTTTGAAAATTGAAACGATTACCAGGGATACAGCAGTGTGTTGCTGAAGCGACACTTTCCATGCTGTTCCATGCAGGTGGTTTAAGCCAGAGTTGGCAAGAAAAGAGACATCAGTTTTATTTTTAAGACTGGAAAATAACAAACTTGCATCAACAGTAATTCTGTGTGTGTGTGTACTTTCACCAATGTCGTCATATCAGAATAATTATGACTAAGCAAGATAAATATATCACCCCAGATGAAATCCTACATCATTAACGTTTTCCCTCTCGAGTGAAGACTGATTCAGCAGTTTAGCTTGGTTTGGTGTGGGTTGGGTACCAGAGACAGCTGTTTGCCTGGATCATGTTATCGTGGTATGCCTCATTTATAATGCTCATTTAGTATGTTTTTCTATTATTGTTGAAATTATTATGAAACATGGAAGCAAATTCTTTACCCCCAGCTTGTTTTGGCCAACTTATGGGGAAAGGGTTAAAATAAAAAGATAGTGACAGTTAAAAAAAGTACAGAAAATGTGGCATATAGATTTGTATATGTGGTATATAGATTTGTACATGTGAGAAAATGAGGACAAAACAATGTACACGCAGGATTAATCAATGTTCGGAGGAAGAAATGTAAAACATGTCGTCATCAACATTGACAGACATGACATAGAGACAGTCCGCGATGCTGACCTTATAACCTGCACTACGTACATTCTTTGTGTTCATACAGATGTACTTTTGTCAGCTTATACAATACACAGAAAAAGTGTTGATATTTCATGACACAAATGCACAGAATGTTTGTGACATTTGTGAAACTGAACTGTCTTAATAGTTGTGTTATACCAGTGTGCCATAAACAGCTCGTATATATGTGTTGGCAGGGACACAGGAAGAAGTTGGGCCTGTGTCTGCACTTACATATAGTGTTAAACGGTGACAAGATTTTTAGTCATGTTTATTTTGTGGGTTCTCATCGGTTGGTACACCTGTTTTGCAGTGTTAATGAACACTCACATGATTTACAGTTATGTAAGGTAACTAGGTGGTGATTCCATGTTAACACCAATTGGAGGTGGACAATAAAATAAGCTACTTATATAAGTTGATTTTAACCCTTTGACAACCCAGTATATACTGTTATATTTATGTCAGCATTATTTACAGGTGTTTGTTGTCTCAATTTGGTGGGTGGGAAGGGGGAAATACTGAGATACAGTCATCCCCCTTGACAGGGTCACCCCAAAGTGAAGCAGAAATAGGTGCTTTGTAAGCAGGCTGACCTGTCTTGAAGGTAGACTATAATGTGATGACAATGCCATTCTTGTTGGATGTTAGGCGAGGCGGGGTGGGTGGGTGGGTATTTTTCCATGTGTGCGTGCGTCTGTCTGTCTGCTTTTCATGTCCGACCTATAGTTCACTTGTCCTTCAACTTAGATTAATGAAACTTTACACACAAATGCATCTGCACATTTGGGTGTGTCATGTACCAAAAGTAGGTCACAAGGTCAAGAATCTGGGTCACGGTGACATATTCTTGTAAAATCATGTCCGGGCTGTAATTCCTTTACTATGTAACTTGGATCAATGACACTTTACACACAGACGCATCTACACGTAAGGATGTCTCATGTACCAAAAATTATCACTAGGTCAAGTATGTGGGTTACAGTGACATATCCTTACAAAATAGTGTCTGGGCTATGATTCCTTTACTATTTAAGTTAGTATTACAAAACTTCACACACACACATATATCTTGACCTAAAGGTGTGTCATGAAATAAAAGTTGGTCACTATGTCAAGTATCTGGGTCACAGTGATGCGGTCATGTAAAACTATATTACACTTCATGTCCAGGCTGCAATTCTGTTGTCCTTCAAGTTAGATAAATGAAACATTATGTACAGGTGCATCTGGACATAAGCATGTCATGAACCAAAAGTAGGTTGTTTGGTCAAGTATGTGGACCACAGTAACATATTGTTGTGAAATCATGTCCTGGCTATAATTCCTTTACTATTTATCTTAGTTTCATGAAACTTGACACACACGTATATTTTGACCTAAAGGTATGTCAGGAAACAACAGTAGAGTACTAGGCCAAGTATGTAGGTCTCCGCTATTCATGTCCAGGCTATAATTCGCTTGTCCTTCAACTTAGATTAATCAAACTTTACACACAGATGCATCTACCTCTAAGAGTGTGTCATGTACCAAAAGTAAGACACTAGGTCCAGTATCTGGGTCACAGTGTCATATCCTCACAAAATCGTGTCTGGGCTATAATTCCTTTAATATTTAACTTAGCTTCATGAAACAAAAGTAGGTCACTAGATCAAGTATCTGGATCATGGTGATACGTTGCATAAAAGTAGGTTACTACGTCAAGTATCTGGGTCACAGTGATAGCCTATTTCTCTTCACTACTGTCATTCCAAAATGAGACCTTTGATTAGCAAGTTTATAAATGAGCCAAGGGGGCATGGATCCATGGCATCTGATTGCCTTTCAATTTTATGTGTCATATTTTTTTTTTCTGTTATTTATTAATTTTTGTAACCTCCAACTTCCATGTCACATTATGTGTGTTGATGTACCTCTTGCCATGTGAGACCAGTGTTCATATGTATGTCAGAAATGGATTTAATTATAAGTTTCACTTTTTATATTGCATATGTGAAAACTCCTTGAGCCAAATCCACCCCACAGATTTTTTCACCACAATTTTGTAGCCCTTTAGGCATTTTTCCTTGGAGCACAGTGCATTGAGCAAAGTTATTGACTGACGGCATGTTATTTTTTTATGACAAAAATGAAGCAGATCACATTTATGATGCTGGGCAATTTCTGGTAATTTTAAAGGGAGCAAGGTGCATGTCTGCACATTAATGTTAGGCTCTGAGGGTTGAAATAAAAGGCACTTCAAACTAAGATTTTTCACTTTCAGAATTAGCTATTGATCAGAAGTGCTATTTATAAAGGGGCATACATATTTCAAACTTGCATGTCAGTGTTGATGTGTCACAGCATTGAGCTTGTATGTTCAATCTTAGTTATTCTGCATGGTTGAATTTTAATTTTTGTTCTTTCAGCTGTGGGATATTAGAAGAAAGGGATGCATATTTACATATAAGGTACAGTATACACATTTATTGTATGCCTAATGCACTTAACTCATTCCATACCAGTCCCTGATTTTTCTGTATATTTACCTAGATTTAACACAACAATTACATATTTAAATTCTTCAAGAAAAAAAGCTTTCGTTCAAGTACCAACATGCCTATAGTCTTAAGTCAGTGGTTCTGGCACTGCCTGGCAAGTCATGCTGCAGCTGCCGCAAGGGCCGGCAGTGCCAGAACTTGCCAGGCAGTGCCAGAACCACTGAGCAAGGCCTGTGACCATAGTATGAAATGAGTTAACGATATTGTCTCTTTTCAGTTCAGTTTATGAGACTTCTGTTGTAAAGTAGCATTAAAAGTATTCTGTCACCACAAATCATTATAGTTTTAAAATATTCCTGTACAGTAATGAAAAACAAGTAAATCATCATTGTTACACATGTTAACCCTTAAAGTGCTAATTACTGCTATAGTTACTTTCACATTACCGTTAAACATATAATGTTTAAAAGATTCAAATTTCTCATGAAGATACCTTTCATTCAAATACCAGCAAGCCTAGTCTAAAGCAAAAAGTAGTCTTAGTCAACAGCTTTCCTGAGGACACTTTGCACACATTGCAAAGTGTCCCTTGGAAAGCTGTTGACTCAATCCTAAATCAGCACTTAAAGGGTTAATATTATATGCGGATTACAAAGACTGTCCACACACATATATTCCTGGAAATGCGGTAATGGAGCATTTAAAATATTCAAATTCCTTGTAAATATCTATCCGTTTTTGTTTCATTGCTGTTTTAAGAATGAAAAAATTGATCAGCAACAAACTGCTACTTTGAATAAAGTAGAAGAGTAAGTGTAACCCTTTCTGTTTTCAATTAAGACTTTGAGTCAAATTTCCTTAGTGCAGGCTGGGTGCTAAGCTCTCAATCCATGCCAAGGAAAGCTGTTTGTCTGGAGCATGGTATCATGCAAAATTGATAGGTCTCATTTACAATTCACATTCAAATTATTTTTCATTACATGTACTGCTGAAATTAGTTAAAAACATTGAAGCAGACGATATTTGACCATCAGTCTTGTTTTGATCGATTTTAGGGGGAAAGGGTTAAATATTATGATTTCTGTTACAGGGTCATACAAACTGTGTTAACTGTCTACGGTTCAGTCCAGACGGCAGGTGGATTGCATCTGCAGGGGAGGACGGTGTAGTCAAAGTATGTACACAGGAAGTAGATAAGAAAACAAGTCACTTATTTGTATATTCTGGAAATGTTTCAGCAGTGTGGACTTTCTGACGTGAACAATTTGCACAGGATGTTTTTGTATAGTTTGATATATGGTAAAGAATTATTATGCCCCCACTCCAACCAGAAGAGGGTCATATAGTAATCGCTTTTTCTGTGCGTCCGCTTTTCATGTCCGGGGGCTATAATTCGCTTGTCCTTCAACTTGCGTAAATGAAAGGTTACACACAGGTGCACCTGGAGATAAGGGTGTGTCTTTCCTAAAGAAGGTCACTGGGTTAAGTATCTGGGTCACAGTGATATATTCTAGTAAAATAGTGTCAGGGCTATAATTCCTTTACTGTGTAACTTAGATTTATGAAACTTCACACACAGATGCATCTACACATAAAGGTGTGTCATGTACCAAAAGTAGGTCACTAGGTCAAGTATCTGGGTCACAGTGATATATTCTTATAAAGTAGTGTCGGGGCTATAATTCCTTTACTATCTTAGTTTCATGAAACTTCACACACACACATATATCTTGACCTATGGGTGTGGCATGAAACAAAAGTAGGTCACACACATATATGATGACCTTTTGGTGTGTCATGAAACAAAAGTAGGTCACTAAATCAAGTATTTGGGTCATGGTGATACAATCATGTAAAACTATATTACACTTATGTCCAGGGTATAATTCTGTTGTCCTTCAAGCTAGATTAATGAAACTTTACACACAAGTGCATCATGACATAAGGGTGTGTCATAAACCAAAAGTTGGTTGCCAGGTCAAGTATGTGGGTTACAGTGACATATCCTTGTAAAATCATGTCTGGGCTATTACCCTTTACTATTTAACTTAGTTTTATGAAACTTGACACACCTATATATGCTGACCTAAAGGTTGTCATGAAACAAAAGTAGGTCACTAGGTCAAGTATGTGGGTTACAGTGACATATCCTTGTAAAATGGTGTTTGGGCTATAATTCCTTTACTGTTTGACTTAGTTTGATGAAACGTGACACACAGTTATATTTTGACAGAAAGGTTATCATGAAACAAAGTAGGTCACTAGGTCAACTTACCGTGTCTCCACTATTCGTGTCCAGGCTGTTATTTGCTTGTCCTTGAACTTAGATAATTGAAACTTTATTCACAGGTGCATCTGGAAATAAGGCTCTGTCATGTACCAAAAATAGGTCACTAGGTCAAGTACCTGGGTCACAGTGACATGTTCTTATAAAATTGTGTCTGGGCTACAATTCCCTTGCTATGTAACTTACATAAATGAAACTTTACACACAGATGCTTCAACACATAAGGGTGTGTCATGTGCCAAAATTAGGTCACTAGGTCAAGTATCTGGGTCAGAGTGATATATCTTTATAAAATTGTGTGTAGGTTGTTATTCCTTTGCTATTTAACCTAGTTTCATGAAACTTCACACACACCTATATCTTGACCTAAAAGTGTGTCATGAAACAAAAGCTGGTCACTAGGTCAAGTATCTGGGTCACCGTGATACAATCATTTTAAACTACATTACACTTCATGTCCAGGCTGTAATTCTGTTGTCTTCCATGTTAGATTAATGAAACTTTACACATAGGTGCATCTAGACATAAGGGTGTGTCATATGCACAAAGGTAGGTTACTAGGTCAAGTAACTGGGTCATGGTGATAGCCTATTTTTATTGACTACAGTCGTTCCAAAATGAGAACTGATTTTCAAGGTTTTGAATGAGGCGAAGGGGGCATTGATCCAGGAATCTCTGCTTGCCTTTTAATTCATATTTTATACAAGTGATTTGGTTGTTGTGATTGAGTTAAGACCAAGCTGCCTATTATCTGTGCTACATTCAACTTGTCAAGTGGAGAAACATGGAGGTTAGTCTGTTTTGCAGGCAAGAAATTTGCCCTACGGCGAAAACCATTTCCTGCATAAGTTAATGATTTACATAATTTGACAAGCTCATGTCTGGTAAGATTTGGAAATGTGTGGCAATTTCCTGATTTTGATGCTGTGGTATTCATCCCTTAATGCAAAAAGCAAAACTTTGTAACTTGTATAAAACAAAAACATTGGTGGATAGATGGCTCCTTTTCTAGTGATGTATTCAATCCTAAATTTTCCTCTTTTGACTGTTAGAGTTGTGTATACATGTATTTTGACCAAGATAGAAAGGCTGTGTGTTATTGTTTTACAGTTATGGGACCTGACAGCAGGCAAACAGTTGACAGACTTCCGACAACATGCGGGGCCAGTCAACTGTGTAGAGTTTCATCCAAACGAATTCCTTCTCGCCACAGGTAGCAGTGATAGGTAAGACTGTGTGATATTTTTCTGTGGAGATCTCCAGTGAGTCTCATCCCTTAGCTCCAAATGTGTGGAATCCTGAGGACGCACCAGCCAGGATTGGTAGAAAACCAACACATTATTCCACAGTATGTGTTCACAATAACCCAATCTTGATTTACATGTAGCACATTTAAATGTATAACTTTGGAAGTTGTATATGTACTACCATGTTTTCTTGTACCACTGCGATTGAAGCATTGAGACTTGAGACTCAAGACTCATTATGTTTGAAGGCCAATTGTATGTTTATAGTATTGTGCTACATGGCATATTTATAGATTTGTGCAAGAATGGCATATTTATAGCTATGTGCTACATGGCATTTTTATAGCACTGTGCTACAGTGAAACCTGTCTTGAAAGACCACCACCAAGGAATGGCCCAATTGTAGTCCGTCAAAACAGATTGTCTTTCATAGGAGGTATACTTAATGTGGAAAGTGCTCAACACAGTGTCTGGGAAAGGTGGTCTTTCCAGGCAGCTGGTCCCTGAGGACAGAGACTACTGTGTACATTTCTCACAGTGTCTTTGTTAAACATGTCATTGAGACAGAAAGATTCCAGGTAATATATGTACAGTTTGTTGCAAAAAAAAAAAAAAAGTATGCAGTGTATTTGAGCAGGCTAGGTAGCAAAGTTGGTCAAAGTGACTGGAGCAGAGACATATTTTTACAGTTTTTTATGAAGTTAATGAAAATCACAACCCTCCGAAAAATGTAAGGTTGTTGATCACTTGTATTTATATTATCAAACGTTAATAGTCTAGGCTTGTATTCTATGTTTTGTGGCTTTCTTGCAAGTGTTACTGTAGTGCCATTACCCCCCTCAGCAACCATAAAATTCTAAAAAAGTTCATTGTACATAGTAACATTTTGTGTAGCTTCAGCAAGATATACATGCTTTATACCATGTCTCAATGTTTATTGCTATTTATGTTTTTAGAACAGTCAAGTTTTGGGACTTAGAGAAACTAGCGTGTGTTAGCTCAACAGATGGAGACTGTCCGCCTGTGAGGTAAGGCAAAAACTAAGTTGTAGTTGCTTTGTTTCAAGTGATAAAAAAGGATCCTCAGGAGATCCAAGAAATCTGTTACAACCAATTTGAAATTATAAAACTTATCAAAATGTGTTAAAACATGGTTAAGTCTGAAGACTATTTTGATCTTTGGTTGTACAGTATGACAGGTGAATGTCAATTAGATTTCTACATATATGTGTCATTTTTTCTTCATTGAAAAAAAGCAGGATGGTGCACATCAAATTTCGAGAGGTTCATTTGCATCATTAACGTAAGAGTTTGCCTTTTGAACAGACTTGAGTTCCGTGCATTTGCCACTCCATGCAGAACTTGGTCTGCTTTGCAGGCAACTGAAGAGCAGGAGTGTACTTAAAGTACAGAATCCTGTTTAATCCTTATGAACCAATTACATTAGGCGAGGCCCACAATGGTGAACTTGCTTTAAGTCTGGTCTGATTGGTTTCGTTACATCGCCTAACTCATCCGAGACTGTCAATACAGTTTGTGTGTGCATGCTATATCAGGGTACAACATGCTTGCAACTGACGTTAAGGCACATGTTTGAACACACTTGTAAAAGCGGGTGCAAGGTGACAATAGTCAATTATGATGTAATTGTGTTGTCGGTACCTTTCAACTGCAATGCACGTCAGGTATAACGCCCCCCTGTGGTCACACTGGGATTTTTACCTAGGGGACCATTGGCAGTAAAGGCCTAGAGTCCCCTCCTTATTAAGTGGAATCTGTATCTAATGATAGCCTCCCTTCTTGATAGATAGAAAGATTTAATCATTATGAAGATACTAAAATACCAGTTTTATCACATAGCTTTTTAGGGCTTAAAGGAAGTATTCGGTTTCCTTGACCCATCCACCAGACATGTGGCAGAGAGCGCTAAATATATCGTTTTATCTCAAAAAGTCAATTTTACTGTAAAACTACCACATCATCAAATTACCAGAAATCTGTTAGTCAAGCTCTGTTGTCTCCATGTAGTTAACCAAGCAACCTACATATTTTTTTTTTTTTTTTTTCATTTAAAGACTATAAGAAGGTGAAATGATAAGGCCAGACTGTATACCACCGTGCAGATGAACTATAGGATCTCTTCTTTGTTCCAGCTGTATATTTTTCCATCCGGAGGGTTCTTGCTTGTATGCTGGGGCACAAGAAATCATCAAAGTGTATGGCTGGGAGCCAGCTCGCTGCTTTGACTCACAGGTGGCCAACTGGGGGCGAGTGGTGGACATCTCCCTTGCACAGACTCAGCTGGTTAGTGACACAATAACAAAAATTGTGATTGTTTGAAGCACTGTTTAGTCCTAGGATGCCTGTTTTGCCAAATGGGGGAAAAACGGTCCAGATTAACACCTTTAGAGTGTGATTTGGACACTTTGATGAAACTTACTGATTCAGTTTCGCACTTAGCACTGAAAGGGTTAAAATCAGGATCCCTAGGACAAGAAAAAGTTAATATTAAATAAAGAGTTGTGCAAACAAGGAAAACTCTAAATAGCTCAAAAGCCAGTTACTCTGTCCGCAAAAATTGCCGAGAAATACTACATAACATGTAGCCTTATATTGAGACGCTATACAGTAAAACCTGTGTTAAGTGGGCACCCATGTAACCAGGCAAAAGTGCCCACTTAAGAAAGGTGCCCACTTAGCGCAGGTCCAGTAACATGGGAAGTATAGGGAACTGGGCCAGGCAACAATGCCCACTAAACACAGGTGCCCACTTAGCGGAGGTGTCCACTTGGACAGGTTTTACTGTATAATATGTTGCCTTGTACTGAGGAATGTTATATAATATGTAGCTTTATATTGAAAATGGTATATAATGTGTAGCCATAGATTGAAAAATGCTATATACTGTGTAGCCTTATATTGGGAAATGTTATATAATGTGGCCTTAGATTGAAAAATGTTATATAATGTGAAGCCTTAGATTGAGAAATATATAATTTATAGCCTTAGATTAGGAAATGTATATGTAACCACAGATTAAGAAATGTTATATAATATGTAGCCTGTAATACAGAATTAAATTATGTTTAATACACATTTTGTGCGAATTCTGAAAGTATGAACATTGAATTGTTTATTGTTTGTTTTTGTTTTTGAGAAATCAGTTGCATGTAAAGAGTTTTTATCAGAGATTCATTAGTACAGAATTTATTGCGATGGCATATACGTAAAGACAATTACCATTACTGCATTTTACCTGAAAGGTAATGCGAGCTGCTCCTCATAAAAACAAACTATTTTTTGTTACAGATCGGTGCAGCTTTTTCACAGTCAAATGTATCTACGTTTGTTGTAGATATTCAGGTAAATGAATATGTCCAGTAGCTGTGATACGGGAAGATGGATTTAACCCTAAAAAAACTAGGTCTCCAGATGCATGTCATTTTTTCTTGAAAATTACGAGAAATGGTACAATCTCCTGCTTCTTTCTTCATTGTGAATAATATATAAATGATAGGGAATGATATATAAATTATAAGGAATGATGTATAAATGATAAGGAATGATATATCAATGATAAGGAATGATATATAAATAATAAGGAATGATATAGAAATGATTTGTTAACAGAGGGCTAGGCTATGATGTCTTTACAAAAATGTAAAGTGATGTGAGCCCAACTGTTTCTTGCTTAATTTAGGGAGTATTGGATATATTAACACAGTCTGGTATGTCCTGTGGCATGCAAACTTTGTAAGGTTGACAGACTATAAAATACAATGTCAGAAGTGGTAAGATGTCTGTAAAGACAAGAATGCTGGGTGTTTTGTGTACATCCTCATTGTCATACTGGCTATTTTTTCATTGCAGCGATTACAACCACTAGGTGGCACCCCAACACCACTGTCTCCAACTGGGACAGGCAGACCAATCAGGTAAGATCATGTCCTATGACCTTTGAGCCTTTGCTGCTGAGTATGACATTGATACAATGTATACAGAAAGAGGACTTCAGTCTTGATCACAGCAGACATAGCCACATTCCGTAATGAGACAATAACTGACAACCATAGCTAACCCTTGTTCATGACAATATGCCAGTGTTCACTGTTTTATGATATTTTGGCCACTGCTACCTACAAAACATGATAGAAAGTTGTGAGCTGGCTTAACTCTTTAAGTGCCAAATTTTGCACTGAGTCAACAGCTTTTCTCTGTACGTATTGGGCACATTGCGCCCATTGCGTGTCAAGAAAAGTGTTGACCTGGGGTATTCTTTCTAGAACTATAGGCATACTGGTACTTGAATAAAATGTCTTTTCATGAGGAATACAAATCTGGGATCCTAATAATAATTCAGACTAGTTTGACTTTTGTAGATTGAATTTAGCCGGGATTGGCACTGAAAGAGTTGAAGTACATTCATAAGCGTGCCTTCTCATTACTTCATTGAACTCTCTGTATTGTAGACTTGATGTTTTTGTTTCAGTGTATTGTTGAAAATTACCAGTCCATAACATATGAGAAATAATAGAAGTCAATCTTAGCAGGGAAGGAGAGTAACAAAATATGAAGATGTTTTCTAGGAGACAAGGCGTAAAAAACTTTGTGAGCCATGTAGGAGCTCAAAATTCTCAGCAGGGAGATCATTATTCATAATGTGTAATCACAACTCGGATGTTGATGGTTAATTACACAAAGAGGTTCTGCAGATATGGTTGTTGGTTGTCAAGATAAATAATAATAATATTAATAATCATAAATCTAAAAATTAAAGTTAAAAAAAAAAAGAATTACATGTAGTACATTAACACCTGTAAGGTGTAAAACAAAGCACAGCCGAAAGGTGCCGTCCAAATGAGCAATATATGATGATACTTCCAACTGTCTCACAAGGGTGGAAGTGTTAACTCATTCCAGCCTGATGACGCTTTTTCCCGCTAATATCTAAATGTCGTCTGCTAATTGTATTTTACTAATTTAGGGATTATTTTTCAATATTTTGGATGAAACTTGCATGGAAGATCATTCCAAATTATATGCCCATGGTCAACAGCTTTCCTTGGCGCGCTCTGGGCGCAATGCGCCCAGAGCGCGCCAAGGAAAGCTGTTGACTCAGTCTTCTATCAGGGTGGAATGAGTTAATGCTCCCTTATTGCTTAGGTATGGAGCAGTTGAAGCTATAAATTTTGTGAGGAATACTTCCCTTCTAGATCTTATTGTATTATTGTATATTGTTGAATACCTAAGTTTTCCTGCAAGGCTCATAGTAATCACCAGTTGTTTTATTCCAGCAATTGTAGGACCCCTGAAAGGTAGTGCTTCAAAACCATCTCCTTTCCTGGGTACTTGGAATGCAGTGTAAATGACTGCCTGGCTTACCATTTCTGTTCTTAAGAAATCCTGGGCTTGTCATCTGGAGTTTCACAAATGCATGGAGCCTCAACAAAACACAAGCAAAAATATCCCAGTCCACTCCCACCCTTCCACCCCTGACAAGTGCATGATGGCTGAAGGAACATAACCTCCTCCTGTCCCATCACATGCATCTGTATTTACAACTTTGCTTTCTTTTCGGGGCAATGAGAACACTTTACCTCTTTGGTTGTATGTACATTTCTTTTAATTAAGGCAAGATTGAACAGCTTAATTGTACAAATTCCCATGCTTACCCCCTGCCAACACACACACCCTACCTTGGTTGCATGGAGGGAGTCCACATAGGTTATACTGTTTAACAGCTTCTGTATTATGAAATAGACATACAAACAGAGGCAAACAGCTTGCTGTTATCTTGCTAACAATGTCTAATTTGTACATGCCCCTGTGATGGGTAGGACATTGTTATATTATGTAGTCGGAAAGATTGTTTGTAGTATACCAAGAGCTGTGTTTTCTAGACAAAATGGTTTTGATTTGTTTTGAGTGGTACAGTTGTAACCAATATGCTTTTTGACTTTGTGTGCTACATGTGGAATGCTTGATTGCGTCTGGTGCACATGACTGGCATGAGGACAAAGCGTGCAGTATACAAATCCATGGACTTTTATTTATTTTACATCATATTGGCTTTAATAGTATGGGAAAAGAAAGTCAAAATTATGAAAAGAATTTATAAAGTCCTTTAGTCATTACAAATCATTGTCATCCTTCTTGCTTGGTGTACAGTAGCATATGATATTTGATATGATCTTAATTACAGGTAAATTTATCCAAGAAATGGACTGAATAGAATAGTGTTATGAAAGGGTAGTCTTAGCATGATATACATGTATGGTCTCCGGTGAGATGGTCTCGGGCAAGCAGCAGTGCAATAACATAAATAATTGACAAGATGAAGTTCTCTGGACCAGTGCCATGAACAAAAAAGTTGCATCTTTTCTTGAGTAAAACCTCAACTCATCAGGTGAAAACAATAAAGTAAACTTTGAAGACAGCAAGTGGAGACTGGTGCTCTCACATCTTAACTGCAGGCAGAAATCTACAAATTTTGAGCTAGCACATTTCAGGTTAATATATTTGAAGTATAGATCTTTAATATACTGTCATTCTTGATGGTGGTGTAAGTTATGATATGCCTGGCTTAGTTCATATTGTCTGTTAACTCATTCCACCCTGATAGAAGACTGAGTCAACAGCTTTCCTTGGCGCGCTCTGGGCGCATTGCGCCCAGAGCACGCCAAGGAAAGCTGTTGACCATGGGCATATAATTTGGAATGATCTTCCATGCAAGTTTCATCCAAAATATTGAAAAATAATCCCTAAATTAGTAAAATACAATTAGCAGACGACATTTAGATATTAGCGGGAAAAAGCGTCATCAGGGTGGAATGAGTTAGTGTGTGAAAGTATTAAAATGTATCAAAGATAATTATCCAGCATAAATGTAATTTTTTTTTTTTTTAATTAAAAATGTAAATTTGAAGTGCTGTGTTGTTATGAAGTGTATGTTTTTATTTTAGTGGAAGAAGAAGCTTTGTGATGGACAGACCCCCAACACAATCCACAAACAGACAAGCCAGGTGAGTGAATGCTCATGGAAAACAAAAACTTCTGTCCTTGCACATTGTATTTTGAGTGCCAGCCATGACAATACCAGACTTACAAACTCATAGTACCTGCTTCTACGGCCAGGATCGCACAAAGTGATTCCGCGGTACTTTGCGTGAATTGAGACACTAGCTAGAGTAGCTGTAACACAGCATTGTAAAGCGAACAAGGTTGAGATCGGACACAAGAAAACATAGCTATTTCTGTAGTTGTTGACAAGGCATCACCTTGAAAATGCAAGGTGTCAGGCTGTTATGCCAATACAAGGAAATTTACAAACATGGAAAAGTGGCCATGGATGGAAGGAGTTACTTTTCACCGTGTTCCCCACAAGTGACCTACCTGGGTAACAAGAGCAAAGCATACCTGGGTGATTAGTCATGCGTGCGATTGTCACGTATTGCTCCGGAAAAGTTTGAACCACATTCTGTAAGTTTGGTATTGCGATGCATATCTAATTTGTTATGATTTCACCTTCAACATAAAGCATGTCTCTGCAATCATATTGCACAGGCATGCTTCTGTAATCATATCGCACAGACATGCCTGTATAATCATATTGCACAGGCATGCCTCTGTAATCATATTGGACAGGTATGCCTCTGTAATCATATTGCACAGG
This sequence comes from Hermodice carunculata, assembly GCA_964020975.1. Taxonomy (NCBI): domain Eukaryota; kingdom Metazoa; phylum Annelida; class Polychaeta; order Eunicida; family Amphinomidae; genus Hermodice; species Hermodice carunculata. Next base: position 77,494,174 of record OZ026624.1, read on the forward strand.
TATGCCTCTGTAATCATATTGCACAGGCGTGCCAATGCAATCATTCTGATTTTTTGTACATTTTTAAAATTACATGTACAAAGTGATTGGTAAGTGGACATGTTAACATTGTACATGTTGTAAGCCTACAGATGCTGAACTTGTATCCACGACTAGTCTTGGGTTTTTCATCAGATCTATGTCACAGTTTACACAGTTGATGGCCATGATGTTTCCCAAATCATATCACATGGATATGGTTCTGTTATTATTTCCTGAATCTATATGCATGCTTTGAATTACATACTGTAGTTCTAGATATTTTCGCACTCGATTTAATTTTGCGCTTTTCGCGCTACCACCTAAAGCGCAAAATTAAAATGGGCGAAAACAAGTTGCATTGTATTTCACTACATTGTTTGGCATTGGATTGTGCGAAACTAAAATGCGCGAAAATTCTGTAATTTCAGAAAAAATGAGTTTGCGCGAAATTAAACACACACGAAAATTTCTAGAACTACAGTATACAAATTGTGAAAGAGTATACACGTACGTATAATCATTATGTAAACAAAGGAATGCCGAACTTGTACTGCAACTAGTTTTGTGTTTTTGTCGTTATTCATTTAAAATTTGGCACAGTTGGTGTGAAAATCGTAATTAGATAGGCCTGCATCTGCCATCATTTTCTAATTTTTTTTAGTAAATTAAAAAAAGTTAATTTGGATCAGTGCATTCATGTGTAGGTCTCATCTAGATCACATGTATGTCAACTTCCAGCTGCCAGGAAACTGCTTTCCCCTTGTGTCACCTGTACATTTGTCACGACACGCAATAAGCACTGCAATTTTCGTACAGTTGACAGTATAAGTTATCAAGTTATGCCTGTTCTTATGACTGTACAGTGGTACCTGCTTTAAAGATCACTTCTCGTTAAGGACAATATTTTCAAGACTGCCCTTTCAAGACACAAGACTCTCATTTCTTTTTAAATTCACCTGCAATTGAAGACCACTTGCCATATGTGACCACTTTTTGTCTACCAGTAGGGGCTGGCACTACTTCAAAAAGCAGGTACCACTGCATTTCAAAATCTGAAATTATCCAAAAATCTATGGAGGCAAGAACATTTTCATTATGCATATCCCAAGTCTACATTAGTAGATCAATGCTTATCTATATGTACATCTAAGTTGGCTGGGGGTTCATGGGTATCGTTTTGTGTCCTCTTTAGATACGCGTTACTCTACTTAACTTTTTATTTGTCATGGTCTAAATTGATACTCACTTGTGATATATGTGGCAGTACACCAAAGGTAGAGCCCGAGGAGGTGACCACACCAGCGGAGGACCCCGGAGATGACGCTCAGTCTATCGCACATATCAGTAATCCAGATGACTACAGGGAGATATTCCAACCAAGGCATCAACTGGGTAAATATATTTCTGGTACAAAACTCCTGTTTGTTAAAAAAAAATAAAAAACAAAAGAAGAAATTCTGTCTCATTCAAGTTAACTCTTTCAGTGCCAATCACGACTTAAGTCGATCTACTACTTTAGTCAGACTAGTCTCAATTATCATATGGATCCCAGATTCGTGTTCCTCACAAAAAGACCTTTCATTCAAGTACCAGCATGCCTATAGTTCTAGAGAAAATATGTCAGGTCAACAGCTTTTCTCGGCGTGCATTGGGCACATTGCACCCAATGCACGCTGAGAAAAAATCTGTTGGCTCAGTTCAAACTATGGCACTGAAAGAGTTAAAATATGAGTAAACCATAATTCAGATATCAGGACATTTAGTAGAGTAAATGTTGGAGTATAAATGGCTGTGTTGTTCCAGAGCCTTCCTAGTGTTTATTTTGCTCCATTTTGTGAAGTTGAGTCTTGTTGTAAATGTCAATAATTGCTGGTGCCCCATATGTGTTTTGGATATTAATCCAACAGTGAAACCTGTCTTGAAGGCCACTCTTCCTCTTATATTGAGCAAAAATCTGTCAGTTTGTCAAGAATGTTAATTTTTGTAAATGGATTTTGGAGCCTTTTCCCTACCCCTTGCCTTCCCTTGCCCCCCCCCCCCCAAAAAAAAAAACCAAACAAAAACAAAAAAACAACACTCCCCCCCCCCCCAAAAAAAAAAAAACAAAAAAAAACTGAAGTTTGCTTGGCTTTTTGTTTTCTAAGTACAAAGTTCAGTTGTGTGGGTGTTTTTTGTTGTTTGTTTGTTTCCTCATGGTGTGGAATGGAGAATTCATGAACCAGTCAGCAGTGGTCTTCAAGTTTTCCAGGTTTGACTGTATCCATGATAGACCGAGCTGGATGCATGCACCACCAGAGAATGCCCTTGTACATGTGCATGGCAGCATTTGTGTAGCCTGCATTTAGTTCACTTTGGTTTTGAGTTTTGAATTTTCCTTAAGGCAGAATCTTTCTTTGATGATCATTTGACTGTTTCCTTATTTGTAATTGCACAATTGCCCAACATTGTTTGACCCTGGGTCCTTAGACATGATCTATCGGACCCTTCAGATGTTTTCTCTGGTGTTGGCTGCATAAAAATATAGGAAGGGAAAGTGAAAGCGTAGAGATTTGACACTAGATGTCATAAGTAGACATATGTAATGATATGAAACATTTAACTTTATTTTGCAAAATGTATATCATATGTCACATATCAGTTGTCAGTGTCAGGAATGTGTACTTTCTTCTATACCCTTGGTACCTTTGAGTAGTTGATTAAAAGTGTGCTTGAGAGAGAGTCTTCTATACCTTTCTATAGTTGATTTATGGTGTTTTGAGAGAGAGAGAGAGAGAGAGAGAGAGAGAGAGAATGAATTTATCCTAATATGTGATTTCCCCTTAGACTGGTGCAAATAAAATTACGATATTTATTCCCTAGATAGTAACACTTAAAACAAAAAAACAGAAATCTGTGTCACCTAATATTATTAAAAGGGTAACTGGGATAATATAGCTGTGTAGCCATTGTGTGTTAACAATACCAGCAGAGCCCAATCCATTTTGATTTTAAGTTTTAAGTGAAATCTTGGTTGTTAAAAATTGTTTTCAATCATAAGTTTTTTCTTTCTGTGTAACTTGATAAGTAAGTTGTTGAGAGCAGGATGCTTCATTAATATACATCATTGATTCTGTCGTGAAAATACAAAATTAGGCATGATCAGTTAGTAAAAATATTCAGTAGTTTTTACTATGGAACACTTATGTCAGGAACTGGAATCCAGGGCATTTGAAAGAGGTTTTTGATCATAATCAGTCCTAAAGTGCAGAGATTTGTTACAAAATACATGTAGTGCAGTTGAGCAGATGCGGAACACTGGAGATGTAAATCTGAAAAAGTGCAGTATAGGCAATTGGTAATGACATAAATTAAAAAATTTAATGTGAAAGGAAAGTTCTAATTTGATGACTTTGGTACACAGACACCTTGTTTTTACCCCAAACATAAATACAAGTTTCCTGCATCACTGACTTTGTAACCTGAAATGTGCTTTGCATAATCACCAGAAAAAAGAAAATAAGTAAATAAAAAAGAACTAAGTAAAATGAATGTATTTGGTCAGTGCATTTCCTATGTCTGGTGCATGGTTAAATATTTCATTCAGGTACAAAGAAAAATGTTCTCCCTCACAGTGAAACTTTGTTAGATTGCCTTTAAATTACCTTGGAGGTGATTCCTCATAAGAGTGGCCTCTGATAGAGGTTTAGCTGTATCATTTCAACACCCCCAAGACTGATTCAGATGGACCAATACATGCAGTTGATAGGTCATAAGTCTAGTATTAGAATCCACGTTTAGGTGTAGAGTGAAGTCTTATAGCTGCTCTTGTTACTTTGTTTTCAAAACTAGCTCGTGAATCCCCACCCAAGAAGGTGGAACCCTTCCCAGCACCCCCTGATGATGGTAAGGTTATTACACCTTCAGTTTTTATAGTTAGATCGTTTACTTTTTGTTTCACTTAAGTACACATTTCTTGTAAAAATTGTACACAGAACATTTTTTGTACATACATTCTCTGCACAGCCCTCCCTGCCCGAAGAACTTGCATGCAGTCTGAAATTTGTGTGTAAATGATTTAGTTGCTTGTGTCGCAGATCTATAACCTTCTGTGTGTTCTCATAACAAGTTTTGCCTTCGATCACAACTTCATCTAGCTGATCAAGGAAGTGCTAGATTTTGCATTCCAGAATGTTTAGAATGTTCTGAATTGCCAGGATAACAAATCGAGTGACTTGAAATCAATAAAGAGAGCACAATTCACTATTTATGGATATTAGGAAGTATGTATAGGACTGGATTTGATGATGCCTCTCGATTGGAATCCTGGCAGTTTGGGATGTTCTGGATATCAATAGCCACCAGGGGGCAGCTCAATAAGAAGCTTCACAAAACTTCATAGTGCCCCGTGCTGTTTGAGAGGGGGCATATAGGACACCCTTTGTATTTACATGTCTGTCTGTGCAGCATTGTCACACAAGCATGGCTGCTTCTTATGCTAAGACAGACATCTAGGAACGTTTACCTGTGTCTATAACAAAACTAGGTCACATTGGTTGGAGGGGGTGGGGAGGGGGTGGGGGTGGAAGCATTTTTCCCCGTGATTTGTGATTGTGATTTAGTTTTTACCAGTTACAAAGAACTAGATTTCCAGTTTGTTTTATATGCATGGAATGCCTTGGAGCCACATCACATGGTACATGTAAGTTACGAACTTACAGAGTGGAGGTCTAAAGATGAATATATCTTTCATCTTTCAAACACATAAGCAAACTGTGCAGGACATACTGCCAATGTATGTGACCCACCATGGTACTTATAATCCAGACCAAAAAAGAAAAAAAAGTAGAACCAAACATTGTGAAAAGATAATGCGGACATTTTCTTTCTTATATGAAAACTTGTCACATTACATTACTTCTAGTATAGCCTAAGATGAAGTATTATATCCACACTGACATGAAATTAGCTCTTTCAGTGCTAATCACATCAGAAGTCAATCTACTAAAGTCAAAATATTCTGAATTATCATTAGGATCTAAGATTCGTATTCTTCATAAAAAGACCTTTCATTCAAGTACCAGCGTGCCTCTATTTCCAGAGCAAAACTGTTGACTCAGTCCAAAATTTGGCACTTAAAGAGTTAATTTGCCAGAAAATGACAACTTGTCTCATATGAGGGCAAATAAATCCTGATAACAAGTAAATGAAGTGTCATGAGATATAAATAATGTTTTTATGGCTCCTGCTCCGGAAGACCAGGCAAAATGGATTTTAAAATAAGCTGGTGCTGTCCACAAGGTCAACTGTAATGTTAATTTCAAAAGCCAAGAACTTTTCTTTCACAGTAATTTGGGAATGTGATAGAAAACGAAGGGGTGGGGGGGCGGGCATCTTCGTTACATGTACATGTTTGTCTGAACACGGATTTTATATTCATTATCATGAACACACCTTCAAGAGTGACAAACTATATACATTGTACCCTCTACCAGTACAGTCTTTCCACTATTTAGGACCCCTTATCAAAATGGGGCCCCTTTGATTTTAGTGCCACCTGTGATAATCCAAAACTGAATTCTTGGGACCAGCCTAAACACTTGACACACAATTCCAAATAATATTGATGTGTGTTGTATTTATGCTGTTTGCATTAAATAAACTAACACCAAAATTAATGTTCCCAGTAGCCCGGGCATTGTGCAGGAGGAATGCAGCAATATATTGTATATATTTGTAGTGAAGGTGGATGGACATACTCTGTTGAGAATTGTGTAAACCTGTCATAAGATAGAGCTGTAGCCGTGTGCTTGCACAGAAAGGCAAGCCTTTATCTGTAAGAATGAGTAACCCTTGGGGGTCAACAACCTTCCTCAGTGCAGTCTTCATGCAGTATGCCAAGGAAGGCAGCTGTTCAATAATGACATAAATCATTCTGGATTGAAAACTGAACTCTTAATCAAAAAGAAAAGCATATGTCATTTATGATGCTGGGTGGTTTCTTGTAGGTTGTTATGGGCACAAGTTGCATGCCAATACATCGGCATTAGGCCCCTTAGGGTTAAATGAAAAGTTGATGCTGTTAATCTCCTGGCTTGCACGTTGCATGTTGGCTAACACCAGTGTCCACACTGACCAAGACTTCCACGCTTTTCCAAGCATGTCAATGTTTTCCTGTTTGTTTCACTGTTACTTACATATCCAGTTATCTTGATTTGTAACAAAATTGTTTCTGTAAGTATGACCTTTAGAATATGGTTTTGTGCCTCATATATTGATCCAGAGAATCTTGTAAATGTATTGTGTGAAACAGTGGTGTTGGTTACATATGTTTGTAGCTGTCCATCTCTGCACAAGTGCCACTTGAGCGATGTAAAAAGTCATGTGGCGTCAGACTGCTTCCTTTTCATCAGACCTCTTGATCCTGTTACAGTAAAAAGGACTTGAGGGATTTTACTAAGTCTGAAGAATTCCTTCATCTCATGTCCCAATGAACTAAAACCATGATTTAAGAGTTCCTCCTTATGCACATGTGACCTTTGGCTTGGATAATTGGGGCAATACTGGCCAATCAGAAGGGGACAGTTCTGCCATTGTGCATAAGGTGACGTCTGCAGACAGAGGCTATTTTGGAATATAGTTATGCCACTTTGATGTTTAATACTGATTTTTTGCCACTGCAATGTTTACTTTGTTACAAGAAAAAAAAAAAGGTATCACTGTGTCATTTAAAGCTCACTCATTTATTCATCCAGCTTCAACAACCTAATAGCTCGAATCTGTTTTGTCAGATGTACAAAAGTAGTAACTTGTCTTTTCCTGTGCAGATTCTGAAAAATAACATCTAAATGTCTGTAAAGAAAGAAATTGGTTGTACTTTTTGCCAGGTCCCGGAGTGGCCTTCCCAGCACCCCAAGAGGCTCCCTGGCAGCCACCTGTACAGGTCAAACAGCCGGCACCAGCTTCTGCCAAGCCACAGTCACGCCCACAGACCAGGCCTGAGCCACGCCAACAGACGAAACCTGAGCCACGCCCACAAAGTAGGCCTGCAGCCACCCGAACAGCAGCAGCACCGGCAGCGCCATCTGCACCTGCCGCGGAACAGCCGCCACCCAACATTGGTCTCAATATGGATGATTTTCTTCCGGTAAGTTGGCCTCTGAATCATGTCATTTTTGGATGTAAAGTATTGTAGAGTATTTGCTATGGGATGAAACATTGGTACAAATTATTGATATGATTTCCAATATATTTTTTAATAAATTTTCCCCATGCTGAGACACAGAACAGAACTGTTTGCAAGTCAAATTAAGTTTAAAAAAGACAGATATGAGTAGTTTCTTCACAATACTTTGTGTCTTTTGTATGGGAGATAGCTTAAGCTGGAGATGTTAAACCTGTTTTGCCTGAGAATGAATACAAAAGTAAATGACAATCAGTTTAAAGCATCAATGTGTAATTTGCAAACACTAAATATACCATCATTGATACTTTCATGGCTTGTCAAGACACAACCAAACTGATTGATCCTTCCAACACCAGGTGTCAGCACTGGGTATGGCATTTCACAGGGTGCAAACTATGATTTCAAAGAGCCTTGCTGGCCGATACCACATCAACTCACTCGAGTGGGTAATATCTTGTCATTACCCTCACTGTGAAAGCAACATCAGATTTCACATAATGAAGTATGCAATGTGCAGATTCCATTCTTCTTGCTGTTACTGTATGTGTTGTGCATCAAGTCCCGATACTTTTGAGAAGAAACTGTTTCCAGTTCCAGAATTTGATGTCAGCATGATAAGGGTCAATGTAAATGTTATTTACCCTTCAGAAGCGATCAGTACCAGACATCAGCAGCCAACAGACACCCTCTGGCATCTCCGAAACAGAGGCCATTTCTTCCATAGGAAAGGGACATGACTCCATGAATTTAGTTCTCCTCAGTCGGCAGAAAAACTTGCAGCTTGTGCGGGCTTTATGGACTGGTGGGAACATCAAGGTGAGATGAAGTCTATGGAAAAACCTCTCGTGGGGGCCACCCCTGGCAGCACTAAATTGTGGTCTTTCATCTGAGGTACAGATGATGGGCATTTTTAAAAGCAAAGTAGCTTCAAAAGTGGTCTTAAAAGAGAGCCTGATCACTTGTAGAAGTACTGTTTCAACACATGGACCCTTATAGATCAAAGCATATATTTTTAAGTAATGAATTACAGTTAATAGATACAGAATATAGTATAGTGTGACTTTTTACGTCATGTGTATAATCTAAATGTATTAAGAACAAATCATTGCAGATATGTACGTTTTTTTTGGGGGGGGGGGTCATTTTTCTTTTTTGGTACTGAGAAAAAAATTCTGTTTAATGTGAGAGCGTGGTGCTTTGGGCCTTTTCTTGTCAATCTGATGTTTGTCTCCATTTCAGACGGCTCTAGACTCAGCAGTAGGAATGAATGATCAAGCTATATTAGTGGATCTGATGAATGTGGTGGTGCAGAAACAGTAAGTTAAGCGTTTCCGGAAAAAGAGAGAAAAAAAAAAAACCTGAATAAAATGTGAATAAGTTGTGGTACTGACAGTGCACACATGCACTGGTGGAAGTTTGTTGTTCAAGGTAGACACCAGGTGTCACTGTAAGACAGCTTGTTCACACCAAGCTCCTTGGAGGAAGTAGAACTGTGTTCATTTATGTAGATCAGCCTTTCAGAATTTATTCTTCTCAGGTTCTGTGGAATTTAAAGTTTCGTGTGACATGAGTGGTCATTTAGCAGAGATGTAACTAGTCATTTTTTTTTCAATAACTGACTCTCAGAAAATGTAACTGGATGTGTAATGTAAAGTTGCATCCCGTGAACTTTTTCCTGATTTTTTACTAATACAGCTTTTTCCATGGTGTGAAATATCTTTAAATTTATTTTTAGGAGTCTTTGGAACCTGGATTTGTGTACATCATTGCTACCACAGATCAAAGATTTATTATCCAGTAAATACGAAAGGTGAGCACATTATAATGTTCTTAATGTAACACAGCTACATCTTTTCTCTTTTTCTCAGACATTTTAATAATTAACATGCTCATAATGAAAATGGGAAGACCTCCAGTTTGCAGCTAAAAACCAAGTTGCAATTTATTTTACCTTTCTCAAGGTCATAGCTTTCAGTGTAGTTGTAGTGTACATGTTTATGAATGTGAAATAGAACACCCAAACTCAAAAAAAGATTATGTTTATTTATAGACAATATTCTGAGACAAAACATTCCTGGTTATTGTTCAAGTTAGACATTTTTTCCTGCTAATTCACAAATAGGTCTGAATCCTTATATTCTTTCAGAGATAATTTGAATGTCAGTAAAATATTATCAAATGAATTTGAGAGCCACGTGTGTGTTCAAAATGGGGAGAATGGTGCGTTATACACGTACATGCACCCATATTAACTTTTATTAGTGCTCTTAATCTGTTAAGCACCCCTGACTTCTCTCCAGCTCTGAGAACAGTTAAGCCTCAGGAGTCAACAACTTTTCTCGGCCCAGTGCAGACCAAGGAAAGCTGTTGACTTAAGGCATTGTATTCTTAATGACCAGGAAAAGCAGGTGACTTGACATCGGATGCTCATTGGCAAAAATTTTCAGCGGGGAAAAGTTGCATGCAGACTCATCAGCATTAGGTCCACGGGGTTAAAATGGTGCTAAATATTTCACATGATTGAATAATTATCTTGATGGTATTATCATGATTAGGATTGCCAAATAGTGATTCACAACTGAGACTCTCTTTGCTTCAATTGTGCAAGTCTTCCAGGAAACAACTTACAGATCATATGATATCGACATTTTTAAATGTCATTATTACTTTCTTGTCACAGTTACGTTACAACTGGATGCATGAATTTGCGGTTGATCCTGAAGAATTTTGCGAGTGTGATCAAGTCTAATGTGGCTGGGCCCCCCTCTCATGGTGTTGACATATCAAGGGAAGAAAGGTCAGTAGGTTGCCATGGAAACATATCCACTCAAAGTATGCTTTTTTTAAAAAAAAAAAAACCCTGAATAAGTGTTTTAAGTATTTTTGGAACCATGATTGATGGGGTGGGAGCAAGAAGCATTCAAATGAATTGGGTCCCAATCCAAGAACACAGTAACAGAAATTTCAAGGTTAGCAGACAAAACGATCTCAGTTGTCTACCTTTAAATAACAATACAGTGAAACCATTCTTAAAAGACCACCTCTAGGGATGACCAAATTGTGGTCTCTCATTAAAGGTACAAATAAGACCCAATACTAAGCAAAGTATGTTGAAAAGGTGGTCTTGCAAGGAAAGTGATCTCTCAAGACAGGGACCACTGTACATGCTTTCTTCTGTTTTTCGAAGAGAACCAGATTAATTTCATGTGAGAAGATAAAATTCCTTTTCCTTGTTTTGAATATCATGGAGTTAGCCAAAAACAAACATTACCAATTTTTGTCCAAATTTCAGTTGGCATGTTCTTCCGTTGGGATTAAATGAGCTTGGCTATTTCTTGTCCCCACTCCTTGTAATTTGAATTCTGGAGTGGGCAGAATGTGTTTTTCTGTCCATGGACTTACTGATCCCATATTTACTGTATTGAGGAAGGAAATTTTAAACTGCACTGCAGATTTATGCAAATATATTTGATAATTTTTAAGCAGTGAAGTGAAAGGCAGTTGTATATATTCTTACTGAAAATGGAGCTGGCCATTCCTCACTAAAAAAAAAAAAGGTAAATGCATAGCTGGTCATGTTCCTGCAGGCAAAGCAGTGCTGTATTGAGATGCGTGTAAATTAAGTGTCTAATTGGTAGATGCATCAGGCTTAAAATGTAAATGTGAATGTGATTGTTCTAACATGGAAGAATTGACAATGCAAGGGTGAGTGTATGCAGGTGGTGCCATCTACTGGCAGGAGCATGAGTATCCCTTCTTGGCAGCTGAGGCATGGGTATCTGCATGTCCTGTAATGCTATTAAGTTGTTTTTTGAGGAGGCAGTTGTCCCAAGAGGGAAGCTGACTTTGCGATAGCGTAGCATAAGTATGTGCAACATCCATCAAAATTATGTAATTGGGGACTTATATGCTGTGTACACATTGCATTAAACAGCAGTCTGCTTGACAGGAAGATTCATTCTCTGTGCACAAGGTTCAGGTGTCTAGCCATAATGAGTGTAATATGAAACCTTCAACAAAGGAAATTATGTTGGAAGGAAAGACGTGCAAATATTATGCATGAAAACATTTCATTGTAAACAGTATTATCGTCAGGACTTGTGCTGAATAGTGTAATACTAGTTTAATATAGATTATCATGAACAGTGAAGATGTGAAAAAAAATATGTTGTTTCTAACAGGTTTTGGCTTTTATCCTTAAAAGATTAATTCAATATCAACATATGGTGGTGAGCATGAATAACCAATGCAAATTCAGCAGAAGAGAGATAAAATTGGCCTTCAACTCAATTTTACTGAAACTGTGGAAAGAGAAATTACAGTTCAAATTGCAAGAAAATAATGTTTTCATATCTTGATATTTTCAAACAGTCAGCACATAAAAGCATTCAACATGATATAATAAACAAAGAATAAATGCTTTTGACCTCTTGTTACGCTGCATTATTGCTTCCGAGTATAAGCTGTGGTTATGCATAAAGATGTCTCTGACGACAAACCAACATTGCATACTGCATTACAACATATATCTGTGGTAACACACCGCATTAAGACTTGAAACAACAGGGTTAAAAAGTGACAAATTGCTGTGCTGGGTATTTGATATTGCAAGTAGGGCTTATAATGTGGTGTCATTGTTCTAACAAAATGCTGCACGATGACGCATAAAGAGCCAGCAGAATGGAATGCAGCGCCATCTGTAGGAAAGGGTGTATAACTTAAGCAGATTACAGAACCAAAAAAAAAAAACATGTTAAAGGTAGAAGTTGTTTGGTATATCTCAGCAGTTTCGTGCACATGTTCAGTTGTTATTTAGACATTGTGGCAAGGATTTCAACTGGCATGGGTCAGCAGAATCTTCCCTGAACTTAACATACTATATTCTTTATTTATTTTCTATCCCTGAACGAACTTAGCTAGTTGTTCCTGAAATGGATTTTTGAATGTTGGCATTTCTGAAGAAGAATTCATCTATAAATATGGGGGGGGGGGGGAATTTTAAATCTTTCTGCATCAATAAAATGCTACTTCCATTTGTGAAGACCCTGTTTGATTGTTTCAGGTATCGCAAATGCAAGTCCTGTTATGGCCATCTTATGGATATTCGCACAGTGCTCGATCGAAAACCCAACAACCAGGGCAAGCTGGTGGGTACATTCCGGGAGCTGCAGCTTCTGATGAATCAGCTGGACTGAGCAACGTTCATGGGAAACAAGACGTCTCCATGTTAGTGAGAACTTTGGCGCTGGCCTGTCTGTTGAGCAAACAGAGGGCAGTGACAGTGATGATCCTTTCGTGTCAGAAACATATGAACAACAAGATAGCACAAATTATAATCCCAGTCAGGTGGGACTACAGGGGTATGGATGGTCCCATTATGGATCAGACATACTAAATTGCAGCTCTTGCGTCCCACATTGGGACAAAAGTGAGACTGGCCCACTGTAGGGCATTATCGGAAAAAAAGGCTAACATTGTTAACTGTCGGTGTTGAGACAATGACATGAATTTTGGAGTGAATGATTTGCACATAGTTCTTTATGTCTGTATTGTACAGTATCTCATCTGTTAAGTCCCAGTGTATGGGTCAAGGCGACAATATTAACTTGTCTTGACCCCATAATGCTCATTTATTGACATGATCATTTTTGTTGGAGCATCTGGGGTTTTTGGACATGCAACAAAATGGGAAAATGTGGAGATGATGAAAACAAACAAAAACACAGAAATATGACAATGGATCCCAGACTCATTCCATTCTTCTTGAGCCTATTTATATTGGGATTAGGAAACTTTTCACCCTCATTATCATCCTAGTAAGGGACTAATCTCCACATTGCTGGCATCTTTTCATATGCCATTTTTTTTTTTTTGCATAGGCATTGTACATATGGTTGGTTGCCTATGCATTGTCTCGTAGACATGGGACATAAAAAGGGTGTGCTTTATCAGAAATAATGGCCTTTTCTGTGTACAGAATGGTGAATTTTACCCATCCTTGGGAACCAACGGACATTTCTTCAGGATCAAAACAAAAAAACAAACAAACAAAAAAACAAAAGACCAAAAAAAAAAAAGCAAACCCACAAACAAACAAAATTATACCAATTGTATAGTTCAAAACTGCTTGTCCAATAATAATTGTTGAAATTTATATCCTGCACTGTACATTGTACTATGAAGAAAGGGGTTTCATGGACGTGCTATGTGTCATTTAGGAATTTTGTTCATTTTTTTTTTTTAAAGTGTTTAACTGGAGTTTCAAAAGAACAGTGTGACATTTGATGATCTGCAGTGGTAAATGAAATTGTCCGCTTGGATTTTTCTTCATCAAATGGCTGACTGTAAAACTAATTCTCTTGTTTTGTGTGACCATTTGTAGATAAATGACATAGATTTGCAGTGGGAAAGTCTAGTGAAAGATGCTGGGTAAACCTTTTGCAGTTGTGAAAAAAAAAATCTCCCCCAAAAAAGCACTAGATCTGTTGTTTTTGTATACAGATACAGTAAAGTTCCATGTATGTTAATGATAATGAAAATAAATGAGATCTATGCACATTCATGGCAGGCACCGTCTTGTCATATGGCAAAGTTTACAAGAATCAACAGAACAGCATCGTCGGGTCCATCTCTGTAAATCTTGCTGCCTGAGTCAGCTATTTTGCCTTCTTTGTGTCTCATGCTTTTTGGCTTATTGGATACCTGGTTGAAGGGCCTGAAGGTCTGCAAAGCAGGCAAAAGTTACAATAGCAATATCATTAATTTTCAAGTGGTGATAAGTATTTAATCAATACACCAAACTTTCATATTTATTTCAATCTTCATTTTACAGATAATTGTGTGCCTTGTCTGTGACAGAGCACTGGTCAGTTGAGGTTGTACAACACTGTCATCTACTGTGATACTGTCTTGTGTACATTTTCCACCAACTGCTGATATTTATTGTAGGCGCCACAAGCTTTAAAACATTGAAATCAAATTGATAGAGTATTGACGCTGCTTGCACAATGTCTGCTGGGTTGACGGAGTGACATATCTTCACCGAACATGTTTACTGAATATATTGTTTCAAAGACATTTTTTCTCACATGTTGATTAGTAAATCATAAATTGAAGTTCATTTTGGACTTTTTATCCATGTGGTAATATTTCTGATATCCAGATATTTCGCCGGTGATGTCCCCAGCTTTCTCAATGGAAGTAAAGATGTTATTTGAATGTTAGACTGGTCAGTTAGGCCTAGCGCGTAATTGTATGTAATTTTTGACATCATTTACGTAGACACGAAAGTAAACAACATATTTGTACTTATAGTAATAAAATGACGTAGAACTTTTCATTACGCGCTAAAAATAAAGCCTAGGCCTACTAAGGAATTATTCGATTATTTTGCTTCACAGTAGAGTCCCAGACGAATCCTATCTCCAATGCATTATCCCGATTCATACCAGTTTCAGGACCTGTCTTGTACGTTGTAATTTTTTTTTTTTTTTAATTTTTTACGTGCTAGGCCTAACTGACCAGTCTAATGTTCAAATAACATCTTTACTTCCATTGAGAAAGCTGGGGACATCACCGGCGAAATATCTGGATATCAGAAATATTACCACATGGATAAAAAGTCCAAAATGAACTTCAATTTATGTTTACTGAATTATCCTACCATGACAATATGATTTCAACGTGGCTTTTTGTTTTTTATTTTTTTCACTCAAAGAAGCTAGTTCCTTCAAATAAAATTTCCTTGCAGGGATCCAAATTTTTTCAGGTCCACTCACAAGTAGTAACAGCTGTCTGTCGAGATGGGTGTTCAAACCGAAAATCTTGTTTGACATTGAAGCAGATATTTTGGACTGTTTTAGTTCAAAGCTTTTAACAGAATCAATAGCTTTCCTTGGTGCGCTCTGGGTGCAGTGCTTCTGCAGCAGGTCACGGAAAGCTGTTAACCTGGACCATTTTGACGGTCAGTCTTTTCGTCTAGTAACTAGGTATGCTGCTGGTACAGTGAAACCTGTTTTTAGAGACCCCTGCAAGGAAAACCACCTGCCTTTTCAGACCATGTTTACCATGTCCCTTTTGCCATCTTTCCCATGTTATTGCACCTCTATTGAGAAACCACCTGCCTTACGTGACCACTTTTTGGCCTGCTATAGGGGCCGTCTCTCAAAACAGGTTTTACTGTAATTGAATGAAAGGTCGCTTTACAAGAAGTACGAGCGGGGTAGTGTGTCAATTCAGAGCACATTCACATTTGTCAAAATGGCCAATGACAGAGTGAATGCATAGGTGTCAACCCCAAAAGAGGTGTGACAGGGAGGTTCTTGTAAAAGTGCATGGCTCAAAATCTCTGTAATTTCAAGAACTTTTTGATTCTCCAAAACGTGAGACTCCTGGTGAAAATGGGATAGTTGACAGTTATGTGAATAGTGTCATTTGTACTGGAGATCAATAAAGATAGATCTTGACAATTTGGTAAAAAGGTATTGAAATT
The DNA here is from genome assembly GCA_964020975.1 of Hermodice carunculata. NCBI lineage: Eukaryota > Metazoa > Annelida > Polychaeta > Eunicida > Amphinomidae > Hermodice > Hermodice carunculata. Next base: position 77,509,848 of record OZ026624.1, read on the forward strand.
AGCCTTAAATATGTAAATTTTATCCCAATTTTATTTGAAGCGAAATTCTTCACTTCAAGTTACATTAAGCTACTCTGCAGTTGTGAATGGTTTTTGAAACATAATCTTTGACACAAACTTGAACATTAATGTTACTTTTGAACAAAGTTGTATCTGAATCAGAAAGGAAGGAAATTTGTTCTTTTAAGGTGCAGTCACTGGTGAAGTCAGTGGAAGTTTAAATTTATTATTAGAAAAATAGCTGGCTAACTTTTTGTACCATAGCATAGGCTGGTGTATTTAATTGCGTATCTGTCTCTTTGCTTTCGAGTTTAGTGTCTTGGGTTTCAGCTGTATTGCTAAATGGAAACATGACAAATGATGCAAAGAAAACAATCTTGCTACTGCACAAAGAACAGTGATACAAACCACACCGCATAGTGCTAGCAACCCGTCTCTATGCTGAACTGGGGAGACGGATTTCAGCCGATTCAATATGCAAGTTAAGATTTATTGATGAGGTGGAGTATTCTCAAGCTGTATAGTCTCAAAACTTGTGCTTATAAGGTTCCAATGCCTCCTTGTAAAAATGTCACAAATTTTGTTTGTTTCTTTGTGTATCTGAATCCTGATTTTTTCTGTTTGTGTTTGTTAGAAAACGTGGTATGATGAAAGAAATCCCAAGGTCATATGTATGCAAGATAAATAAAGTGAGACCAGTGTGGTCATCTTGGAATTGTAACTTTGCAAAGTCTCATCTGTGTAATTTGTTTTCTTTAACAGAGCTTCTGAAGTTGACATGGGTTGAATCTTAAATGCAGTGATTATCCTGTTTCCATTTGGGTGTAATTGGACCTATTAATGACAAAGCACCCCTCCGTGACATAAAGCCCTATTAAGAGTTACGCTTATTGTCATCGAATCAGTAGGACTGGAGTTTTTTAAAAGCAAGTGCAATCCCAGGTCCAGATTGTTCCGCCCACGCTCATGTCATTACCTTATTAATGGTGCTTAATTAATGTTCTTCCTCTCTGCATGGGTCATTAAGCCATGTTGGCTGACAAAGCAAAGTATACAATGAAAACGGCATGGACTGTTGCGTGCACTGTTTCTGCAGACCTCTTGCAGTGCTGTGTAATTCAATATGATCATAATGACAAAAGACCTGCATCAAATGCCAGGCTAATCGCAAGCTTCCACCCACAGTGTGAAACGGCTCAACACTTCAGTTTTGAACAATACAGAAAACAGATTGTAGACGTCCAGGCAAGACGGGTCAACCTTATGTCACAGGGAGGACATCATTTAGTACTGAAGTAGTACCTGCTGTATGTGGCCATTCCTTTTGCCAAGAAATGGCTGCAACAGGTGACTTTTCTCTAGGTCAATTTACAAAGAAATGGACTCTCCTGACCACAAGCCAATGGCGTGTTCCAGCAATGCTCATAATGCAGCAAGTACCATTGCATTTTGATTTGATTTGTGCTGACGATTAAGGGGGCCAATATTACTCATAAAATTGACTAAGGTATGGACGAATTGGCACAAGTGAATTTGTTTTCCATTTTTAGCTCTGCTGACCAAGGTTGCAGAGCTTATGCAACCGCTCATGTCTGTCCGTAAACTTTTGTTCGTTAGCGCAATACTGTCCACAGTTTTCAAGTTAGCCAAATGTAACTTTCAGGACTTGCAGGTTGTATGAAAATCTAGGCTGAGTTCGATATTGGTGGCGCCTCCGACATTATGTAATATACGGGTCAAAATGTAAAAATCTTGTGAACACTCTAGCATCTTCAATTTTTGCCATATCTTCACCAAATTTGGTGGGATTGTGGGGAAAGTCAAAATCTAAGTTTGTAATGATACTAATGGCGCCACCTGTAATTTGATGGAAATTATGAGGCAAAATGTGTTTTAAGATGTAAAATTCCATATTTGGAAAAGTAATTGGATTAGACTTGCCAAATTTATATGATATATAGACCATGGCCAAAGGTAGAATGTTATGTAATATCAGTGACCTTGATCAATTTTTGCGAGGTCGTCATGCCTGTAAAGTTGAAAAGGTGATTTTGTAATGGCTGGGTGTAGCTTGGACATCAATGGCAAAGAGAATTGAGCCTCCAGTTCAAAATTGCACTTGATAACATAATACATAAAACTGTATTTGGTGACCTGTTTTTTGGGCAACTGTGACCAGTAATTATGGATTTTGGCGCTTGTCCAAGTTTATTGTTTTTCGTCAATAACTTAAAAAGTTATGACCTGATTTGAACAAACAAACTATATATGGAAAGCTAGATGTTGGGCGCATATTTGAACACTAATTTTTTCATCTGAGTTGAAGGTCAAAGTCAAATGGCCAGTTTGAATATTGCGGTCATCTTGTGAATGCTCTGCACCCCACAATTCTTGAGATAGGCCCATGTAATGTTTAGGAGTTATAAAGTGTATAAAAAAAATCTTTGTCGACATCAATGTTGGTGGCGCCACCTATAGTATTATGTAATATACAGGTCAAAATGTGAAAATCTTGTGATGGCAGTACTGTCCAGAGTTTTCAAGTTTGCCCAATATAACTTTCAGGACTTATAGGGGGTATAAAAATCTAGGTTCTTTTTTATATTGGTGGCGCCACCTACAATATGATGCACTATTGGGGTCAAAATATGAACATCTTGTGAGCACTCTAGCATCTTAAATTTTGGGCAGATCTTCAAATTTGGTGGGATTGTGGGGGAGGTTTAAATCTAAGTTGGTAATGATACTAGTGGCGCCACCTATAATTTGATGGAAATTATGAGCCAAAATGTGTTTTCAGATATAAAATTCCACATCTCAAAAAGTAATTGGATTATATTTGCCAAATTTATATGAAATATAGGTGATGTCCAATGCTAGAATCATATACATCAGTGACCTTGACCTATTTTTGTGAGGTCACCATGCCCGTAAAGTTTAAAGAGGTGATTTTGTAATGGCAGGGTGTAGCTTGGACTTCAATGGCAATGTCAGCTTAGCACCAGACAGGCCTATGGGCCTCTTGTATTACATAATCTGGGTGCCCTTGATCTTCTTTCCCAAGGTCACTGAGGACATCAAGTTAAGGACTCACTCATTGTTGTCTTGGCACATGCAACAATATTCATCACAGGAGTTGCACAAATACGCTATGATTACATGTAGAGCGAAGTGCCATCTGGTGGACAATTTTTACATCAACCATTATATGTTCAGAAGCCACTTGACTCGCAGCTTTGAAACGAACAGGTGAAATATAGCCACAATGCCAGCAGAGCATTAGGCCCATGGGCCTCTTTTGTTTTTGTTTTTGTTCTTATTTCAGTGCAGCAATCTTTGTAGTTTCAAAACGGATGGTATGCCTTCTTATGGTTCTATTGTCAGGTTACCAATTAAGAGGCACCAGGCGTTATCCTTCTGGGTAAAAGCCAGCCATAGATGCAGAGACTGGCAGGGAGACTAGGCTACATACTGGATTGCCTGCACATGATCAGCCGGTAAAAAGCAATTAGGTGAATGAAAAGGAAGACGGGGTGGGGTGAGGGTGAGGGTGAGGGTGAGGGTGGGAGTTTTTAAAGATTAACAATTTAAAAGAAACAAGACTACAATGACACATTTTCAAGACGAGCTTTATTTTGCCCCAAAAAACATTGTCACTCATGTTTGCCAAGTCCAATTTGATACATTGCCTTGCCTGCTGGACAAACCAGATTGGCCATCCAGGCAAGTTTTGAACCTCATCTCCAGCTTCACTCGCTAACTGATATTGCTTCTTATGAATTCCATGGCAAAATTGCAATAAAGCAGCATTTGCATGATTGAAAGTGTTTTGGTGATATTTTCGTTTAATCTTTCCTTGCACATATAACTCTTATTTTTTTTTTCCTCCCCACCAGGATGATCGCCTAGTTTGTGGTAGATATCAGAAATCACGAGAACGTTGTGGACTGTGCCTAATATACGTTCAAGTAAAAAAAAAAGATCCACCAAAATTAAATTGTTCTCAAACGGTTGCTGGGGTGTGGTAATGATGGAAATGTTAAATTCCAGGCTACCAAAGAATTTGTTTCTCCTTGGTTTAGAATGACAAAAAATGTATACTCAGCGCCAGATTTTACTAAAGGCACTCAGGGCACTTTTTTTGTTGTCGTTTTTTTTTTCCAGTCACCTTTAAGGTGGATATCTACCAGTGAACTGACTGCCACCTGGTGGCCAATTACCAAAATAATTCATTGTACAAAAGAAGAGCTTATTATTCACCGCAAGATACACCATGTTTTGGACACTCATGAAATCATTACAATTAAATCCATTTCTATGCTGACAACATGATCCCTCATGCTTATAACCACTTCAGTTCCTGTATTCCCATGTGCTGCTATGGACAGACTGGAAGTCCCATGACTGGATGGTTTTTAAATTATTGCACTCGAAAACAGGAGTTGCAACGCATGATAATTCACCTATAGCCAGACTCCATGTTACAACTGACCAAATGACATACCGAGATCAAAAATATTTTCAAGCGAAAGATTATAACACCCAGTTGTCTAGCCTATCACTGTACCAAGTTGCTCAGCTGAGGATATTCACATTCCACTAGTTGAACCCATTAGTGTTTGATCCATGCTTCGCATTTGAAGTGCAAGTTTTGGTTTTTGCCAGATTTCTAGTCCAACTATTCTTTGCAGCAAATACAAGACCAGCAGGCATTTTGTAATGGACTCATAGGATCCATGCTGTGAGAACCTGGGCAAAATCAAGGTATGATTGGAGATATACCCAGTATATAAATATAACAATAAACACAATGACTAGACACCTTTGCAACTGAAACAAACAAAATGCATTCAGAATAAGGACCAAGTCCTTATGAAAAAAAAAAAAAATCTTGATTCTGATTAAACATACATGTCCACATTAACAGATGTGATTTAAAAAGTACAACTATTTCATCCTAATCCAGCAAGAGTCTTGGGATATTCAACACAGCTCAGCTTTACCTTGGTCCCACTAAAGTTGCCCAAAAGTGTTCAGTTTTGAAAGCTTCTTAAATTTGTCTTCATTAAGAAACACTTTAAATAAGGATCATACAGAGTCCAATCAAGATAGTAGGCCCTAGCAAGGTGAACAGCTTCCTCACGCAAGGATTGGCCACATTACAACCAATCAGTGCCCAGGAAAGCTGTTGACCCAGTCCTGTTTGAATCCTGAAAAAGCTGACCTTGCTACATATCCAAGCACTTACTTGCTGGATATTTGTGTGGACTCTTATTAGTGACATTTACATTCATATTTATGTCTTACAAGTCAAGGTCCATATTTCAATGCAGAACAAGACTGGATTTTATTGTTTTTTTTGAGTTTTTGTGATCAGCACATGGCAGGCACAATCCATATCAGTCAAGCTACATCTTTCAAACATAACCGACTGAAAATAATAGTAATTCTGTACATATTGCTTTCGTAACAAAGATAAACTGCAGAAAAAACAAAACAAAAAGCAAGCTTGCAAGATATATTTTAAAGTGATTATACTGATATAACCTTCAGTGAAAAAAAAAAGTTTCTCAGAAACAAAACTTATACATGTGATTCCTTTTTTTTTGTACCTACCCTGAGGAACTTGCACATTTTTTGGTTTTGTTTATTTTTTATTTTATTTTGTTTCTTTTTTTTTTTGTGGGGTATAAAAAATTTGCCGCCAGATTCTTTAATGACCGGCATACTGAAAGGAAGCTTTATTTCTTCATTACAGCAAGCTGCACTATAAAAGTTCCCAACATAATTAGGTGGCCTTTAATGCAATAATATATACTATATATGCACAAGATTATACCAAATCTGCTACACAAAAATTGTAAACAACTGACGGACAAAAAGATCACTCAATATAAACAAATATAAGCACCTCAAAAACACTGTGACAAGCAGGAAGAAAGTTACAAGTACACTCGTAAAAGTGAACATTCTGTCATTAATAAGCTTTTGTTAATCATATTTAACTTTGCTGAGTCTTAAAAAGACCTAGTCATTTCTAGCAATTTACCCTACCTTCTAAGTTGGTGCCAGGAATTTAACATTAATAGCCAAAATTCCAATTGTTCTAGAAGAGACCTGAAATCTGTTAAATTTCTGCACAAAAATGAAGAATTTTTTGGGAAATTTTAGTAGCCATTTGCTACATTTACTTGCTCTTTTGAAGTTTTAGTAGGTCTTGGCTATTTTGGCTGTCTCTAGTGCTAACATCATCATTATCACCGACAAACATTCTCACAGAAAGTGGTCATTTCTTTTCTTTTTTTTTCACAATATATTGCTCTGATTAGCTATCTAATTACATATACAACTGTATGATAGCAATAATTTGAGCCTGTTTTTAAATGGTAGGATCAGATGAAATGATTGAAAAAAAAAGTGTAATCTCTCAATCTACGATGCTCCTATTATAATGCACCAATGCTAAAATATGATTATAATACAACTTAAAAACCCTGGTCAATAAGGCTAGATAGTCAAATGTGACCAAGTCCTTGTGAACAAAGGTAGTCAAGCCACTCTGTTAGTCAAGGTCTTGCCACAAATCTATTTGCATTGATGAGCATTGCTAAGACCTGTGCCAATTAAATTGCACTTCTACTAGTCTCCTCCACCCCCACCCCACCCCCCGCACCCCAAAAAATGAAAGTGTTAAAATATAACAAGCTTTTATACACTACAAATAAAGCTACAGAAATCCTCTTTCTGCAATTCCAAAAGTGCCAGTAGTCTCGTGTTCGGATGAACAGTTCTTAATATCCAAACTGCTTCACTGTAAGTTTCTAATACATGTACTTAAAAATGTGCTTAACTGAATTACCATCAACTTTTTTTCCAGCAAAATTTGCACACTCTTTACATTTTTGTCGTTTTGTTTTGTTTGTTTTTGTTTGTCTGTTGTTGTTGTTTCACACATATATAGACTAAATATGAAAAAACAAACATGAAAATTATATACAGTTCTCAAAATACTTTTCTGGTACGATGTTGGTGAAATATAAGTTTCACCGCAGAAATGATATATATTTGACACAATCATCGATACATCACAAGATTCTAGACTACAAAGGAAAGCAGTTCTGTATGCAAATTAACCATGTTCTCACAGCAAGGATGAAATGTCGACTGGATATTTCAAAACCAAATTAATATTTCTGATATCTGATGGAAATATAGCAGCGGACAGGTAAAACTACAACTTTGTGTCTTTACAAAGTGTACAAAATAAACTCCAATTCTACACTCGATGAAGCTGGAATGTTATGATTCAAATGATATTTCATGACATGTTTCAATTATGTAAATAACTTAATAAGTGTACAGAATCCAGTTAGCTTCAAGGCATTGCACACACTGCAGACATATTGATTTTCTTCTTTCTCTCTCCTTTGTTGAAATTAAGAATAAACTTGATGCAAGATAAAAGAGCAAATTTAAGACAACTTTTTGTAGTTTTCTTAAGAATATGTCCCACCACCCACACACAACTGAACTGCATGCAAGACACATTGGTTCACAATGAAACTTAAAAATTTTAAGTCCATTGTTCTGGATTCAGAGCTTACAACAGTTTCTAGATGCAAATGATAGAGTTGTCCCAACAGCACATCTGCGGCCGTGGTTTTAATGCATATTCAAAGCAAGTGACCGAAAAGAAGAAACTCTAAAGTGAGCACATGCAGCATGTGCATAAAACACGTGCAAGGGAGCATGTTCATCACCGTTTGGAAAATTTTGCGTAGGTGGATGCTATTAAACTGACTATAACCCACTGATTTGCCTTTTTGTCTTTTCCATAAGTCCCCGTGCAAATTAAATCCATTGTTTCGCACCTGTGTGACTCTGCATCAGACCCAAGACCTTCCTAACCACTGCCCCTCAACGTGGGCGTCTCTCGAGTTTGCATATCGAGATTAATGCAACTTTGTTCTTTTGTTGGTAATTCTGGGCCCTTTGTTCTAGTCAGACATGTCCATTTGTCTCCAGTGTGTAATTTCTGCCATCAATTCTAACTTGATATGATTGTGCTTGGGAAGCATGGATTAACTCATACAGCTTGCCCCACACTTCTGGCTCTGGCCATGCACACTCTCAATGGACTTCGCCCACACAATTTCTCTGTATGGTGCTGCCATCTGGAGGATTGTTTGAACATTTGTCCCCATCCACCCACATGAAACCACAAACTTTTATGCTGGGCTTGTGGATGAACTCCCAACATCTGCCTCAGTAGAAGTCTAAGACAAAAGACTGGGAGCATTCACCCAGAACCCGGCTTGTTCAGCCTTTTTAATTAGGATGAACAAAGGTTGGGAACCAGTGGAAATGTGGAGTAGTCCAACATTGGTACTCCCACTCAAAAACCAATGCAGTTTTGTGGGATTTCTTTGTCTGGCTTGTTGGCAGGCTCTGTGGTGATAAACCTCTGTCAAGTTCACTGACTGGGGCTTGATAAGCACTGTTTTTCTGTTTACAAAGATACCAGATATTGGCAATGGTTGTCTTTTTCTGCCTTCACCTCAAAACTTTTTTTTTCTCTCTCTCTTTCTTCACCTTGCTCAAACTCCCTAAAGTATGTAGCACCTCACGTTTCCCAGAATGCAACTGTGGGGCCCCAAGGCGACAGAATGGCAGGAGACGAAAACATACTTTGTGGCAAGTTTCATGAGCTCAACCAGAAATACTGAGAACAAAGAACACTTGCAAGCTGTTTCATGTAGCCAAAAACCGTACCACAAAGAAATACTCAGTTTAAAAGCATAACTGGATTTCCAACTCCATTTAGACAGTAGAGTACACATGCATTGCCACATATATTTTCTAGCGTGATAAATTACTGGACAAGCAATCTTTAACATGAAGAAAAGTATACCCACAGGCAAAAATAACTTCCAGCACTCAGAATATTCATTTACAGTGACAAACAAATACAAAAAACATATATCTTATCAAATCGCCAACTTTACCAGAAAGTTGAAACATCTTTGCAACAAAGGATGTTAACGTTGAAATTTACATAAAAGAATAACTTTTTTCCCAGGTGCACAAAATCTCTAAAACAATGCTACTGATGAAAAAAAAGTTGTTTCAGTCTTGAAAGACTTTTTTTTCCTTCTTATTTTTTTTCTTCACTCCAAGGCAACTTTTTTTGTGGAAAATCCCCATGGCTTGGCTACTATTGACAGCTTCAATAATGTTCTCACGTTCATTCCCGTGAAAGAGATGAACACTTTCAACAGATATTTGACTTTCAAGCTGAATACATAAAATGTAATGAAAAACAGAAAATGACAGAGACCCTAACTCATGATCAACATGCACTTGAGGTTCATATATTCCAAATAATTGATTACATGATCCATTTGTTTTTACCAATTTATATATTATAGCTTTAAACGTTCATATACCTTGAGGGTGATATATTCCAAAATAATTTAATACCTTTTTTTTGGTTAATTTTTACCAATTTCCATGTTGCAGCTTTCAAATCAACTTTCCTGTGCAGATGGCAACCTTCAACAATGATTTTGCTAATTTTGACGAAAAAATGAAACATCCTTTATCACTTCACTTCAACTTTATTATTTTTGCTTGCACACGAATTAAAAATACATCAAAATGTTCTTAGATCTTTTTAAACCAACAGTTCCACTGAATTATACTTTGAAATAAAATGACTGAAAGACTAAAATTGTAATGAGGCCACACATACTGGCAAATCTGAAAATATGATATTCTTGATAACGTTTACAAAGAGCATACACAGAAACTCCTTTTATTTTTTTCCCATAGCATTATAACAATAAGCTGTGTCAAAACCCAGACACTAGGATTGTTATAATACTTATTATCAGCCTTCCAGCGGAGGCCATGCATGAAAGAGAGAGACAGAAAAAAAACACATTGACAATAGCAGTCCATGTTCTTATATCAACTCTGTATTGCAGCTTTGGATAACAAGTTCTTCCCATCGTAATTCTTTGCACATAATTGTTTTGTGATCAGTTTTAAGGCATGCTGGTCTATATTCTGGCAAACCCAGTTGCTCTGTGGCAAACACATGAGGCCTTTGATGAGAACATCATAAAATCCATTGCCTGCAATATGAAATTCATGTTGAACAATTCTTTTTTTTTAAAAAAGAGGATGCAATAAAAACATGTATATGTATATATATATATATGTATGATATACCCAGCTCCTGTCAACACTTAACAAAGGAGGTGAATAGTTTAAGAGAAAAAAAAATCACCTTAAAACTTCACGTATACATTTTGCAAAGCTGTTGTCTAGTATACTCCTAAAAAATAATTGCTTTTAAAATGTAATAAGAAAATATATATGTATTTTTCTTCATTTTCAAATTGAACTTGGATTTTACCATCATATATCCAGTATTTAATACACATACAAATTGACCTTTTTAGTTAAAAACAGAAGTAGTGATGGACATGACTTACATTTATACAGGGGAAACAGATAAGAGTTGTGTTGTAAATTATGGACTGACACATTCACAAGACTTTTTTTCATTTTCTCTTTTTTTTTCCTTTTCACACCATGATGAATGAGTAATCTAGTGCTTTTCCTTATACATGTATATGCATCTTTGAAATTTAAATGTGCTAGTGTCAAAATAACATAGGGGAAGTACATGTAAAATGTAGCAGACTATTTTTATGAAGGGCCATTTTGCTTTCATGCCGAAAATAAATTCACACTGCAAGCTGTGGTAGTGACCAAGTGGAGCACATTGCTCAACATACCATTTTTTTAATAGACATTATTTTTAAAGTGGTCACAGTTAACACTAAAAGAGGACAGGGTCATATTCTTGATGATGTCAAAGTCATTTCATTTGACCTTGACATTGACACCACCAAGCAACATGGACTTGAACATGACATGATGACATTAGTATGACATTGACACAATTCTGGAACTTGGCAATTGATAACATGAGACAAAGTGTTGATTCGGTGTCGTACAAAGATGTGGACAAGGGCAAAACACAATGTGGATCTGCCACACCGCAATACTGGATGCCGGGAAGCACAGCTTTCGGTGACCTTCGACCAGCCCATCTGGACACACATTCCACAGTGTAAGACCAGTCTGCATTGCAGTTCTTCAGACAGCAAATTCTGTGCAGAGTCGGTTACTCTCTATTGCCTGCTAACTGGCCTTCCAATCCACTAGCAGTCAATCACCAGGCAAACTGTTCTACCATAACTACCCTCCTTGGTATTGCTACTAGTCTGAATATGGCATGGTACCACCATCAACAACGTGTCCGTTTCATACAAAAAATAAATTACTTTTTTCTCCTGGAGGAGTCGTTATTTTTACACTATTTACACTTTGCTGCCCATGTCGCGCAGGGTACTCGGAAACCGGTGATGGCTATTCACTGCTACCACTGGTCCCACTGGGACTAGGCTCCGCAAGTCGACGGCGGCACTGCAACCAGACACCATCTATACATCAATAGAAAGAATCACTCACCCTCTACTCTGCAAGGAGAGCCACCCTTTTCCTCTCATACCTAATAACATCCACATGTATTTCTTAATATTTTAAACAGTCCCACATTAAAATTTATACAAAATGACTGGTCTTATCATTATTGTTATTATTTGTGAAGGGAAGTAAATTTTAACCAAAATATTGCACCTGTCTTTTCACTTTACATAAATACTTCCTCGGGAATGATTTTTAAAGATCTACTTGACACAAAGGGTTCCTTGGCATGTGTTTCTCCATGCATGCAGTATAGTCATACAAGCGAGGCCGCTGACATACAGCACAACCCCACTTGATTGTTCTTCATATGCTCATAAGATCGATAAATGAGATACTTGGTAAATGCCTCATGGAGAAACACTAGACAGGCCAGACGCCAGTCTCCATTGACACCTACCACTCACTCATTACTCATCACAGTTGAGCAACTTAAACAAATCTACTTCAATTTTCTTAACCCTTTCCCACTCTAATAGGCCAAAAACGCCCAAATGTTCCTTTTCATGATCCAACCCCCCAGGTCAATACCTTTCTTTGGCATGGGTTTGGTGCATTGTGCCAAAGAAAGTTATTGACTCAGTTTTATTATGATGATCAAGGCAGGGTTACATAGATGTTTAACAAAGAAAAAGAAAAAAGAAAAATCCAGATAAATGGCAACTTAAGTAGCATATACAGGCAAGTGCTTTGGATTTTATGAATTAAATATTCTTTGCTGTCCCATCATGCAATTCTCCATTAAAATTCAACCTAAAAATCAGAAATGCTTACACGTGCAGATATATGTTGCTAAGTTCTGTGAAACTTTTGACCTGGAAAGGTTTCCAATGCATTTTGTGCATTCAATTTCTGTTGTTTCACGAAAACTCGGTGACATCAACCTCCACATTTTTGTGGTCATTATTAAAACTTTATTTACATTTTAGAAGATGTGTTTATCCATTCACATGTAACTTAGTTCACAGTGCACTGAAAGACACTATTTTAATCTGCAGCACATTGTCAGGCCAACATTACTGTGACACTGCTGACTGACAGGCTTATATGATCTGTCACCAGTAAATATTACAAAGATGAGTGTGGGCTCTTAAGTTTATAGCTCCTGCAATTCACAACAAATAAGAACTGCACTTGTGTCCCCAACATAATATCACCAACCCAATCCTAACCACCCCCACCCCCCACCTCCCCACTTATCAAAATTTGCTGGATGTCAAATGTCCTCTGCTTCAATATAAGTACACAGTAAACATTTTCAGTGAGGTTTGTAAGTCAAACCTGTAAGTACAGCATGCTTTAGGTCAAGAGTTTTCCTTAGTCACAGTTTGTCACCATGTGACCAATGATGTTCACCAAAGTTGTTGTGTCAGGGTTAACCTTCTTGATACTGAGTTAGCAGTTGTCCTCTCAACACCCAGAGTGTATCAAGGAAAACTGTTAACTCATAGTATCTTAATATTAATGACAATATAAAAATGTAGATGACTTTGCAGCAAGTCACCTCTAGGTGGCACTACAGCTAAATTCTCCATGGTATCCACTTGTAGCAGGTAGAGACCCCTGGGGGATAAACAAAACTAGCTTCATTCATTGGTTGAAAATGTCATGTGACTCTGTGGAAGCAGGTGCTGCCACCATGCAGAATAATGCATCTGACATGCCCTGTTAGGACTTAGCACAGATGTCTCCATGTAATTTTCAATGAAAAGAATTAAGCTGTATGGCTGTAACGTCCTTCTGACAGAGTCAGTCATTGGGTAAAGGATATTAAGAAAAGGAAAATACTTTTATCTGGACTGTGCACCTACACAACAATGTTATCATACTGAAAGCACATGCAATTTGCATATAAATTACCCAAGAAAAATGTTTGTGTTCTTTGTCCATGCTTTTTAACAAATTCGCTTTGTAGGTTTGCAACTCAGATGAGTATGAAGGAACTTAAATACGTTTAGCAACCACTTCATGACAAAGGAGTAAGTCTCTGTATGGTAAAATAAAATACACCAAAACACAGCCATTTTGTGAAGACTGTGTACCTGCAATACCTGCTGAACAAAGTTCCATGTTTTCTCTGCCAACGAGTCTGAATATTAACATAGAACTTGGTCTGCTTAAGAGACAACTACGTGTGTGGTTTAAAAAAAAATCACACATTTGAGGACAAATAGGTACACGATGTTGTGAAATAACAAATATATCGATCTACTACACATTGACGTTTCTCCACTTTTTTCATGCAGCAGGGTCAATCGTCATTCAAACTTCAGTCTATAAGTAAGGCATGTACTCGCAGACAACTATAAACGAATGCACAGACAAAAACGTTCCACACAATGATGAAAAAAGAGTAGACAATTCATCAGACAAACAAACAGATTTAGTTTCCAGAAGAAAACAATTAATAAAATGTCAGTGGTAATAAAATAGTGCCAATGATCAAGGGAGTTTGCACAGTGCAGGGGACAGACGCAGAACGTGGGGAGATGGCTGCCAGCAGTGAGTGAGGATGGGCAACCATCATGAGGCACACTCCTCTAATGTCATGAAATGGTCCCGTCTGACTTTAGTTCAGCTTGCTCTGCACCTACTAATCTCAATTTCCCATTTCAAGCTTCAACCTACACTTTATGTAATCATTTTTTTTTTTTTTTTTTTGTCTTCAGCAAAAATTCTTGATAACTCACAGTGGGAGAGTGTCTTACTGTGCATTAAAAGCCCCACACATGATGTAACCCTTCCTCACATCCATACACCCCCCTGTATGAACTTGTCCAACCCAAGCTGATTCATCTCATTGGTCACAGTGGAAGATCTCATTTGGATGTGGGTGAAGCAGTGTAGGAGGAATATGGGGATAATATGGCAAAGGTACAAAATTCTCATGTAAAGGGCATAAAACAGCAAAGAGAATGTTATAGATTACCCAGAGCCATGAAAATTGTTCACCAAACTTCTTTTTACATGCAAACCTGCGAGACATTCTGTGGCATCAAATGTTAACCTGCATATCATTGTACAAAAAGTATCAATTTAACGCACGCACGCACACACACACACACACACACACACACACACACACACACACACACACAGAGAAACTTCACCTGAAACATGTGTCATCTGCAAGTTACACTGATCCAGTGATATGTACAAGTAATACTGATCCAGTGATATGTACAAGTAACACTGATCTAGTGATATGTACAAGTAACACTGATCTGGTGATATGTACAAGTAACACTGATCTGGTGATATGTACAAGTAACACTGATCTAGTGATATGTACAAGTAACACTGATCTAGTGATATGTACAAGTTACACTGATCAAGTGATATGTACAAGTAACACTGATCCAGTGATATGTACAAGTAACACTGATCTAGTGATATGTACAAGTAACACTGATCTGGTGATATGATATGTACAAGTAACACTGATCCAGTGATATGTACAAGTAACACTGATCTAGTGATATGTACAAGTAACACTGATCTAGTGATATGCTGCTAAGCTGTCAATCAGAACATTACAAACAATTTCAGACATTTTCAATATGATGATAAAGATAGTCATTTTTGTTTTGAGAATGTTTGAATTGGTACATGTACCTACAGTATCCAGGGAAGCAAGGGGTAAATGGTCTGTGTGCTTTTGTAATGATAAGAAAATGATGGGCACTTTAACTCAGTCATTGGAGTTTGGATGTGACATGAGAAGGGAGGAAGAAAAGAAAGACAGACAGACAGACAGACAGACAGACAGAAAGAAAGAAAGAAAGAAAGAAAGAAAGAAAGAAAGATTGATTTTCAATGTACCAGTTTGGGGGAGGGATAACAGTTATGAAATTTAGTACTTTGAGAACCAATGAAACATGATGAAAAGGATGAACCATCCCTCAGTGTGTCAGTTATCTGCTGTGATATAAACACCCCCAGCTTTGTATTTATTGTTTTATGTGGCTCCACGAAATCAATACCACAATACCACGTACATCATGTTTCAGGGAAAAAGACAGTTAGACTGGAGGTTTTTACTGCTGACATACACATCTGTATCTACAGAGCCACAGTCCTACACTTACAAATTCACAGTCCTACACCTACAGGTTCACAGTCCTACACCTACAGGTTCACAGTCCTACACCTACAGATTCACAGTTCTTTACCTACAGATTCCAATTCTGCACCTACAGATTCCCAATTATATACCTACAGATTCCCATACCTGTCAACATCCCACACCTCAAAATAGGGAGATTTTTGTAAATTTGAAAAATACTTGGGGGAGCTTTGTATTTTAACAAAGAATATAATAGAAAATACTAGATTTTCATGGGGGAGATTCTGCCAAATTTCCCATATTTTGCACGTAAATAAAAAAAATTTGGTGAAAAAGTGGGAGACTCCCACCTTATGGGGGAGACTTGACAGGTATGGATCCCCATTCTACACCTACAGATTTGCAGTTCTGTAACGACAGATTCCCATTGCTATACCTACATGTTCCCAGTACTGTACCTACAGGTTCCCAGTTCTATATATGCCTACAGGTTCCCAGTTCTATATATACCTACAGGTTCCCAGTTCTATACCTACAGGTTTCCAGTTCTCAGTGACAACAGTTGGTAGTTCAATATTGCCTACTATATGGTACCTCCTTCACCCTATGTTCAGCTATGACTGCAGCCTTCAGCTTGTCCCTCTTTCCCTCATAAACTGGCCAAAACTGGTTGGTAGTCAAATGTCATCTGCTTCCATGTTTTTTGACTAGTTTCAACAGTAGAGGAAAACAATTTGAATGAGAATTGTAGACGTGGCCTATTAAGATAACATGATCCAGGTCAACAGCTTTCCTTGGCATGGGTTGGACACAAAGTACCCAACGGATGTCAAGGAAAGCTGTTGACTCGCGTCTTGAAACTCAAGTCTCAATTTATGAGGGAAAGGGTTAATTCAAGTACCAACTATAGTCTCAAGTCAGTGGTTTTTGCATTGCCTGACAAGTCATGCTCCAGATGTTGCAAATTCAACAGCTAAAGCATGACTTGCAAGGCAATGTAAAAACCAATGATGAAGGCCTTTATTACTGTACACGTACAGTAAAACCTGTTTTGAGAGACCACTGTGATGAAAGACCACCTGCCTTTTGTCTTTCCAATGTTATTCTACCTCTATTGAGAGACCACCTGCCTTATATGACCACTTTTTGGCTAGCCCTAGGGGCGGTCTCTCAAAATAGGTTTTCACTGTACCACAAAATTACCTGCCTTGTGATGAAAAAAAGCTCTCTTGCTAAGATTCTGGTCATATCTTCCTCCATCTCTCCCCTTTCCCCATTCCTTGCTCTCTCTCTCTCCCCCCCCCCAAAAAAAACTGTAAATGTTGCTATCATGTTGTATTTTTCCAAACTGAAAACAAAGACTTCATTTTCTTTTCACAATGAATTCATTAGTAAAGTGCATTTTTCAAAAACTGGTCAGGGTTGCAGTCTTTTAATTTTCCATGAATTTTGAACCTAACCAAGTATTGCTCGTGAGGTCTGAACAACACAGTGCTTGTGAATCTGGCTTTCAATAAATCATGATGGTGAATCTCCACCTCAACTACATCTTGAACATTGGCTTTATCATTCAAAGAAATTAACCCTTAAAGTGTTGATTTAAGACTGAGTCAACAGCTTGCGCGAAAAGTGTCCCGAGGAAAGCTGTTGAATAAGACTACTTTTTGCTTTAGACTAGGCTTTCTGGTGTTTGAATGATAGGTATCTTCATGAGGAATTTGAATGTTTTACCACTACATGTTTAACGGTAATGAAAAAACGACTATAGCCATGATACATGTAAGCACTTTGAGGGTTAAGAGTGCAAGTTTCTGTTTCCCCACCACTGATGAAAATGAATGTAAAATCTTCAACTACGAAAGAGCCATTAAATTTTTTTCCATAAATTATGAATGGGATCCCCCTTTGAACCCCTCTTAACCTCAGCAGATAGAGCAAAAAAAGAAAAATTGTGAATATTTGATGGCACAGTTTGAACCTTTTAAGGGAAGTATCACAATCATTTGCTGAAGTACTGGACAACGATATAAAATGGAATATCTTCATTGATATTCGCCTTGTACTATATATGGTCTGACATACAAAGGATATAATGTACACAAAGAAGTTTGACTATATATAAACCAAAAGCACTGAGCTGTTCATCAATTAAGAACCAGAACAAATGAAATATTAATGAGGATCAATTCTGTGACCAATATTGACCCCTTCAATGTCACAGAGTACAAGAATGTCGGTCAGTCATGCTCTGGATACAGGACGCTCCACGCACACAGCATATGGCAATTTTTTGGTCTGTATTTTTTTTTGGTTACCTTTTTTTTCCTCCCTTCTTTACCATACCAGTACCCTGGTACTTGATCCTAGAGAATCTGAGCTCATGTGTGTCGTTTTTTCCCCTCCCGCTATTGAGAAGTGCATGCTGGGAGACCTGTGCAGATGTGTGGAACAACGCCTCATTGTAACGAGATGAGATCCCCGCACAGTGCACCATGTCGTACATTTCAGTTTTGTTGTACAAGATCTGGATTTAACTCCCCCCAGTGCCAATCACAACAAAAGTAGTGCTTACATAATTTATTAAAATGGTTCCAGATTGAAAATCATAAAGAGCCTGCATGCCTATATATGTTTCAAAAGGAAAAAAAGAGAGAACGGTTCAGGCCAACAGTTTGCCGAAGCTTGCTTTGCTGCTATGTGGCTCTGTATGCCAGTTTACCATTGGAAGGGTTGACCGTAATAAGGCAAAACTTTCACCTTTCTACCTGTCAAGAGTAAGTCATAGGGTCATTTTCAAAGATATGTTTACTGGCTGATGTCGCTCAGTTCAACCAACTTGAAAGGAAGATATATATATATACACTATGTAGATTGCAAAACTTTTAATATGCAGTGAAAATACCCCTTCCCCTTTTTCCTATGTTAATCACCCCCCCCCCCCAACATATACATCCAATGAATTTACCCTTTGCCCCCCCCCAGGGGCAGGTTGGGTGACCTGCACTGACTGGCCTGTTTGCTGTGTCCAGGCAACATAGGGGATGCACCCAGCAACCTCACAAATCTGGCTGCAAGTCAGGAGAGAATCCAGTTAGAGTCAATTAAGATCAATGGTTCACACCGAGGCAATCCAGGTCTTCTCTGGTTGTGAAAATCAGCCACATTAAAGGTATCATTTGGGTTCCATCCCATAATGTCACAACACAGTCTCGCCAATCCTCTCTGAAATTGACTGGATACTCTGGGCTTTTTCTGGAGAGCAAAGGACACAAAATTTGAAAATTTCAGAAAAACTCCTAAAATTTTCTGAAAATTTTGCACAATCTCCCATAATTTTTTCAAGATGTATTCTTCAATTTTCTGTTTTTCTCTGTTGAATGTTGCTCTCCTTTTTTTCCAGATTTCATGAACTAGACATCTTTTTTTTTGTATTTATTGTATTTTTTATTTTAAATTTTTTTTTTTTTTTGTGGCAACACATGGTGCTATCAGGATATAAATGTACACATTTTTGTTTTCAATGACTGTCCGGTTACTCTTTCAGTTGCCATAAAATAGTTATAGACTGCACCAGAGATAAACTGAAGAGATTAAAATGTCAGCACCCATGTCCATGAGGTCCAGACTAAAAACAGTCCTTAAATTTCATTGACTGATCAAAACAGAAGAAGCTGCAGTCTCAGACATTGTGAAGATTGAAATATTGGTTACAGGTGTTTTGGGGGGAAAAAATAACAAGAGTTCAGTTGGTGCTACTTTCATGGCTATTGATGACATTTTTGTTTAAATCAATAAATTTTCCTCATGGGGGGGGGGGTTAAAACATTTGTTTTTTCTACCACACATCAAGATTATTTGTGGGGGTGGGGTTCTGTATCATCCTGGTACACAGACAATGGCAGTCTCTGGAAAAAGAGGTCAGCGTAAACAGTCACAATGTGTCACATGTACAGTATGCATTTTAACCCTTTAATACCAGCAGCCAGAAAAAGGCAACTTCACTCTTGTTGATTTTTGCATCCTAGTTTGTACATGTTTTGGTAGGAGTCTTGGTACTGCCACTCTGTGTGCATGCAGCCAGCATGGAGGCTACCAGGTGGACCATTTCTGTATACATGCTACTGTGTCTGCAAGAAGATCCCCAAAGAGTTCAACATTTATTTTTAGTATGTTGGCTTGTTTCTTCATAATGGAAAATTTGTCATAAAGTTGTGCAGTTTCCAGCAGGCCAAACCATTCTTGGTTCAGTTTCTTGGGGGCAGGGATTCAAATTACCACTGCGCAGTAGGCACGTGCTGGTCACCTGATGTGATTTCTTGCAAGGGAAAGGTTATATTCGCATCCCAACACAACCAAATATCTAATTCAATCTGTACTAAGGTAATCCACTGCGTAATATCTTAAACAAGTGTCTGACTTCAAAGTTGGGACTACACATGTGACTGCCTGTCAAAATTGCACACTCTAATTATCAGGTTTTACTGCAGACAGGCAGTTAGAGGGTGTCCCTGGTGAGGCCTGCTTCCGGCTGAGTAATGACCAGGGTATGTTAATCATTTGTGGACCAATGAAATCAGACTCCACTTACAGGCCACTCCTTGGAAGTCTAACTTTTTAACTCATTCAGTCTCCTAATGACCTCTTGTTCTCTGATTTTTCATTCTTTTATTTACTTTTTTATTATTTATTTATTTTTTTTAAATAACAGTTTAATTACAAAGAAACTACATCCCAGCACTTCATTGCTGTTAACATCATGACATGCCACCAGGGTACCAGACCTAACTTTGGCATTTTTTCCCTTGCTTTAAATCAAAGTAAGTGGCTACATTTCGCTTGCTATGCCCACTTGATGGAAAGTGCAACACTCTGGCAAAATGTTTACCTTTCAAATTTGTATTTTCATGTTTAACTAGTATCTTGTCAATCAAGTTTGCCACAGAGAGTACCACACCTTGACCTCACAAGCTCAAACTTCTTGCCAAGGTGGGTCATGCAGGCCCTGAGTTACTGACGGCATTCATTTTGGCATCATAGGGTTAAAATGACTGCCTCATGCAGCCACCTACCAGGAAAGACAGGGGAGGACCACTCCTCACAATGATCCAGTTTAGCTGTGCTCACACTTTGGGTGGGCTGATAGGCCAAGAAAACATGACAATATATTTCATTGAATCATAAATAATACACATCAATATTTTCATGTTTCTCCTCAAATAATTTACCTTGGTTTTTTCCATATCATGGGCCAAAGCAAAATTCATCCGAAACTCAACAAGCAAAAATGAAAAAAAAAAAAAAAAAAAAAATTCCAAGAAAAATTTAATTGGATGGATAGTATGTACAGTTCATCCCTTTTTAGTCCAGAGACTTTATTTTCCACCCCCAAACCCCCAGAAGGGATCAGTTGTAGTTCCAAGTAGAGGGAGGGGGGTTTACCAGGCCCTACACAAAATGCTGAACTCTGATAGGTCAAAAAAGGGTCATTCACAAAAACATCCGGCAGCAAAATAATTCACCATCCGCACCCCATTAAGCAGTTACAGACCATAGTTGATAACTTACGCCCTTGGGGTAACAGGGCGTACTGGTAAGTTGATCCAGAAGTAGTTATAAGTGGCCTGGGGACAGACTATGGGACTATCTCTGATGACATCTGGGACAAATCCATCAACACTACACCACCTGTCTTAATTAATCCACATCAACTGCCTTCTACTTGATCCTGCTTCTAATTCTACCTTTAAGGAACTAATTAATAAATTTGTGAAAATAAAACTAAAAAGCCTTTGTGTACACAGAAACTTTATTGACACAGGCATAATGTATTAATTTTCAGGGGCAAAAATGACTCCAAATTGTCCTTTTTGTTTATGTGTGTAGAAATCAGAAAATACTCAAAATATAACAACTTCCTCTGGGTTGGGCTAAATTAGTGCAAACTAACGGATGGCCAATTATTGACATGGGTGCTTTGTTGTATTCAGCCAAGTGGTGAATCCCATCAAACATGCTTATCTAAACACTCCCCACTCCGTCACCTTAACTTTGAATGCTTATTTTAATCTGGATAAATACTTAAATCCAACTGTTCATGGAGTCCTGTTTGTTGACGTTTTGCCATTAGGCATACAAGTATCTGCTTATATTACAAACCTGCTGCCACCCTACATCCTGTCCCACTACAGATTATTGCCTGATAAGTCAGCAGACCAATAATCATTTGCCCATGCTGGTGGTCTGGACAGTTGGGGTCCCCATGAAACTGACCAGAAAATCAATTGAGGGTTAGGGTTTCATGTGCCATTAGCCTCCTCCCTAGGATAGCAATGCCTCTGGCCATGTACAATGTTACATTCCTGAAAGTTTCTCAGTACAATTGGTTGGTGATGAGTCTGATGATGACAGTGAAGTTAATGATGACAATAACATTAACAACTAGGATTTCAATGTGACCTTAACATAAACTTAAAAAAAAAACAAAAACAAAAAAACAAAAAACAAAAAAACTCTATGTCTGCATGGAGTAGTGTGAAACTTTATCACTACAGCAAAATAATTGTTGAGAGAATTTTATTTATTATTCTCATTTACAAACACAAAAAGATCAATGCAACACTCTCCCCCCCCCAAAAAAAAAAAAACAAAAAACAAAAAACAGCCGGCAGAGTAATACAGTGGTGCCTGTCTCTAGAGACAACTCCACAGTGAGACTATTCAACTTGAAAAATCCCCCCTTCGGCATAAAGTTTGCCTTTTTTTTATGTAATTCATACCTGCAATGAGAGACCACCTGTCTTGAGAGACTAGTATTGTTCACCTCGACGTGTGGTGTTCTAAGACAGGTTTCACTGTACTATTTGATAATCTTCACACTGCCAACTTGATATGATAATGATGGTGATGTTGATGATACAAAATTATGGATATGTAACAATACTGAAAACTTGATATCAAATATAAATTTGTAAACATTATAAGCAACAGTTTTAAATATAAATAATAAACTCTCTTAATTATGTAAAAGTACTGTGCTTTCTGTTGCAAAAAATTCCAAAATAGTAAAGCAGATTCTGGCCCATGCTTTAAATGACAAGTGAAAAAAACACATGCTTATTTGCTAGTTCTATGATAAATTGCTTACATCACAGCAGTACTGACTTCACATGCACAAAAGCATCTTGTTTTTCTTTTTCTTTTTTTTTTTTTTTTCATTCCGATATTAGTTTGCAACACAAAATTCTGGAAACTACATAAATAGGCAGTAATTTTGTTTGTTTTCTGTGTTGTTTATATTTATGACACAGTGCAATATTCCACAGGCTCTGCATGTACATGCAGCGATACTGACCACCACAGCGAAGTACAAATCAAGATGCTGCCTTCAGATGATAATTATGGTGACAGTAATGCCCCTGATGCCAAGTGAGTGAGTTTCCAACAACAGTGAGGTTAACAGAATGACCACTCAAGTGCAGATGCGGATGATGCTACATCAATTCTCTTAGCGTCAGGATGATGGTGCGGAGGTATGAGGTAGATAGAAGGGAGATGTAGTGGTTGTCACTACACCTGCCACTGACGGAAGCTCAAGTTCGGGAACTGCTGGCGCTGCTGCTGCTGCTGCCATTGGCTAAAATGATAAAAATTACCATAACCAATGTGTGATCATGGCGGAAATTGCTATACTGTGCTGAGAATCAGTTCTGAAACAGTTTTAACACATTCACACCTGGTTATTTGTAACAAATTCTACGATAATCAATCTCAAATGATTCTTGAGACCTAAAAATGTGAAATATGCAAGAACCGCCCCACCCTTTTTTTAATATCTAACACTTAAAAATCATGCAATGCTCCCCGATCAACTCAATATGATTTGTGGAATCTAGAAATTATCACAATTTATTCACTTCAAAATTTATATTATTTTTGCAGTTATCAAACAATTTCTGCTTATACTGGCCCAAACAGTCTTTAACATCAAGTCAACAAACATATTTGACCTCCACCGATGATCCTGGGCATAGGGAGGCATCACTGATAAATCTCCACGGGACAGGGTTGGACTGTGGAACTTGAAATAGTACCTCAAAAATGTCTGTGTTGGACAGGAAGTGCCAACCACTTCCCAGTCATCCCTGGTAAATATATAGATTTGCACAGGATAAGGAATGCAAGCTCATCCCTCCCACACAACCCTGGAGGGGGGAGGGGGGTGTGGGGGTGGGGTTTAGATCAAAGACAGTGGGAGATCTGGACCGGAAATGAAAATTCTGTTATAATCATAAATCACCGAATATGACGACTGGTAACAGCAGAAAATGTATGAATCACACTTATCAAATCATTTTACCATGAGCGTATCCAGTACCAAGAATGGCTTTAGGATACAATCGCATAGCACAAATTACCCCTTGTACACCCCTTGCTTTCTTACATCTTCAAAATCCACTCAAACTATTGCATAACTGCCATCGCCCACTGAAGTATCTCTACTCCCTGTTTGGAATAACCACACAGAGTGTGTTCCCTTTCTGTCTGCAGGTTCTGGTACAACAGGTAACCGTATCTGATAGCAGTCCCATCCCTTGAAATAGGATCGAACAGGCAGCCCATGTTGACCTTGCCGGAGAGTGATGTACATTCTTTGGGGGTTACTGATCCAGCCAGGAAGTGGGCTCTAATTGAGGCTGATAATATGCTATGTAGCACACATCCCTGAGGTATAGCACATGGAAGGCACGAGCCACACCGTGATATCACCAATAATGTTCGATAACTTTTCCTCCCCTAGCTGCATTCAGTCCAGAAACAACTTTCGATCACTTGCCATCCCAAATTAAGGGAAGCAGAGGAAGATTTCTGAATTATCTACCAAGTACCCGCACAGATGATGATGATGATGTGGCCTCCTACTAGTTTGATACAACTACATAAACTGCAGTAAATTTTCTCAATGCCCCCACAAGTTGCTATTTTTAAACATGCAAATCTGATGAAAAAAAGATAAGACCCCACATCTGATTTGGGGTGAATCTGGGGATTTGGGAATGGTGGGGAGGATAGAATATGTAACATGGAAATATGTCTTGTTTTAAGGTACCCCTGGGCCCTCCTTCAAAAAATGTTTTATACATGAGGCTCAAATTGTGGATTCTGAGTCATTTTGATCCTAACATTAGGGAAAAACTCTGATGATTCCAGTGAAAGTCACAAAAAGAAAAAAATTTATACTTAACAAAAAAAAAAAGAAAAAAAAAAAAAGTTTGGGCTGGTGGGTGGGGGTGGGGGTGCATGCCTCCCCTGAACAGAAATGCTTTCACCTGGATCAATCACTCTGCAACATTTCAAGCTGTTTTTTTCTCTCTCTCTTTTTTTTTTTTTACAAAAATTAAAAAAAAAAAAATGAATATGCAATTTATTCAAATTTGAAGGACTCAGAGGCACTGGGTGACCTCATGACAGGAACATCTGATGGTCCTCCACATTATCTAACTAAATCCTGCCTTTCTTTGATCCTCTTCACAAAGCTGCTTTGTTCCTTTAACTGTTATAATAGGCATCCTGGTGATATAAATCTTGCTCCAATTCCACGCAGGGTACTTTTTGCTGTGTAGTTCAAACAGGCAAGGGTCTTGTCTGCTTCCACAGCACTTCTTTTGAAATCTTACTTTGCTGCCTAACAGGTGAATAACAACTGTTAAGTTCAATAAATTTACCTGAAAGATTTTAATCTTCTTTTACAAATCTGTAATTGTACCCATGACAAGGGGAATAAAGATAAACATCCAACACAAAATCCGGGTCCAATATTAGTCTTACAAAGTACCCCTGTCAAGTTTATTGGGTTCAAAATAATATTGAAACTTTCTTGTGCTATGGACAGTTGTCATGAAGATCATACTCAAGTCGTTACACCTGTGAGAACAGAATGCAAATGGGGTTCTCTCCCCATAAAAGTTGATTATCTAAATACCTCACAAGAGTTGCTGTTTCTTTTCTTGTACAGTATTTACACAACATAATTATGAGTACAATGGGGATTTAACATAGGCAACATCTTTTGCACATTTTGTGCCAATTCAAGATAATATGTTAAATTTCAACATTCCATGGTGGTATTGTGAGCTTGGTGACTGTGCTTTTGATGATGGAAATTACTTTGTTACCCAGAAAAATGAGCCTATATGCAAAATTTCAGAAAATTCATATTTATTTCAAAACTAAACTTAGGTTCTTTGCCCTTGAGGACATAAAGATAATTGAAATGCTAAAAAAGTAAAACACACACAGAGAAACATGATTAAAAATGCTGATTATTCCTAATTACATGTTCTTTAGTCTTAGATAGTGGAGCACACTATCAGTCAATTTTTGAACATCAGTTTTCATGAGGTTTTCTTCCTTATTATACACATTTTGATTATTGATAACCCCATACACTCAGGCTTTTTCTGCTTAATACATGTATAAAGAAAAAAGTAATAAAAATCCTCACGACTGTCACCGATGAAATTGATGTTAAACTCAAAATAGCAAGCAGCCAGCGCTGGAATACATTTGCTTTCAAGGACAGACTGTGGCAATGCTATCATCTTGACGTGTTGCATTATGACATAAAATTACCATAAAGTAAGAAACAAATATTAAAATTTATTCATAGGCTTCTCTTGCAATTGAAAATTGCCTGAATAATCAATTTAATTTTGCCCTAAAATTTGAGCTGAAACATACGTTGTGCCACACACGTGTACAGTATTTGTAATTAGAAGCAACTCTAGTCAGAATCAAAGGCTAGAAAGCATATGTTACTCTTTTTTTTTTTTTTTTGTCATGCATAGTCCTTCAGGTGAGTGTTGACAGAACAGGTGGCGTGCAATTACCAACATTACTGGACTTATGTTAGCACTAATTGTGCAGTTTGAATCGAAGGTCAACTACCACGACCCGTCCCTATTCACCGCCCGAACAAGGCACATATCACAGTTGTTTGAAAACATACCTGTGCACATCTGTACACCCGGTTACATAGCTTGGATTCCTGTCGATTCAAGATCAGACATGCAATGCTAAGATGCTTAAATGCTATTCAATACCCAATTGAAACTTAAGCATACAATCTGCCCGCACAGACCTAATGGCCCTCAAACTCCATCTACGTTGCCAGCCAGTGCCTTCAATCAATAGAGGGATCCTGTAGCCAGCCATTTATACAGACATCACCTGTGCACTAAAGCTGCGACTGATTTTCAATCTCGTTGAACTTGTATTAATATTAGCCAAGTTTGTAGAACAGCCACAAAGGAACCCCTGGCAAGGCCCAGGCGCCAGCACGTGGGGAGAGGGGCCCCCAGCGGCGCGCACGAGGCAACACTTGTCTTTGAGGTACAAGTGCGACTTATTGTTACCTGGATAAACAGGGGAAAGTGTCACTGTCAACTTCTTTGTTCCCCCTTGGAGGATGGGCACTATTTCCTGTTGGACTTGACAAAGACTGACAGTATTTTTCACTTGACCACAATGGCTGACAGTAAGTTCAATTAGGTACTGAAGGCCCCAGTCAACATGGCACAAAACACCCGAACATTAACACAAACTGCAGCCCTGTTATCTCTCTATTGTGCTCCTTATCCACTAATTAAGTTCTTCAAATGGTTGAGATTCTTTATGCTTTGTACCTTTGGAGGTACACCAAGGCAAACATACCAGCATCCTGGTACAGAGTCTGTGCATTAGGAAGAATGATGACATTTATTCACTACAAATGGTGCTTAACACCAATTTTAAGTACATTTATTCTTGGAAAAGCACAGGGCTGTAATTTTCCAGCAAAAACATGCCCCGTGAGTTCAAATCTCTCTCTCTCTCTCTCTCTCTCTCTCTCTCTCTCTCTCTCTCTCTCTCTCTCTCTCTCTCTCTCTCTCTCTCTCTCTCTCTCTCTCTCTCTCTCCTCTCTCTCTCTCTCTCTCTCTCTCTCTCTCTCTTCTCTCTCCTCTCTCTCTCTCTCTCTCTCATCTCTCTCTCTCTCTCTCTCTCTCTCTTCTCTCTCTCTCTCTCTCTCTCCAAAAAAAAAAAAAAAGCTAAAATAAATAATAAAATTAAATAAACAAGAAAACAACCCTAAAGACAAAAAATAAATCCATACACTTTCAAACAGTTCATCCCATGCATTCAAGTTTTCGAGACTTTAAATCCAAGATGATGAGAAATGAGAACAGCGACAGTGATAACTGGTGTCAAGGTGTACTCTGCTTACTTTAACTGGCCAACTGGCTCTTGGTAGTGGCACGTGGGTGGCAGAAAAAGTTCACAAAGATCCCGCCACTTTCAAAAGGCAACAAAGTGTCCTGCAAGCTGTCAAGTAACCAGTGCCTTGGCACCAGCCATCCAGAAAAGTTTTTCAAGAATCAACAGATGGGGGAATCCCCATACAAGACTGGTCAATAGATTTCTGCCCACTCGCCAACTCACATGACTATGTAATAGCTTATTGCTCAATCCACTTCACCCTCAATCAACACTTGCGCAGCTTGCGACTTTTCTTTCTTGGTCCTTTCTTTTCCTGCCCAAATGCTACAGCCCTCCATCAAACACATTCCCCGGTGATTTTTGGTATTTTCTGTGGTAAGCAGCATGGAGTCTCTCTCCCACACATTTCCTTTCGCACCTGCTGGGCCACCGCAGCAGATAAAAGCTTGGTTATGGAGGGAAACCATTCTACTACTTTTAATTTACATAAAAAAAATCAATTTTTTTATTTGTATAAATTTTTGTCACAAGCCCACTCAATCAAAGACACCTGGGTCAGTATGAAGTAATCCACCTCAAGAGAAAACAAATGAGGGTTTTCCAAGTTCCCTGGTCACTTTTCCTCTTGTACAACAATGGTTGCTTTGCTTAGCGTCTCTGTCACTAGTCCCTGTCATTCCAATACAGTGATGGATCTTTCTCTTTGTTTTGTTTTTTTTTTGTGTGTGTGTGTGGACTTTTGCTGCGTCTGCAAATTCCTTATAAAAAAGACCTTTTGTTCACATACCAAAACGCAGCGGCTGAAGTCGCTGGGTTGCACACTGGCAAATATATATGCTCCAGTTATTCTTGCAGGAACTGTCATGCGACGCAATCACCACAGACCAAGACTTTAATCGACTTGGTACAGAGTGAGCAGATATAAGAAATCCTGTATTCATGCATGTTCTCAGGCCCCTTTAAATAAAAAAAAAAAAAAAAAAAAAAAAATATATATATATATATATATATATATATATATATATATATATATATATATATATATATATATATATAAGTTAAGAAAAATTAAAATAGACAGGTAAAAGACAAA
Source organism: Hermodice carunculata (assembly GCA_964020975.1). Taxonomy (NCBI): domain Eukaryota; kingdom Metazoa; phylum Annelida; class Polychaeta; order Eunicida; family Amphinomidae; genus Hermodice; species Hermodice carunculata. Next base: position 77,538,818 of record OZ026624.1, read on the forward strand.
ATAAACTCATATCTTGCTAAAAGCAGTCTGATGAAAGCATTTTCTCCTGCCCCAGTCTGACATATAAAATGGCACAAAACATAGGACGATTTGTTGCCCTCCACTATGAGTTGTTTCTGTCAACTTTAACATGTGTTTAACCCCATGCATGTATACTTTCCTTTAAAAACTCGAGTGTCTGTTTACTCTACAGCATGGAAAATTACACACACCAGATGACTGTATTGCATGGAAACCGCAAAGGTCACTCTTGGTAGGGAAGGGCAGCTTAAAAAATATATATAATAAAGTAAAAAATGTAGACAACCTGCTTGAATCATAAGCATCTCCCTGTCCATGCACACGGGTCAAGCAGTCAGTTAGAAACAATTTTATCAGAAGAAATATTATAGTTCCTGGTAATGTCTGCTATACAAAACCACCTGCTTATTTTGCCATTTTTATCATTACTGTTTTGTGTGCATAATTATCCTAATTGCTCATTGGATACGCTTGCCATAAATTCTTATTTGGCACATCCTACTTTGTGGAGTCATAAAGATTAGCTATGGCATTTTTATTACGTTTATCTATCATTTTGATGTCATTAGTAGTTCAGGACTACTGCCATTCAACTCCTTGTTTATAACAAACGCATATTGTTTTTGCTCAGAGAAAATATGAATAACAATCGATAAATCCAAAATGACTTTCTTGCTCAAATTTTGAAAAAGTCTTTGAGGCAAAATATACATATGCAACTGGTAAAATTCAATAAACCAACTCTCAACCCCCTTTTTTTTTCCTTTTCGTTTTTTTTATGAACAAAAAAATATAAAAAAAATCAAATACCTTCACTTACACTGTGACCCGTTAACACAGGTATTCACTATAGTTCTACAATATGACCCTGAAGGCTGGCAAAGCTCATAACTTTTACAAATTATCAATAACCTCAGCACAGGCTTTTAAGTGGGTCAATAAGAGTTGAAACAAGATGTATACTAATATATGATTTGTCAACCAGCATAAAGTACCGACTCCCACACGTCAGGCAGCATACAATGTGTTGTAAACTAGGACTATTATCTGATTCATAGTGTAGACATAAAACCTCTGCCCACACAGTGTCTCTGAATGAAAACCTCACACCCCTAAGAGATAGGGATATAGCAGGACAGAAAGGCTTCTTGCAAGTGTGAGTGTGCAGTTGCACGTGCCGGTGACACAGCCTCGAGTGGGTGGCAAAAGCGCGATCTTCAACCATAACCACCTGTGCATGCTGAACGCCTGCCTGCATTCTGTCGCCATTGTTTGTCTCCAAACCATTTTTTTTTTTGGTCTCTATTTGTGCTTACTAGAAGGTATAAACCTTGGCCACAACTATAACCAGGTAAACAGTTACCACAGCCATCAACCACTGATGCTTTGATGCATCTCCAGTGCCCTGGTCCTGGCAGACATAATGACCTGCCAAACCCAAAAAGTAGCAGGATTTCTATCATGAAATTGTTACTTCATCAATGCATACACACACCTCTGTTTGCTATACGACAGCTCATATGGCTTGTTGGCAAACATGAGGGGGGGGGGGGGGGAAGAGAAAGAGAGAAGAGTAGAATAGTTGACTTACACTTGTAAGCACTTCACCAACATGAACAGTCATTTTTTTCTCTCTTCATTTTAGAGCTGTATAAGTTCATAATTCCCCTCCCCCCCCCAAAAAAAACAAACAAACAAACAAACAAACTCTAGTGTTCCAGCACTATTTCTACAGGGCCCATGTCTTGCTCATTACCAGAAAAGTCACAACCGTGACAGTAATGCAAAAATGACAGACTTTTCACTGAACATGCAGAGCTGGCCATACTCTTTATGTCTAATTTTGGTCTAGCCCTCAGGACCAATCCTGACCATGTTTTACCTGCCCCCTGTTCTGACCAGCTTATCCACTAATTCAAATCCTACTGGTAACTGCAGAATGTTTCACTGCCCGTTGAGCAAATGTTTTGAAATATTTGCTTGCCCTGATTGCCTCTCCACTTGTCCCACGCTAGCAGCCATACAAACTACTTGCAATTTGTATTTTTTTTTTTTAAATTATTGTGGCTAAAAGTATTACTTGTATGGAATGAGTTTCAAAAACACATACTAAGTGTCTCAAAACAAAATTTTTACCACCTCTCAATTCTCATGCTGCTTTTAAGCAGTTTTCACCCAAGAAGAGCAGTAAGGTAATAAGATGCCATGCTTAGCTATTGTCCCGGTCCCCCCCCCCCCCATGTGCATAATAAATTTTGCTGTTTGCCCATGGTGCATATTTAAGTTATGAGCCATCATTCATGTACAAGGCTGTAACATATGTCCACGCGTAATGAACCATCTTTTAACACCAATGCACCATGCCAAGGTAAGCTGCTATAAACATACGACTGTTCCACCATTACTGATAAGTTATCTCAGCAACTTTAACTGTTATCTTATTGTCTGGACAAGGTGATCCACTTTCATGCATTTATATCAGATCTGCTCTATTTCACCTCCGTTTCATGTCATTGTGACAAAGAGTTTCATTCGAGTATTCGTCTGACAAAAGTCAGCAGGTTTTTAGCATTGCCTGGAATACATGCTCTTGCAACTATAACAGTTGGAGCATGATCTGTTAAGACCTGCTAAAACCAGTGACGAATAAAACCTTTACAAGTTCTGAATATCATGATTTAATGGCTGAATAGAAAATGTTGTACAGAGGGGTCTCACCAAAGTGACATTAAAAATCTTCACTGGTTCTTTTAAGGGATATTTTGGTGGCAAACTGGTGTTTAAAGGGTTATTATTTGTTGCAGTCAGCTGGTTCAGTCAGCTTTCAGGGTGAATCTTTGATGACAGGCAGTTATTTATTCCATTCAAATGGAACTCCACGGACATAATAGCATGTCACGGTGACATGTTATCCTCTCCTGAGAGAACTAGGTTTTCTTCACTTTGAAAAATGCATTCAATCAAATGTTGAATGTCACTGAGATCTAAACATTTGGATATTAGCCTTGGCACAAGTTTTTCGTGCTATGAAGGCCCGTCACATTATGTCATGGGAAAAAAAAAAAAAAAATCCAGTGTTAAAATTAAACAATTTTTACAGTCAATTTCATCCTTCCACGCCACCAGTTGTATTTGCAATACAGTAAACCCTCTCCTGAAAAACAACCACATGAAATCCGGTCTTCTACAAGAGGTGATCTCTCATTAGAGGTACAAAAGATATCATTGGAAGAATAGGATTTGGAGTTTAATGAAGTGGTCTCAAGGAAGGGTGGTCCTTCTTTGGAGGTCTCTCCAGCCAGAATTTCACTGTACTATCACCTCTTGCACAAAAATGTCAAACTCGAGGAATAATCACTTAAAAAAAAATCCACATTTCTATTGTAATTTCCATGCAAAAATCAAATGAGCAATGTATCTGACTTTCATTGAAATATGCCATTGACATAGAAGGGTTAGGAGTGTAGAATTCCATGGAATAACTGGTTGTTTCAGCAAACAATACATCAAATATGCGGTTCTGGGGCAAAGCCCTCCAGTGCATATGGTATGCATCATTTCCTTACGAAATTCAGTGTACCAAATTTAATAAGAAAGACTCGTGTGTACTGTGACTCATGAAAAAAACGAGGGCAGATCTGATCAATCTTAAAACCAGTTAATTTGCAACCGCTCCACTCAAAGTGACATTTCTCATCTAAATTGCTGACTGCATATAATTTTTTGCAATCGATCTTGGAAGAAATGGAAAGGATTTTGCACGAAGTTCTACACAAAATTATGCAGATACCACCTTGAAGCATCTCAATATAAATCAAACAAGATTTCTTAATTCTTTTTGCATTTTTTTGGACACTGGAAATTGTCAAAAATGACACGGCAAGAGCTGCTGACCTACTCTTAGCAGGCGACAAAGGTTAATTTTGAACAGCTCTAGTGCACCTTAATAAGAATAATTGCTTCTCCCCATGTCTTCAGCATCCATGCATTAAAATTACTTCTTTTTTCTCTCAGATTGTGCATAAGTCAAATCTGTGATTATCAAATAAGGCACTAGGCATAGTTGTCAACTGGTCTTACACAAGACTGGCTTGCTAAATCGCACGTAACTCTCTGAAATCCCGTGCATGCAAATCACAAATTGTAGTTAGCTGAATAATGCTGTTACGGCTCCAGGAATGAATTCTCTATCTTCAAAGGGATATAAGGTTAAATGCATGAAGTTGACGTTCACAAAGGGGTAGATCTTAATCTTCTTTGTACATTCTGTCCAATTCTCAGTATCTGGTCGCCGTTTTCCAAGAATTTGTCGTGAAGGTTACTTATCTCATTTCTGTCTTTGTTTACTCAACACAGCATTCAAAAACCACTTCCACCCTGACCCCACAGGATGAAGATAGCTGTATAATTAACCTGCCTATTACAACAAGAAGGGTCTGTCGAAATATGCCAATTTCTGACTAATCTTTGTCTGGAATTCAACCAACTTTCATTTGCCACGGCTACCCATTTTCTATGCAAAAATGTTTCCCTGACGATTTCTTGTTGGATCTGTAAAAATATGACATCACTGCTTGCATAAAACAGCTTTCCAGCGTCTCCGATATATCCATCCAAAGCTTTTTATGGGGAGAAAGGGACCCGCTAGTCACGGATGAATTCACACCAAACAAGTCATGAGACATAAATTACCCTCTCACAATAAAATTAAACAGGTAGAATTAAAGAGGCAATGTGTAAAAATTTCAATCTACTTCTATTGTACACTTTGGGTGGACCTGATAGGTCTGCCATTGGTTGAAGCAAATCCATCATACAAACTGCTGAACTGAATAGACCATAGAAAGAATGCAGCCCCACCATATGTGGCCAGAGAAAAAAATGAATAATGTAAGTAATAGTCTCCCTCCAAAGTGATGAGTGAAGTGAACATATGTCCACGTAGTATCTTTGTTCAAGAGAGAGAGAGAGAAAATCCGATTTGGCAAAGTGTACATAATAAAGCACAGTGGCTTTGAAAAAAATAGCGACAGAGCCACACTGTGATTCAACAGAAACTGTGATTCAGCAGAAATTTTCAAAGGGATCCTTAGTTAGGTCAGCACATGGTAGGACTAGCAAAGATCTCCAGCATTTTGATTCATTTGTTTGTTTGTTTGTTTTTTTTTTGTATGCAGTAAACCCATCAAGCAATGTGTATACTACATGTATGCTGGTACTCAAAGCAATCTATTCAACTACGCGCAAAACTACAACTACTTCAACCAAACTGAAAAAACAAAAGAAGCTACATTTATCAGATAAAAATAATAATTTTATTGTAATTATAACTGTACAAACAAAAGTTTCATTTCTCGTTAACATTTGAGGGCCAGCTTCTCCCAGTCCTACCATGTCCCAGGGCCTTTATCACAATAGCACATCCCTCCTATTTCTCCCATCACTGCTGTTCTATCAACAAAACTCCCTCCCTTATTAGATTGTAACAAAGTAATATTGCGTAATCCTTTTATGCATAAACTTGCATGAGAGGTTCACATAAAAAAAAAGTTTATGAAAAAAAAAGTTGTGTGTTGCTGAAGCCTGTGAAGCATAAAATGTCACAATTTGCATAAATTAGAATAAATAGACAAGCATAAAGCTGCAAACATCTGTTACCTTTGATCTCAGGTACAAGCTCAAGTGCAGTATTACCAATTCTTAGAACTGATTATCACTTGTTTACCAGCAAGTTGCATAACCCTCTACAGGAGTGTCGCACTTTCAGGTAAATATAAAAGGAGCATAAAGTTGATGTAACAACCCTATTTTTTTTTTTCATTGCAAACCCATTTACGTCTCGGTAAATGAGACTCTCCCTTTTTCTACGTTTTCTTCAACAAGGAAATTTTAAAAATAGCTGATGGATTCCCGACTGGTCTGCATTTCGTTCGTGCTCACTTTGCTCATTGAGCCATAACGAGAGTTAACTTGAGTTCAAGTTCCTGATGGCAAGCTTGGCAAAGATTTCTGACATGAACTGACCTGCCATCCCTGTCTGCCCACAAGTGGACTCTGCCAGGATTATGCAGGGTGGACCATTCTACACAATAAGGGGGGACGCTGCCCTGTGGGCCATGGACTGTCTTATTACTTCACATATGGGATGTTACAAAACAACCTAACGATGGTTTACTCTATTGAACTTTGTTTGAACTCCAATCACTAGTATCAGTTTATAAATTGCCATTGATATATTTATTATTCAGTTGTGCCTAGACACATAAATTTCCTTGTGTTCCAGAAATTAATGACATCAGATGACTATGTCTGTAGATTAAAATTGAAAACCCACCTGCAATCATCAAAGGCAAAAACATAGTTTACCCACATCTTGAATATGGTGAAAAATATGTAGCCATGCTAAGCAACCACAAAGATATGGTTTGCATTTTGGTTCTATGAATGTAATTTCAACAGCTACAGATGTTCTTTTTGTGTTCTTTTACCAGTCTACATGATTTAGTCCAAGATTAGAAAGAAATTTGGTAAATCCATGTCTTTTCTCACTTGTGTGTGCTTCTGTGACATGCTGCAAGGGTATTTATTTGGACAGCTATCATTTTGGACAGTAACTTGCAAGACACTTCTACCAACTGAAATTGAACAGAACAAACTTTGCAATTTCATCTAAATTTAATGTCCCTTTCAATGATTTTTTTTTCTGAGGTGTTCAGTTTTAGAGTGTCAGTTAAATAAATAAACATTAAGCCTATGAACAACTCTCCTATTCCACAGTATGCCATAATCAGACACATATCTGTTTTTGTTTTTTGTTCTTTCTGGTCTTAAACGTTCCTGGGGCAAGCGAAACTTTTTTCATGGTTTATTTGGTGGCGAGTTGGGAGATTTTTCAGCAAGCCCAGAAAACATAATAAATCTAGTTAAAAAATGTCACTATTTCACATGTCACAGCTGGGGTCACAATGAGAAATCACTTTACTAATGCAAAGAACCACCTCTGACCTCCCCTACTCCTGTGTACATGTGTGTTACCTTTAGCCCTGTGCTTTACAAAATCCTGTCTATTTCAGAAGAAATTTTTGTCCCACTAGCAGAGGAAATTCCCTGACCATGTCTGTAATTAAAAGCCATACCTTTTTGACGATGGTCCTGAAAACACACACAAACTAGAGTGGTCCCCGTCTTATGAGGCCACCCCAAATGTAGCCAAAAAGTGGCCTCATAAGAGGGGTGGCCTTTCTTGAGGGGGGAAATAATAATGGAAATACCCATACTTTCTGCTCAAGAATGCTGGCCTTTCAAGAGGGGTGGCCTCTGGGCAGAGGGGCATTATAAGAGGGGGATGACTCTATTTCTTGCCATGGTGACTATGTAAAAGGAAATCCGTAATAAGATTCCTTTTCAACTGGAGGCGACATAATTCTATGCAATGGAAGCCATGGAATTGACAAACATGAGGTCTTAATAGAGCAGTGGTCTTTATGGAAAGCATATAAACACAACTGGGACTGTGGAAAGGTGGTTGTAATCAGAGAGTGGTCTTAATACACCGATTCTACTGTGCTTCCATAAATAAATTTCAGACCAGGTTGATTTTCCGTACACACGACCCCCAATTATGTGCCAATCCATGCTTTGCTGCACAGTTGTAGTGACATGAAACAGAGATTAAATTTGTCAATCAGGCTTTAGGAGGTGTAAATGTATATGGCTTGTCCAAGGCACATAAAAGTGTTTCACTTGGCCTTGCTATTTGGTTGTTTGTCACCATATGCACCATTGATTCACTCAAGCATGGCTGGTGTTGGCATGACATACATATAAGGATATGGTCTCTATGTTCACAGAATCAGCTGTTCACGTAGATCAAATGTACTTGTGTGCATATCCTTGATGAGTGAATCAGTGGCACAATAATTTTTTGTGCATTTTTTTCTCTCCTTTGGTGGGTGCACTTTTGGAATCTAAACAAAAAATTGCTGATAAGGAAATATGTTGCTTATCTTTTAAGACAATTTGAAACTACACCCTACATAGATCTGATAAGAACATGAATTTACATACAACAGCAGTCGACAAGATTCCATTAGACACAGTTTTCTTTAATGGGGTAGATTTTAAAACTAACAAACAACAGTTTGTTCAAACAGGATGTCCCATATTGTCTTTGTTGTGAGCGAAAAATAACTGAATGTAATCAAAGTATGACTTATATACCAGATAAAATCGAACAGATCAGTGAGTACTTTCATGAGTCAAACTTTGTGCTCTGTGCCAGCAGGGAGGTGTATGAGAGCCAGCCAGATTTTTTTGCCCATTGGCACACTGCTGAGATTTTGATAGTGCAAATAGGACAAAAGAAAGATGGAAAATGGCTTTGGGTCGACATGCAAAGCACTGTCCTGTAAGTACTAAAGAACCTGAGACAAATAACAAATTCTTTCTGCCAAGATATCTACCATAAAAACATCAAATCCACTGAACTTAATCACAAAGACTTACTTTTTCATGATGTATCACAGAATCATGATAAGAGTAGATTCACAGAGCTATATTCTTATGAGAAAAGACTTATCTCACTTAACAAAAACTACACAATGATAAAGCACAGAAAATAATGTAAACAAGCTTCTGATTTAATCTCACTGATTTTCACGTGTATCTTTCAAGCACATATTTAATCTCCCTCAGCCCATTTCTGCACATATCACTCCCAACTGCTTATCTGACTTATCCCCCCCCCCCCATTCTTGCACATATCATTTGTTTCCCCCATGCACGATCTGTTGTCACCCTCTCCCTTCCCTCACCACCACCAATCTTGCACTTATCATCCCCCTGCCCCCAAGCCAGTCTTGCACATTATCACATTGCTGTACTATTCAGACCAGGAGTCCCATGTTCTGCAGACCCTAGAATTACTCAAAACGGCACCACTTTGACTTTGACATTTCCCCTTTTTTCTTTAAAATTGCACAGATTAGACGTAACCCTCCAGTGACACCTACGACATCATTAGCTCCCTCACTCGTGCACATGTCACTTGTTTCTCCTACACCCTTCTTGCACATACATATATCATGTTTCTCCCCCATACTACATGTATTTATGCATGTATCATTTGTTTCTCCCACATCCTTTCACATATCACTCGCTTTCTCCTTACATTTACTTTTGCACATAATACTTAGTGTAGCTCTAGAAATTTCAGTGCATGCTATGTTTAGCAAAAATACAATTTCTCAGAAATCAGAAAAATTTGGTGCATTTTAATAACTATATTTGTTCTATGTGCTACATTAAAATGTGGTAAGCAAATTATGAGACCCCTGAAAACTATCAGAAGTGTGACTGCATGATAAAACACCCCCTTAACTGTAATAACTGGCATTTTATCAATGCTCCGACCACCCTTAAAGTTTGCCCTTTCATAGACATGAATGGGATTTTCTGTCACAATCTTTCCAGTTCATCTGCTGAGGTGATACTTTTTGTCTCTGTGGGGGTTTTACAGGCTCCAGCCTTGACTTCCTCTCATGCAACACGTACCATTTCTTTGAGATACCTGAACAGAGCACAGGTGTTGAAACTGAAAAAGTCTAATTGTGTTCACAGTCTACAATTTTCTACTTCTATTTATATATTTCAGCACATTCTAACTTAATGCATAAAGTAGGTGTGCTAATAACGCCAATTATTATTAAACACTAAAATGTCCACAACTATAGTTATTCCCCACTTATCTTGCTCATAGCACGTGGTTCTGTTTCCCCAATGCATCCTGGGTATAGCACTTAATCTAAAACAAGTAGCACCAAGTAACTCACTCTGAGACCAAGCAAACACTTTTCTTTTGCTGATTTCAAGATTGAAAAATAATTATAAATAATAATTTGTTGCTCAAACTGCTCTTTGCAACACAGAAAATACTAGCAGGAGATATTCAATTGAGTATTTGAAATCAGTGAATCCATGTTCTTTTTTCCCCGACAAGGCTAAAGATGTGCTTCAGCGTCAGAATGTTCCTCACAGCAGCCTGGGACACGCTTGGTCCTGGGTATGAGAATAAATCTTTCTGTGGTAAACAGAAGCATCTATATCATTTGTGGACCATGTTCGTGCATGAACCTTACACACTTTTTTATACCCTGCACCTACACAGGGCTTGACATTAAGCTCTATCCACTGCTTGTCCCACATCAATTTTTGTCACTCTTTGGAGCAAGTTATGGGTTAAAACTGCAGAAAGCACTGAATTTTTACTTGTCCTGATTGAAAATTCACTTGTCCTGGACAAGAGATTGCCTTAATGTCAAGCCCTGCCCACTGTACCCTGACTTTTGACCTCTCTAAAGAAACAGCAGTGATGGAGGAGAAAGGAATATTCCTTTGCAGTTTATAACATGGTACTGTGTGTTGATGATGTCATATTTGTAAATGGCTGCAGAACCAGGTAAAAAAAAAAGAAAAAAAAAAATCCCACCAGGAAAGTTTTGAAATTTGTAGATGAGTGATATGTCCAGCTTGACTGCAACTCTCTACCTTCTACCCCCCCCCCCCCATAATGCAAATGAGATCTTCCACTGGGTGGGTTTATGATTTCCTAGATATGACCATACAAAAACGATGTGCATACATGTACAGGAATTATAGTGCACGACAAGGCATGGGACATGATAGCAACAAACCACAAACAAAAAATAAAAAAACAACTCTTGCCCAACCCATTATGTTCTGTGAGGGCGGGGTGGGCAAGGGTATTCTGGGAGAAGCCATTCAGTGTGAGACAGAGCTTTCACCCCTTTGATCATTCTGCAGAAGTCTATGCCTTCATTTTTGAGCTTCAACTTATGACAAGAATAACATTAAATGTACCTTACAGCATTTGGCGATATTTCAAAATCAGTTTAATGCAAATCATGGATTATTTTGTGTCTTGGTGGTGAATTTGAAGATTTCCATTGCTGCATAGTTGCTTGACTTTCTTTCTGAGAAAAATCTCCTTTCCTCAAACTGACTGGCATTTACATTCTGATGATATCATCAAGATACCCAATAACAAAGTTAAAAAAAAGGAAGAAAAAAAAACATTGTACATAAAACTACTCACAACGTAGCTTTAGATACTAGATTTTGGCAATGATGAATTCTGCATGTTTAGACTACAAAGACATTGTCTCTCGCTCAGCAAGGGAAAGCTCTGGTCAACAACATACAACGTGAAAATCATGAACACAACTAGTACAACATCGAGCAGCCAACTTAAGCTTTAAAAGACGGAGCCTTTTCTCGTAGTACACAGTCTCCGTTCTGCACTGTATGTTCAGCTTGTTCACTAGATATACACAATAAAGCCTCCACTACCTCCGCCTCTGCTTCAGCTTGTCGTTCCTGTTCTTCTCGGTATTGTCTTTGCCGTTCTTCGAAGTCCCGTAACCTTCGGTTGTACTGCTCTATTTGTTCTCGAAGTAATCCGTCTTCTACCTGGAATAGAAAGAAACACATTCACATTTAATGTTTTCTTTCAACTGCTCACTTTCATCTGAAGTCCAAACTGCATTTATGCAACACAAAACGGACCAAGGTAACCTATGTATGCTGTTTGAAACTTGTGTCTCGTCTCGGTGGAGTTTTCATTCAAAATACTGCAATTGATCTCTTTCGGACATTGTAATATGCGTTTCTTCAGTAAACCCTTGAGGGACGCAGTCCAAAGCTTTCCTCTTTACATACGAGGTACACTGCACACATGAGAGTACGGAAAGAAAACTTGCTGACAAACTGGGCGTGTCACGTACACTATTCTGCTAGGTGGCAGCACCTACTTTCTGTCTCACATGAAATTTTTGATGAATGAGAAAAGCAGTTTTGTTTATCTCCCATGTGTTTCCACTTGCAACCGGCAGATCTATACCCAGATGAAGTTAAAGGGAAAGAAAAATGCTGCTTCCAACAGTTAGCTTATTGTATGTTAATTATATGCATGGGGCAGGCCAGAATACATGATCTCTTGTCAGCTGAAGAAATGGCTAATACCTCAACTGATGGTACCCTGGTTGGCAGGCCCAGCTCCTCGAGATTAAAGAAAAGCAAATAATCCTATGACCATCGCAGAATGACATCACAGCTAAAGGGCCCACCAACATAATAATGAGAGACCCATGGGCCTAATGCTCTGCTGACATATAATCTGATGACCATCATCAAAAAATTATTTCCTTAAATGCATCCCTCTATGACCCTGACAAATTACTCAAGGTCAAACATCCACATGAACACTCATTTTCAGTATATTTACTATCATTGCCCTTATTTTCTATCAACATATTGAATTTAGTGTCCTTTTCTTAAGTGGCACTACCAATATCACACTTGACCTAGATTTCCATACACTTGGTAAGTCCTGAAAGCTATACAGGTGAATCATAAAAACTGTGGACTGCATCACCTCCATAGTTTACAGACGGATGGAGAGACATGAGTGATCGCATAGCTTTATGACCTATGGTCAGCAGCGCTAAAAAGTGGCCTACTTTTCCTGCCCACTTCCTTTTACATTTAACAGTGGTGCCACCTACAGTTGACATGCTCTTTTACCTGACCAATTTTTCACAGGAAAAAAAAAAAAAAAAAACACTGTCCAGACTTCTTAAGTTTTTGAAAGGGGAAAAGTGTTAATAAAATGTTAATACATCAGCACTAGAATTCCTCAGGGTTGAAAATATTTAAACAGCTATATCTGTAGATCCGCCCTTCTGCACTATAAGAGTGGTCACATACAGCCGGTTGTCTTTAATTACAGGCAACCTTAAAAGAGATATGGAGCCAAGTACTTTTAACCCTTTCAGTGCTAAATTTTGGACTGAATCAAGAGCTTTTCTTGGTACACATTGGGTGCAATGTGCCCAATAGGCCCCGAGAAAAGCTGTTGACCTGGGGTATTCTCTCTGGAACTATCAGCATACTGGTACTTGAATGAAAGGTCTTTTTACAAGGAATACAAATCTGGGATCCTAATGATAATTCAGACTTGTCTGACTTAAAAATTGATGTGATCTCTCATGACAGGTGACCTTGAGAGCTGACAGCATAGTAGAGTGGTACACATTATGCGCACAGTAAGGTAACTCAAAGTGTACCATAAACATGGAATGATGCGGGGTGGCCTCTCTTGAGGGGGCATACGAAATTAAACCCCACATCTCCTGCATAAATAAGTGGCCTCAGTAGAGGGGGTGGCCTTGTAGAGGGCAATATGGTTGTGAGTGGGTGGGTGGGCAGGTGTGGAGGGGGAAGGAGGAAGGGTGTGGAGCTATCATCCTTTTTTTTTATGATAAATAGCTCAGGTGGGAAATGTCCATGTATTATATGCCTGCGTGACAGGCTCCACTCTATGTCCCCAGTCTGTTGTCAACCTTGACTTCCCCCATCCACAGACACTGACAGGCCATTAACATTTATTCACTGCACTGATTTCCACCCTCTCTCTTTCAAATGACTGGGACAGTGTAGTAATTAAAAGCACACTACCTGTAACTTAGACCAACAGCATATTATTAAAAAGCTATGATCTCCGCTTGAACTGACCTCAAATACAGGGACCACCCTCGTCTAGGCACTTAAATGACCCTAAATTGGTTCCTCCCTCCATGACCACCCTAGTCTGACCACCCCAGTTGTCATCTCTTGGGAAACAGTTCTCCCCATTACAAAAACACCCCCCCCTCCCCCCGAAAGCAACATTCCAAACCTGAATACATGTTCAACATGTTTAATGTTACTCAAATAAATGAATACATTCCACAAGTTACCTGTTAATTAAATTGTCATATTAAGTTTGAGAAAAACTGACAAAAGTGCTGATGTCACTAGCTGTGAGGGGTGCCCTTGGCATAACAGTGGCCAAACATAGGAGGGGGCAGTTTCAGCAATAACGAAGGTGCTTTTTATCAGTATGGCAAACACTTACAGTGCTACGTGTCACAATAGTATTTGCAAGAAAGCAAACAGGCCATCGGGGAAAAAAAGATGAGAAAGTGATCAGCTGTTAGAAGCAGTAACTGAAGTTACTGTAAATATTATTAAACTTTGAGGTAAGAATTTTTGGGAGAGTAAGTTCAAACGTACACATCCTCCGCTGGAACCCTTTGCTAAGCAGTACTTATATTCTTAATTCAATTCTAATTCAAACACACGTCCAAGAGAACGAAAAGAAAGGAAAAGAAACTTCCCACTTGCTCTTTGTTCCTGTACAGCAGGTGGGCGCTACTTTATTTAAGAGTGTATTAACCCTTAAAATGCTAATCACTGCTATAGTTGTTTGCTCATTACTGTTAAACATATAATGGTTAAAAGATTCAAATTCCTCATGAAAATACCTTTCATTCAAATACCTGCAAGCCGTGTCTCAAGCAAAAAGGAAGTCTTAGTCAACAGCTTTCCTCAGACCCTGAGGAAAGCTGTTGACTCAGTGTTAAATCAGAGCTTCAAGGGTTAAGATGCAGGGATAAGATCATTGGCTCACTTCATTCCCATGCATTCAAAACGTGGTATATTGCCTTGTATTAGTTACACTGTACATTATTGGTTGCTTAGGCCCTCCCACACTTCTCCTGTGAATAATATACTAAACTGAATACATGAGCATAAAGGTAGTGTATCTAAGTCTTGTTACAGATGTCTATGCATGGTCATTCTGTACAAATATTTAGATTCCAATGAATGGGATACAGACAGACTTTTTGCCGAACAGGCAGCAGTATTGCCTCTTTTTTTTACACAGATTTTAAGCCATATTCCTCCCACTAAGTCCCATTGCCCTAATAAATACCCCCTGCCTCATCTTACCAATGTGCTAAATAGAGAAAGGTAAAATACGGCACATTGAGCCATACTTTTATGGTATTATATTTAGAATGTTCAAAAATACAGGTTCAAAATACTCATTTTAATGTAATTCTGTAAGCACACAGGGTGCTTATTGGGGGAAATAGGGTACATCATTCGCCCCTTTGAAAGAAGTAGTACCAGTCTTGACACCTGGTGCACAGTTCACATAATTGTGGTGAGCAAGTTCAACACTATACAGTCACATGGCAAATTCCACGTCAACTTCAACAACAGCGACATCTTATTCCATACTGTTCCTGAATCATTTCTGTGCATCCCTGTATCAGCAGCGTGTGCACGGCTTTTGAAATAACCCCTTTGATGACCATCTGAGCCATATAGATCTAATTGTGAGCTTAATGCATGGGATCCTGGGGGGTCCTGGGGAGGATACAGCATTGGGCAATCCCCACCCACACATTCAGGGATAAGCACTGGGTCAGTTGTCCGAGGCCGGGCAGGCATCTGAAGAATTTTATGCAAACTAGCATGCAAAAATACCCTGCATATTTGTGGTTTTCGGCAAGCAATGTTGTACACAATGATATGACAGTTCAGCTAACTGGCAAACTTAAGATTACCTGACCCTGAACAGAAATAGCCAAAAGTCTTTGTGACTTTCATTAGAAATGGGGACAATTTGCTTGACACTACCAGCTCACTTGAACTAAAGCTGTAATAATAGACGTGTGCAGACTGTGCGCGGGGAGTTATTGTGACTTGGCACACATAGCCTGTTAAACTATCGCATCAAGTTTATCACAAAACTTGATAACCATTGAGTTATTCATTGCTTTATTGAACAAAATATATTAAAAACGCGAAGACCGACCACCAGAAAGATGACTGCATCGCCTTGTGCTGTTTCCTGATTAAAAACTTCCATATCTATCAAATTAATTGGACTGCAAAATATCAGAACATTTTCAACTTCACTTCTCCACTAGCTTCAAATGAACAAGTTTTACATTATTGTTTCTTAACCCTTTCCCCCTTAGCCTTCCAAAGCTGGCTGGTGGTGAAATATCATCTGCTTCAGTGTTTTCAGCTAATTTCAACAGTAATGAAAAACAATTTGACTGAGAATTGTCAAGATCAAATACCAAGGAAAGCTGTTGGCTCAGTCTTAATTCAAAGGGGAAATGGTTAATTTACTTTTTCAGTGTTAAATTGAGGACTGAGTCAGCAGCTTTCCTCGTTTCAGCTGGGGCACAATGCACCCAAAGCATGCTGCAGAAAGCCGTTGACCTGTATCACGTTTTGATTCCATAGAAATGTAGGCATGATGGTACTAGATGACATAATTTTTTCAGCAAGGAATTCATTTGAATCTGGAATCATTATAATAATTCTGAGGAGCATAACTTTTGTTAATATTGGTAGCAAAAGAGTTAATCATAACCAGAGTTTATTTTGGATAAACAATGGCCGCTAGCACAAAGGGGTTCTCATACTTGATATGATCAGATACAGTGGTCCCTGTCTTGAGAGACCGCCCCTAGGGCATGTCAAAATGTGGTCTCTCAAAGCAGGCGGTCTTTCATTAGAGGTAAATAACATGGAAAAGATAGCACAGTGTTCTGAGAGAGCGGTCTTAAAAAGATATGCGGTCTCTCATTGGAGGGTCTCTCAAGACAGGTACCACTGTATACCCATAGTACAACTACAGGCTGAAGCAACTTCAACTGCGGGCCACAGCCTGGAGAAAAAACTCAAGTACAGCAATCCCTCCTTGGAAAGACCACCTACCTTTCAAGACCACATTTATCTGGTCCATAGTGCTATCTTTTCAATGTTATTTGACCTTTATTTAAAGACCCCTGCTTCATGTGACCACTTCTGGACCAGCCCTTCCCAAGGATCTCCCTCAAAGCCAGGGGCGTGTATATATGCACTGTTCTTCCCTGTGTTCTCAGAAAAGTACTTTGTACTAGTGTACATATGATTGTACCAGCAGCTGCAGATAAGTAATAGATTCTGCTGTGTTTAAACTGTAATTAATATGGGGGTATGGCCAGATGTCTTGCATGATTGTACATGTGACACAGCCAATAAACGTCAATTTTGAGTTACTGTCTTCATTAAATGGAACATCTACAGTAACATATGTAGTGCATTCCACTGCTGGTACTTTTTTTTTAAAGTATATATCTGTATCTCCATGTGTATGTCATCATCATATGACAGCATAATTCATGTGATCATTTTGCATGTCTGACAGGTTTGGGCCCATCTTTCTGAGATGGTTTTGACATTTTCAGAGTAATAACAAATGAAGTGGCCAGGACCAAACCAATTTTGGGCAATTCAACAGACTTTTGGATCTGTCGAGTTGACCACTGATCAACAGGCCTGAATCATCTGACCAATCAGGTGTGGTACAAGGTGTCACGTGAGCCCTCCACAGATTCCAGAGGTTAAGGCTTTTGTCATACTTCATTATAGATTGGACAAAGATGACAGGATATTCACTGGATAGTGCAATGGAACTTTAAATTGACAGTTTGATTCGGATCAATGGTATCTTAATATATTTACATATAGTTTGGTTTAAACATATTTTATTGAAACAAAATTCACATATGGTTTGTTTTTTAGCAAAGGAAGAACAGGGACAGCAAGTGGAGTTCATTTGTGTCTAACCACAATGACCTCTTCACAGTGCGCAAAGATTCCTGGTACTACTTTTACTTTCCCATTACTCCAGAAGCCATAACATACAAACAACTGTTTTCATACAAACCATAACTCTCCAAAGAAAAATATGCACATAAAGTTTACCACAATGGACCCTTTTCTGGCACTTTATAAAGGGAAAAAGCTGCATGCTGATGCATCAGCATTTGCAGAATACTGACCTGCGCTCTTTCTACGTCATAGTCTAGACAGCCACAACCATCCAGTCTCTGAAGATCTACCCAGCCCCTCCAAATAACACAGACACCGTTCATGATGAACTGAGACTTCAAATGCACCTGTAAGCAACAAAGAAATACTTTAAAGTCATGTATGACCAATCAGGCTGTTTTAGCTCAAAACATTTCTCCCCAACCCACACCATGGAAAGTTGTTGACATGGGGCAAGTTATCTTGACAGGTGTCATCTACAATTCCTATTTCAATTGTTTTTCACTCACTAAAATGAGGCAATTGTGTTATCAATTTTTAAATCTATGACAAACAGTTTATGAATCATACACAAGGAAGTCGATATCTCATGAGCACAATGCCTTGTTACACGTATGATGCTGGGTTGTCTAAGCCCACAGACTAGACATGTCGCACAACTGTGTTGCAACATGCAGTCTTTTAACACAGATGTAGTGGGAAGAACTGCCTCTGTGGAAGCCACTTACAATAACCATAATGTTCACTCTTGGCCAGTACCAGGAATTCATAGCTTTAGTAAATATGGCTCAAGCATCTCTAAGGTCTTTTATAGTTTGTCTTTGCCAAAACCACAAGCACAATTCCATCTTTCTCTTTTCCTTAATAATGTTGAATAACCCAAGTTTAGATCTTATCAACTCATTCCATACCAGTCCCTGATTTTTCCATATATTTACCTAGATTTTAGATGACAATTGCATATTTAAATTCTCCATAGAGAGGGCTTTGTTCAAATACCAACAAGCCGGGGCTTTGTTCAAGTACCAACAAGCCGATAGTCTTGAGGCAGTGCCAGAACCACTGACCAAGGCCTGTGACCATAGTATTGAATGAGTTAAAAATGTGCAGAAACTTTCTTATGAAGAGAGGAAGACTGTACACATCAAATATACATATACATGTACTGACTTGCAAAACTGCACTAGAAGAAGATGAATCATAATTTATGCATGAAACACATAGCAGCTGACAAATTGTAAAACTTTTTTGGTGTTTGTTTTGTCTTCCCTTCATAATTAAATTAAGTAACAAGGAACCAATATTAGTTTGTTTTAAATCATAATTTATGTATGAACACATGATACATATAACAGCTGAAAAGCTGTTTAACTTTTTTGTTTTGTTTTTCCATCATAGTTTCAATTAACTAACAAGGAACCAATATTAGAGTGTTCTACAATCTCTTAGCATGACTGATAACCCAAGTAGTATGGAACAGGAAGCTGTGTTAACCCTAGGCTATACTGACCAGGAACCTGGGAGCCATAAGGATCTCCGTTATCACAGCTAGCGGTCTTCATCATGTCATGAACGATTACAAACTTCATCTCTTTATATTTAAAACTGACTTTATAGATATGAACAACTATATCATATTCCTTTTAATGACCACCCATGCTCGAATAATTCCTGGTACATGTATCAGAAAAAAAGTACAAAAAAAAAATGGATAACCGTTCTACATTCAACCATCTTTTTATGGTATAAAACCTATAATGTTCAAAATATAGGTCCAACACCAGGGCTTGCATTACTGTATTTTTGTTAGTGACTAAAGAGGTAATTGGGGGCGAATACAGTATACAACATGAAATTTAACTCTGTGAATACATTGTAAGCACTAATCTCCCCTGATGCCTTCCCAATGTATAGGACTGCTGATTCAGCACCGAGTTCGAGTAGAATTTTAGCCGTTTGACATTATTTCTGTAAGTTTGTACACATAACCATGTATCACAGATTCAGACTTCAAAAATCTGCAGCCAAAATTGAAAATCCAGACTTAGCCCTGTAAAAATTGATTTAAAAATATTTTACCCATTTTAACATTTCTTTAGCTAAATTCAAGAAACATTAGCACTTGGCTCCTTGGCTAATGGTCACAGCAGTCTCTGATGTATTACTCATAGTGCAAAAAGGTTTAAAATCCTTGCACATTTTCCATAATAAACTTATTTCAATACCTTGGTCAACATTCATCATTCTAAAAGTATTATTCTACCTGTACAAAAAAAAATGCACTTTATGTTCACTTTTGAAAAAAAAAAAAAATTAATAACCAAAAACGGCAAAATATGCAGACCTTCCTTGTAATATATGTTCACTGTACATGGTATCAAATGTAACTTCATTGAACTTCACTTTACAAAATATTTTGTAAATTAAATTTCCATGAAGTTATCAAATATTGCAAGTACTGACAAAAGTATCCCTGTAAAAAAGTTATTCATGCCATGTGATCAGTTATAGTCTTACAAAACTGATGAATAGTGCACATACTTTTGCAAATTCACCAAGTAATGGCAATATTATAGCGTAATAGCACAAAGGCAGACTGACTGGTGTCAACTTCTAGTCCACCTTGTGGGTATTCAAATAGGGTAGGTTATAATGGGTAATTTCATGTGCATTTACCTGAATACACAACCCATCACAGTATTTCCATTAGGAATTGTTAAGGGCATCACGAGAAGGGAAATTCAGGGGAGAATGGTAGATTTTTACCAGTTTTACATGTAAATAAACAAAGTTTGTGACCTTTATGGATTTTCCTAGAGGGTGTTTAAAGTTTTAAAAGGGTAATACACCCCCATTTGGGGATTAATGAAACACTGCACTACACAAAATTCTTGAATTTACCATGAAGAACTTTGTGTTTCCACATGCAGTGATTGGAAATTAATAGGAAGACACAACTCTAGTCTCCCTGACTGAAGCACCCTCTACAGGAAGGATATAGACATCTTCTATTCCTTGCTGTTCCCTATTGCCTTCCCAGCAGACCACATGGGATTCCTCTTCCTTTGTACACTCCACTTAATCTGTTCCTTACTCCATTATTTTATTTACTGATAGGGAAATACAACTGCTAAGGAACCTTCCTGCCTCAGTGGGTAACGCTTGGAACTTAGTCTTTTCATCTGACAAAGCAGTCAAAAGTGCTCTGAGCTCCCTTCCTATGATTATGAGGATGTTAAAGTGGAGTCAATAATCATTGTTATTACCCTGTTAAAAGAAAACACAAGTCAGTATGATTTCTTTCTTTTTTCTTTTTTAACAAAATATAAAGCAGTCAGCATTCATTGTTATCCACCTGTTATAAACTATCAGCCCAGTTTGGACCGTATGCTGTGCGCTGGGTGGTCGTATGTACCAAGTTGCACAATAGCCAGCCTTCACAAAGTGACAGCATGAAGCCAGTGACAATCAGTTATCTCTGCATGCTGAGTTGGGGCAGGTCACACATTTACAGGAAGAAAAACGTAAGCTCCACTTGCCAGCTGTCAACTTTGACCCCCAAATTTGACCTTGTGCACCTGAAGCATGAAATGTACCCCAGCATCCCCAAAATGAACTTGTTTCCCCAGTAACCCCCCAGGTAAAACTGGTCCACCAAGCCAAGTGTGATGTTGAGAGAAGTGTCACACTGACTGAGCAAGACTGACACTTATAGACAAACACTGGTCACTTGGAGGGGAAGGAGAGCTGACACACGAACACAACACAACACAATTGATCTTCTCCTCCATCCACACTAATTTTCATTGGACCATCAATAAACATTACCCTCACCTGGAAATGGCGGATGGAACATGATGGACTTGTGACAAGAAAAATTTCAACTATTTTGTGCACCACCTGAGTGTACGAGTTCTGGGCTGACTTTTGTTAATCTTGTTTACAGTTTGTTTACTATAACACCACACCTGCTTAGGGCGATGGTTCTGAAAATAGCAACAGAGATGCACCTACCTTGATAAAAGAACAAGGCATGTTAGTTGATGAACTGTGTCAAATCTAGAGTGACACAAAACAACAACACAAACAACAAAAAATTAGCTGAGCTCTATGGCTCATTTTCACCATGCATTGTATACTTGAAAAAAACAAACAAACAAACAAACAAACAAACAAACAAACAAACAAACAAAAAACTGACACTAAAAAATCTTGCCATTTGTCTTTTCATGTTACCAGTTCCCTGTTTTCTATCAGCAAGTCATCAAGCAGAGTGTTTTGATTTTTGGAGGAAAAAAACAGGCTGGGAAGCACACGAGTTGCAGCGTGTTGATCTCATGCCAAAGACCGTGTCGCCATGGCTAACAAACACATGGTGCACCTGATCGACCTCTAAGGAATACATTGGCCTTGTTTGTCGTAATCAAACCACATCAATCACCCTCAGTTCTGGACAAACAGCCAATCACACTGGCTGTGCCGACCACCATGGTTTAACTTTTGATAACTTTTCGAATTGGCCATAAAGTTTGTGGAATATATTTTTCTTGCATGACTTTCTGCACAAGGCAACACAATATTATTCATGGAAAACTTGATTAAAAAAGCCTGGTATTTCAAGAAACACATCCTTTTACAAATTTTACACAAAGACAGAATTGATAAATATCAGAATAACAACTATGAGGCAACACTTTTGATTACACTTTCCTTAAAATTGATTTTTTAATTTTGTCTTTTCCATCAAACACAGATTCACTTTTGTGCACAACATAATGAAACCTGAGTGATGACGATATGTGTATATATAGATCTCCATGTTGGCACCAGTTGTAAAACTGTACTTAAGGTCTGTATTGACGAAACCACGATTACTAGGCAATACAGACTTAATAAGCAATGCACTGGTATCTGGCATGGATGTTACATATCTAATAAAAATAATAATAATAATAATAATAATAATAATAATAATAATAATAATAATAATAATAATAATAATAATAATAATAATAATAATAATAATAATAATAATAGTAAAAAAAAATAAAAAATAAAAAATAAACCATAAAACAAAGCAAACGAAAAGATAAATAAAAAAAATTAAATATATACAAAGTGAAAGAAAAATGAAAGTAGAGGCACAATGTTACAACTTTATACATATTTTGTTTGTCCATTGTCTGTAACATATACACAATTGATTTGTCTGTGGGTTTGAGTGTGTGTTAAAGCAAGCCAATGTCTTTTGGAACCAGATCATCTTCAGTTGTATATTGCTATGTCAAATATCTTCAATAAGCCTGTGTGTTTAATTGTGGTTTTCAGACTTAAACTGACTTTTCTCTGTAATGTGACCCTTTTCACTTGGTTGTAGCTGTCAATTTTAATAATTTACTGGCACACAATATATATCACTTCCAGGAACGTGGTTTAATGAGACACACCTTTGTCTGTTGTTACCATGCCAGGAAATCCGTGGATTGTCACACTTGGCATCCACTTATGGGGTCTATTCCAAGAATGCATCTATGGGTAATTTCAATTTTATTTTATAACCAGCCTGAGAAGGATATCCTTGGCAAATGTAGCCACTATGCAAGCATATAATTATTAGATTATGGCTGGCTTACCCATCCCACATGGCCATCCATATCAACGTTTACAGTGATAACCCACTTTGATAGTCTGTAATCATACCACATGATCACAGGCGATAAACTCCCATATATGCATATCTACGAATCAGAATAACAACCTTGTTTTTGACTATTCAATGCAACCTGAAGAGTTTTTCTTCACTCAGCAACCAATGCTCCCACTTGGTCGCTGGGTTCAGATCAAAACCCCTTAAAAATATTGGGGTATATCAAAATCCACTTCACAGCAAGCATTGATGCTTAGAATCAAACCAGATTTACTCTGTTTTTGTGTGTGCTTCAGATGGTTACATCTCTAAAATTGACAGACAGAACATGAAAAACAATGAACTGATGCCAATCAAACACTCTTGTCAAAAGACCCACAATTTGACAAAGGGGCAGTTTCACTTTGTCTCATCGATAGTGTTTGATGTGAGAGAAAAAAGGAAATAGATCCATGTACAAGTGAACACACTCTAATTTTTTTCTCATATATCTATAATTCCTCATTTACTAATGACCAGGAACTATAATGGTTTGACTCAATTACTAAATTTGTTCTTGACATAACTGAAAGTTTAAATGCAATAGTACAATTATCAAAATGAATATGCATGTACAATTAAAAATATACAGTGAGCACACTCTTGTAAGCCCATAGAGGCCTTAACTACTAGCCCTCTACAGAAGCCACTTCTCCATGTGCCAAGTATGGTTCTTGCATTGGGATGGCCTGATATGGCGGGAGGCACTGCACACTGAAAATAATTAACTCTTTCAGTACAAATAACATCTAAAGTTGATCTACTAAAGAGAAACTAATCTGAATTATCGTTAAGATCTGAGATTCGCATTTCTCTTAAAAATACCTTCATTCAAGTACCCGCATGCCTCTAGATCCTGAGAAAATATCCCAAGTCAACAGCTTTTCTCGGCGTGCATTGCACCTGTGCCCAATGGTCCCAAGAAAAGCTGTTGACTCAGTCCAAAATTTGCCAGTCTAAGAGTTGAAATGTTATGTTCCATCTCTACACAACTATAGTCTCTCCCAGTCTCCAATAAATGCACCTTATGAGGGTGACGATTCTTAATGCTCGGATAGAAAGTCACACTTGCAAAAGTTGTCGAGCACAAATGGAGAAAGGCTGAAGTGATCCATAGCACGTGAGATGCACCAAGCTATAATCACTGTTCCCTTCACTGGTTGCAATGATGGCTGTAGATGGCCCTGGGGTGTTTGTGCCAAGCCAGGCAGCTGGCAAACCAGCTTTTAAGTTAAATTCGGACCACAGGTAAAACTTGAGAGTAATTACCCCTATTCCTGCTCTCCAAAATCACCCTTGTTTATAGGCTGTCCCCTAAAGGATAGCCTGTATCTGCCATATGTTGGCTACAAAATTAACACCAAAAAAACCCACCCAACTTTTGGTTGCTGGCAACTATGCATTACCACCACGAGTGTCTTCATTGCCAAGCACACATCACACTGATTCACCTGGAGTTGGGCCAAAATCGTCAAGGCTTGTCACTTTTTTTTTTCCACTTCTCAGCTTTTTGCGTTATTCGAATTTGGAAGCCTGAATCTTGGCAAAGTGCTGGGGTCTAGATGTACAACTTCTCACAGACGGCTCAAATAGATATAACTGCTTTGTCAGAGCAGCTTATGACTCCCTAAACAGGGTTGAACTTCCCCAAATGGGACAGTCCACAGTTAAGGCCTTTTTCCCTCACTAAAGGCAGCATACAGCTATTGGCTGCTTCCTATCACAAAAGAACAGAGACAGCAAAGATACCAATAAGTGCACCCGGACCTAGTCTCACAACAATAAACAAGTTCACTCAATACAGTATCTTTTCAATAATTTTCATCTTATATAAATGTGAAGTTTCATCTAAAAAAAAACAAACAAAAAACAGAGAGAGAGAGAAAAGAAAAGGTAAAAAAAATCATACATTTTAAACTGCAGGAGAAAAAAAATGTAACTTTGCCAACTATAATAACACACTTGGCAGATGTTGCAAGATGGCTCTTTTAATTATCAAACAAGAGAGTCAGCACCTCTCCCCTTCTTCCCAGCACACCTGGCCATTTTGGACTAATAAGCTGGATCCTTCCATTGCCAGTGGCTGCCCCTGGCCCTCATACCAGCGGCCTCAGCCATGATGCGGGCATCTGAACACTTTAATGCCAAAATGTCCGATGGCCATTTACTGTGTACAACAACATCCACCACATTTTTTGTTGGGGTTTTTTTGTTTGTTTTTGTTTTCATTTTGAGGAATTTTTCAGCTTCGACCAGGCCTGGCCCTCAGCATGCTCACTGGTGTTTCTCGTGACATTGGATACTTGGTAACCAATAAAATGAACAGCTCTACCACAGGTCATGAATAGACAAGAGTTAATTCTTCCAGGAGTTTCGGGCAACCCAGATTGCCCTTTGCTGACTGCGGCAGCCACCAGGTGCCAATTTGCCTCTTAATTACCAACACACTTTCAGGCAAAATGGGGATCTGGGAGAGAGAATGTTTCACTTTTGGTCTTTCTGTCAATATATGGTGACCTGACAGGGAATTAAAATCAAGCTTTGGCATCATAAATCACAACTAATCACAGAATCAATTAGTGCACATGTACACAAAATTTGCAATATTGTTGACGTCCAACTGATACTGTGAAACTGTCTTCATAGACCACCCCTTGGGATGACCAAATTATGTTTCAAAACAGGTGTCTCCTATAAGGTACAAAACAACAGGAAAACTACCAGCAAAGTACAGTGAATCCTGAAAATGTGGTCTTTCAATGCAGCAAGTCTGTCAGGATAGGAACCACTGTATGTACGATAACATTGTCAATTAGTTTTCTTTTTAAAGAAAGACAAATTTAGGAGAATCTTTACGAGAATGGATTCTTGCCGAAATTCTGACCCTGCTAACCAAATTGCCCCAACAGCACCCAAAATGTAAATTGTCTGCTTTAATGCTTTCCCCCTTTAACTGACCAAAACCTGCTCCTGGTCAAATGTTGTCTGCTTCAGTGTTTTCAACTAATTTCAACAGTTATGAAAAACAATTTGACTGAGAAATGTACATGAGACTCATCAAGATCACATGCCTCATGCCAAATAAAGCTGTTGACTCAGTATTAATTCAAAAGGGGAAAGGGTTAATGTTTTTTTTTCTTAAATTTCTTACCATCTGAAACCGCTTTAGCAGAAAACTGTATATGAGACCCATTAAATCATTTCTAGTTTCTGAGTGCTCAGAGGTTTGGCGTTAAAGCTGAAGTAAATTCTTTCACCTAAAAATACAAATGTTCATCAGCAAATTTAACTCAAAGATGACTATCCTGATCCATATAGCGTCTCTTTTAGCCTATGGCTAATTGGCCACCAACCAGCACTAGCCCAGCCAAGACAGAACAGACATAAAATGTGATCAGCTTAGAACTGGCATCAATCAGTGATCACTCTTCATCTGAATCGATGATTCATTCCCCCCCCCCCCCCATTGGTTAGAGTTAACAACCCAGTTGACAGCAACACCTTCAACATTGTTCTGACATATTTTTTTCTGCCGCCAAATGTCAAAGATACTATCTGCATTTAGCTACCTCTAGGTGATGACATGTGCTCCTTTGA
Organism: Hermodice carunculata; assembly: GCA_964020975.1. Lineage (NCBI taxonomy): Eukaryota > Metazoa > Annelida > Polychaeta > Eunicida > Amphinomidae > Hermodice > Hermodice carunculata. The sequence continues at coordinate 77,565,642 of OZ026624.1, forward strand.
GCCCACTAACAGTCTGGGCACATCGTTGTGACCTTGTCAATATTGCCTAATTAACTTTCACAAAACCTGCTTTCCGCTTACAGCCATGTCTAATTAGTCAAGATTGCAGGGCAAACTACTGCTTAAGTGGGCAGACTCTGAGGCAAACAAAATTAGTAAATGACTTGCACAAAAATCTGATTTCTCTTTGTCAGACTTTTAACATTGCAGTCATTTTATTTTAGACTGATTTTTAAATAAAATAAACTGCATACAGGCATACTTGCAGTTAAATGTCACATACCTCTGTACTCAATAATTAAATATCAAAAATGGCAAGTATGCCAGAATATGCTTTATAGATACTCAATAAATATATATCTATGAACAATGCGCGTTTGCCCTAATGTGGCAATGGATGTACTACAAACACAGCAAAAGTTAAATACCAAATGCTCATTGTCACGTTTCGCATTCACATCAATTTTGTTATAATGATGTGGTAATCTTACTTTGATTATTTGACTTTTAATTCCATTTTCTTTTTTCTTCTTAGCTCATTCCATACCAGTCCCTGATTTTTCTGTATATTTACCTAGATTTAACACAACAATTGCATATTTAAATTCTTCATGAAAAGAGCTTTCATTCAAGTACCAACATGCCTATCGTCTCAAGTCAGTGGTTCTGGCACTGCCTGGCAAGTCATGCAGCAGCTGCCGCAAGGGCAACTGCAGCATGACTTGCCAGGCAGTGCCAGAACCACTGATCAAGGCCTGTGACCATAGTATGGAATGAGTTCAGTAAGATTTCAGCAAACAAGAGCAGATGTTGTGGGAAGGGAATTGTTGATACATATACCATGAACAGGCAGAGTCTTGTATCAAATTTGTCAATTTTTGCACCCATAATAATTTCCATAAAAATTAAGTGTACTATGCCAATGATCTGATGAACCATTCTAGACATTTTGATACACCAGGCCTCAAAGGTATCTTCTACATAGCACTTAATCAAGTTCAGGTTCCCCTGCCCCCTAATGAATGGACATACATCCCCAAACATGTCAGGTAACAACCGATTTTTATTCATATATTTTTTGTGTTGTTATTCTATTTGTTGATATGAGATTTATTGAACATTTTATCTGATCATCAAATTTACGGTGGATCACAGTAATATTTCATCAAACCATCCGGGTGGTTCATTCATGTGACACTCCTCAACACAGCTCAAATAAAAAGTTGTTGTTTTTTATTGCCATGTAAGTCAGTGTTAATGTAATGATTTTGCACCGCCACTAGATACGTGTATGGTTCATAAACTTATTACCTTACATGCATTTGGGTTTCAATCGCACAAGTATTATTTTTAGTTTGTATTCAACAGAAATATCAATACAGCAATACAGTATTTTTTACAGTGTTTCAAAGGTATTTTTTACATTTTTCGCAGTGTAACCTCTGTTATTCTGTTGCTTAACTCACCCAAACTACAAGTTGTACATGTACTTGACCGCTATGACAAAGCCAAATTTTTATATAGACATTTCCTCCCTTCTCTCTGTCCTGGATCTCCGTAAAGTTGATTTGAAAGTGCCACAATAACTACACATCGACACAATAAACTGGGCTAGTACTTTACACAAAGATATTACTGAAGTATTTCAATATCATTTACCAGGCTTTTAAGCATGAAAATTGACATACAAAAATATGTGCCACATTACTAACAAAAAAAAAGGACAAAATTGTCTTGTCAGGGAAACAAACATTTAAAATACACTTAACTTCTTTTTTTTTTTTTTAGCTAACTTCATTTTGGCAACATGCTATTTTGTGTACCTGTTATATAATCTTCTTCCTTTCTTGTAGAATGTGACATAAGTGTAGTTGTCTCAACAAGTTCCAGTTCACTGTCCCAAAATGTCAAATTGCACATAAAGGGACTCCCACATTTCTGTGAATTCATTATTTTTGCCATGTATGTCACTGTTAATGTTACGATTTGGCACTGTCACCTGACACATGTATTGTTCATAAACTTAGGCCTGTTAACTTACATGCATTTGGGTTCAAAACAGCTTTATACTGTACCTTTTCCTTGAGGTTTTCTCTCCCAAATAATGGGTTCTTTACCCTATGCATGTACTATATGCCTAACTGCCACACACAACATTAAAATATTTGACTTAAGATAAAAAAAGCATGATAAAAAAATTCTAATTCTGGATATGCATGTCACTGAAAATTTCTGACTTTGTAATTGAATTCCACAGAATTGACATAACTGAAATGAAAGTCCTGTGGCTTGCTCTTTTACCAACCACGAACAGAAAACTCAGATTAACCTGGCTCCCAGCCAGGGACACACAAGTTCACAAGCATATCTACACTTGTAAGAAACATGTAAAATGTAGGTTACCTGGGCTGTCAATCAAAAAAGAATTAAAAAAAAAAAAAAAGAGGAAAATTTATCCAAGTGTGTAATGTGTGGTCAAAGTAACCAACTATGCCATGCACTCAGTGAGTCCAGTTATAGCTGGTATTTACTGCTAGCAAGCATCTGGTCACCTAATGCAGGTGGTCTTCAAATACAGGTAAATCTATAGGGAGAACAGATTCCATCATCATGAAAGGGTTCTTAAGAAGGTGTGTGGTTTCTCATATGTGGTTGTTTTTATAAAATGTATCAGTGACCTCTATCCTAGGCAATAACCAATAACTTTATACTTTCACATTCAAACGAGAAAGAAAAAAAAGGGGGAAAACGAAAATGGAGAGGTCACTGCTGACGAAAACAATGACTGTCATTCTTTAGTTGTATTTACCATCTTTACATTAACCTGAGGACAGTACAGCACTAAAAATTTAAATGTACATGGGTTCATCCAACTTTATCCTGAAGTAAGTTACAATAAAATGTTGATAATGCAAATTAACTCACTCCACCCTGATAGAAGACCGAGTCAACAGCATTCCTTGGCGCGCTCTGGGCACATTACGCCCACAGTGTGCCAAGGAAAGCTGTTGACCATGGGCATAAAATTTGGAATGATCTGCCATGCAAGTTTCATCAAAAATTTTGAAAAATAATCCCTAAAATAGTAAAATACAATTAGCAGACGACATTTAGATATCAGCAGGAAAAATCATCATTAGGGTGAAATGAGTTAAGATGTTTACCTCAACCGTCCAGTTGGTCTATGTTTTGTAGCAGTATGCATATATGTAAGTCCATTCATTAACACAACAGAGATTGGGTAACATTATGATATGTTTCCAAGAACTGTGTGGGGTGCACTGCATGATGGGAATCAGGAACTGGTTGCTGATTGGCTACCATTAGCTGACTGGAGGCTATCCTTGTGATGAGTAAGAAATATGCCCCAGGAACCTGTGTTCTGGGTGTCAGGAAGAATTGTACAAATACATTGTCTACCTACAGGTAGTTTGGTGTGCAAGTCATGGTCATTGTGACTAAGTATGGCTTCAGGCACATGATGGGAAACCCCCTTCCCTCCTCGTGCATGTGATTTTCTGCTAATCTACACTTAAAATTTTATCTCAAAATATCAAAGAGTAAAACACCACATGCTCAATCAGTTATGCTGATTGTATTTCCTTAGTACTTTAGACATTCCTTCACAATTTCCAGCTTCGTAGATCAACTTTGTTGAGTTGTGTGCACTGTAAACTATTTTGAAAGTTTACAGTGCACACAACTTGAATTCCTGATGAGGCAGTGCCCTTCACCCCATATGTTACCATGTTTTAAGAGTCTTGTCTCTTTTCAGGGACTGCCCTGACCATTACCCAAATGCTAATGTGTTTTGCATTTGGCTCAAGAAATGCAAAAATAGCCAAAACATTTTGAATGAATTGTTAAAAGACCAACCTAATTTTTTTGAAAATTATACCCATAATTCCAATTTTGGCAACAGAATTTTTGAACTCAGGATCTGTCCGTGCTTTTCATAAAGTCTCTTCAGTTGATGATACACTGTGAATAAACATTGCAATAGAGAACAGTTTCTAACTTATTTATAAATAACAAGAGTGTTGAATACTTCCAGATTGGCACCAACAAAATCTAAAAACACATGTAGTGTGACAAATGCCATTCAACAAGATAAAAAATTAGCTGCATGATTGGTTTCTACAAAAAAAATTTAATGATAAAATTTTGTTATGCACAACCAAAAAGAAAAGATAAATCAGAAATAACGTAAATGACTGAACACAGTATTGGGTTTTGTTCTCATCTGTCATAGACAGCACCTCAATGTAAAAGATGAAATATCAGATTTTGCAATAGGTGTGGGAGTACATCTGGACCTTGCGGTGCCATGTCAATTATAGGTCATATTACACGGTGTCAAATAGACAACTGTGACACATACATGCTCATTGATCTTGACATCCCTCACACATGCATGAATCAGTCTATATAAATAGTCCCCCCCCCCAAAAATAATAATAAATAAAATAAAATAATATATATACAAATCTTTGAGATTATAGTTTTCACGTCCAATTGTGTTTTAATACAGAAGCATTAATTCTACAGGTGAATCAAAATTTGATATAGTTCTCCATTTTAGGCTTTCACTACACTGACCCCAAAACAAAAAACATGAACTTAGTAGATGTTGATTCAAGGTACATCCACGTCATGTTTAAACAGGATCTATCCAACATTTTATAATGAGGATAAAATTTGAACTGTTGACAAAAAAGGACTTGTGAGGTGAGATCAGCAACACAACAAGTCAACCAAACCAGAAACTTGCAAGCCTGACACAGTGCAAAACTTGATGCGTCATCATACCATTTTTTTTTAATTAAAAAAAAACAAAAACTTTTTACTGCAAATTTTTCAACTACAACAGTACCTATCTGCACCATGGACTGATGTTCTATGTGAAACATTTGGTAACTGATATGTACCATATGGACACAAAATACAGCACTTAAAATCATATAACAGCTTGGGTGTCCCTTTATATTAATTTTAATTTAACTTGCACATGCTCTTATCTCCATAAATTTGTCTTTTTTCCATCCACTGTTAATCAACTCTGAATAATTGTAACATGCATACCTGTCATATATATATATATATATATATATATATATATATTCCCCTTTTGGATACCATTACCAACAACATGGTCCTACTTTTTAAGCTTCTTTTCTGTGCAAACTTGACCTGTTTTCTAGAACTGCCACCCCAGAAATTAATTTATTTATCCATTGATTCACCTTTGTTGCATTAAACATCTTCCTGACGGGAGGAACAAAAATCTGCATACTTAATATCAAATGATGTTGATCTGCATGTACAACTAATTAGTTATATTACAGTACCTAGGCAAACTACTCCTGCACTCTTAAGACATGCAATTGCTTTCAAGGCCAGTATTGAATATAAAACACAGAAACAATGACATTGGTTTGTCAAACACAAAGCATGTTGTGCCTATTGTACCAATAAAATTAAAAACATAGGTTGATACATGTACTTACAAATCACGGTTAAAAAAAAAAAAAATGCCATAAAAGCAATAGTATAGTAGCTCATCATGCTGAGAGCTCATACTGCTGAGAGACCATCTTGTCCATGCTGATGACTTCCCATTAAGGAACAGCCTGCTTTATGTGACCACTTTTCAACTTACCCTATGGGTGGTCTCTCAAAGGAGGGACAAGTATAGGCATATTGGAAACGCTCACAGGTATCTCTCATTTGTATGCATGTACATTTATAACCAAGGCAACATAATAAAAGCAACTGTATTTGTAATCCACAAATTACAATATTTGGAACTCAAACTACATACTTCAATGCAAATCAAATGAATATCCTTACCTTCCCTGGTTCTCGCTCAAAGTCAACATATTCCCTCGTTGGCACTCTATCTTCGGGTCTGTCACTCCACGCATTTGCATGAAAACTGAGCATAAGATTGGTTCCTGAGTTTATGAATGCCTGTAAATGGAAGACCAGACAATGTACTAACAGAAGAGGTCACAACTACCAGTGCTTCCTCTTTATAACACCCCTCACTATAAGGTGGTTTCTGATATAACACGGTGGGTACCATGGCTCCCACGGAAATAGTTTTCCCATAACTTGTATGTTAAAAGTCTCTCGGTTATAAGGTGGTTTTGCTATAACAAGGTATACCCTTTGGACCCCAACACCAGCATTATAAAGAGGGAGCACTGTATATTCACCTGAGTACACAACCCAATGCACAAAAATTCTTGTGGGTTATAGCTGCATGTTTCTTTTGCATTTTATGTAGTAACATTGAATAAACTGGTTAGTTTTTGAGGCTAATAACATACTCAAGCTCATATAAGTTGCACACACAGCTTTATCATTTAAAAAAGGGATGGTGTTTTTATGTGCTTTGGTTTTAAAGTGAAGATGCTGTGTACAATGCAAAGTAATGTTCAAGAATACACAAATCTGGCCCTCCTGACTAAAGCGCCACCTACAAGAGGAATACAAGAACCTTCTATTCTTGCTTTTCCCCCACACATTCTACACCAGTAATTTCCAGACTTACAAAAGGATTTAATGTCTTTACTGCTTTAACAAATTTGGCTACAGGAGCTCTCAGGTCTGTAGCAGAATACTGTTTGTCTTGGCCAAAGCCACAAGACAAATTCTATTATTCTACCCTCTTCTACCTAATCCAAGTTCAGATACATGTATCATGAATAATGTGTTTCAATAACAGAATGAATTTGAAATATAACTAGGCAATTTCTTTGGCTAATAAATAGAATCAGCCTAAAATGAAGTACATTTTCCCATCTATAACCTTGAATACAAGGAAAGTGTCAATGTGACAGACCCCATGATGCAGCTACAGTGAAAACTTGTTATAATGACACCATCTGTTCCAAAAGTGTGTCGGATAACTGAATATGTCAGATAAATGAGTCAAATAAGAGAGAAAAACGTTTTTTCACATGAAAATTTGTGTCATTATATTGAATATATAATGAGGTTTCACTGTACCTTGAAATGAAGGAGACTATGAGTGGTAGGTTTTCATAGTGCTTAGAAACATAGCTTTGGTTCAAGTAGCAATATGCCTAGACTTAAAATCAGTGTTTTCTGTACTGTCTGACCAGTACCCCAGCTTCTATACAGGCAGCTGCATCAAGACTTGCCATTTGTTTTAAAACTGTCAATCAAGGGCTTTAAAACTAATTATTACTTTCTTGCACACAGCATGAGTCAAAGATCTAAACATTTACACATGGAGTCACCAGTGTACGATGGATTAAGCAAAGAATAAAAAGCCCTACCCGCAGTCTCTTTAAAATTCACCCAATGGACCTTGTCTTTTTTTTCTTGTATCAAAGTATATGTATGATAAAAAAGGGTTGTCTGTAGCTTAAAATAGAAGGGAGATTTGTCCTGCCCTTTTTCTTTAGTCCCTGCCTTTTTCTTTAGCTACCTGCCCTTTTCTCCCATGTTTTTTTTTGATATTCTGGGCAATTACATTCATCTTCTCATAAAATTTCAATTTAATTTTAACTGATTGGCAAAACAACATATCAATTTATCTATTGACCATGAGTAAAAGATGCAAATTCAAAACTATTTCCATAAAAAACAACAAAAAATCATGTTTTTTGGACCGCTACTTTTGGATGCCCTTTTTGATTGCCATTGTATGCTTTCAAAGTGCCCTTTTAGATGAAATGTACCCTGCCCTCCTGAAAAGCTGGGGACAACACTGCATACACACAATTTCTCATCTAATATTTTACAAAAATAGAAGAAAATATTGAAATTTGGGTAAGGTGGTAGGTCAGTGTGAGTCACTGAAGCTTTACATACAGAAATATGTTTTTCAACAAAATATCCCTTTTGAAAATGACCTTTACTTTTCACAAACCACTTGAAGAGTTATATGGCTAAATTGATGACAAATAAATTCATATGACTAAAGCAGAAATAACGCGGCTGTTATTTCAGATCAAGTGTTCCCTGTGGTCCTTGAAAAGGTGAATCAATCTTGAGCTTATATAACTGTCAGGCTGCTCTGCTGGTGATACTATCAACCCCAAGGCATCATGTGTGCGTGTTGAAATAAATCACCAGAATAGATTTGGACAATGGCAGTGATCCACATTAAAATCATTAATGGAAACATTTCACATTTACATAAAACTGAAAGAAAAAAAAATCAAGATTCTAACTCATAAATATCTAAATTATCACACTGTTGGTTCTCAAAATTTGACATATCAGCCAGCTTATTCATAGGTTTGTTTGCTTTTTTGTTTTTGTTTTTTGTGGGGAGGGGAGGGGGAACATGCAGCTACCTCCAGTAAAAAAAAACAAAACAAGAGTGCGGTAAGTCAACAAGAGATAGATCTACAATCCTTAATATGCCAATGTACAAGACTGATGAGATAAAAGTGATGAGAAACATTGTGAGCACCTCAGTATGTTGTGAACAAAGAACAGGTTGACCCATTCAACACACGAAGAAATGGACAATAAAATAATGTATGAAAACCCTCAGTGGCAGCACACAAAGACTTCAAGAACCGTGTACATGTACCTGGCAGCAATGATCGAAACTAGGTGTTCTCCGCCAAATGGTGGACAAAACCTGAGTGCACAGTGTTATTGTTGCAACATGAAGTGTTGTATATTTTCTCTAACATGTGCCAGCTTTGTATATTTCACCTGTCTATAAAGTTCACTAACATCATTAACACTGGTTGAACTAACTAAACCAAAATTACAGTCAGGTGACCACCGAACAAGGCACTCATCAAAGGCCCTTTCCCCGACCTTTGTGAGGAAAGTTTACAAAAGTCATAATTGCAGTTAGCTTAGTAATGGTCATGCCAATTCTGACTGGCATAAAAAAACAAAACAAAACACAACACTATGACCCGACCACTTACTTTACTGCTATGCCAGTAAGTGAGGCAGCTGCTTATACATACCAATAAATACATATGAAATTACCATTTCAATTAAGCAGACACGTTTGGACACACGCCATGGCGCATATTATAACCTGTCTGTGATGACAATATAAAATTATGAAAGGCTGAAACATTCCATATTCACTTGTTCAATATATGTATTAAGCCGGCATCTTATGGTATAGATACAGGAATACCTCATCATGTACTTGTCAAAATTAGCAATTTGAATATTTATTTGATAGTACAGGTTTTGACAAAGTTTAAAAAAAAAACAGATTTACTGGAATGGTTGAAAGAAAAATGATAATCTTCATCCATCACAACGGAGTACTTCTTTTTGAGAGACTTCTTCGCAGTCTTCCAATCACATCCTTGCCATGTCAATTTACCCCATCTTGTATCAGAAGAGACTGCCTATCTTGAAACCATTTTTGTGTTTATGTATAAGTACATATGTAAGAAGTTAGAATTTATGATAGGCTATATGTATAGTCAATGAAATACACAAAGACTCTGAACAGCTTTCTTACCAAATGACACATGAAAACGTTCAGTATAAAACTGATTCTTCATTCAATTTTGACAAGGGCATTCAGGGACAGACCCACAGTTTGAATTACAAACATTTAGCCAAATTAAGACATGACATTAAAGTAACTTGAAAACATAACCATCCCTTTCCTCAACCACCTTGCCATCCTCTAGATTTCAAACATAGTAAGTCTTTTTGCGAAAACAGGAGAGAACTGGTATTTCAAAATAAATCATTCAAGAAAGTTAATATCATAACAACCTTTCCCTCCTTTGTCTAACTTCAATTCACATTGCATGTATTTCCTGATAGATTAACAGCAATAACCTTACTCCAATTGGGTTATACTGACCAGGTCTGCTATCAATAAATCATTTCAATATATCTTGAGTTAGCAATTTCCATTTTTTTTTTCTTACCAAACCAAAGAGGCATTGGGCTTAGGGTGTATAAGAAGACCCTGTTAAACATGAAACACTGGTTCACAAAGAATTTGGTGATTGTACATGCTGCACATGGTCAAGTGACAACCACATGTATCCTGCAGACTGAAACAAGGCTTACTGCAATAAACAATGAATCATGCATCAATTACAAGCTCCCCCCCCCCCCTTTGTGAGTGCCTCCCACTTGTTTGCCTTACTTTCTGGACTTTTCATCTGACATTTGTTTTGGACAATCTCCCCCGTGAAAACCTATTGATTCTTTCTTTGTTGAATATATAATCTCCCACAAGGAAGCAAAAAATCACCCCACTTGTTGCCAAAGGATGGTGACAGGTATGATCATGAAAAGAAAATATTTACAAATTTAACAAGTACAATGGGGGTGGGGGTGGGAGGTGCTTACATTCAACATGTAAGTCTTTAATTTGTGGATGTTGCCATGAAGTATTTGTTGATTTTGTGTTGTCTGTGTGCTATTACCTTGCTTGATTTACCTGCATTTTCAGACTTGCTGACAGGGAAAAATGTAAACCCAGGCATGCAAAAAAAAAAAAAAATCTTAAAAATGTTGACTTTTACTAAGATATTACCTACAAAGAAGTTTATTTTGATTTTTTCAAAAATAGAAAGAGCTTGGAACAAAAAAAAATAATCATTTGATGATGATCAATAAATCCACTGGAAAAAAATGGAAGGCATGACATTTTTATATGCCCATTAAACTATGACAGAAAATATATTCTGAAAAGTAAGTCTTCCATTCTCCACTACAATTTTACATTTTTTTTCAATTGGTTGAAAAATGGTAAGACTGACAGGCAAACAGGGTACTATGTTACTAGTAAAGATTATATCCTTCCTACCCCCACCATCTCAGTCAACATGAACAGGTTCATAAAGATACCCAATGACCAAGCTAACTGTTCTCACAAAAAATTATCAGAATCACAAGACATTACAATAAATCTAGAAAAAAACTAGGAAATCCAGTACCTGGATTGTTATGCCCAAAAATACTGTTTAAAAGATGATCCAATATCTCGCGATCCTTCGATGCTGCAGCCAATAACAAATACATGAATCAACTTTTGTCTGACTCACACTGTGACCTAATGTATTCTCGGATGTATTAATTAGCTGGCAGCCACAAGTGTTAGATTACTGAGTGGCTGTACTTCATACATATGCCACACTACTATAGGATCACATGAACTTCTTGGATACCAATGCATAGCATCACTGATCATACATTACCAGGGATTGCTCAGTTAGCAAAGTAGGACCAAGCTTCTTTGCAACAAAATCTAAAATATATTTCTGATATATGTGTACTGGATTTTAAGGGTGTCGGACAAGAGCAAAATCTGTATTTCTAGCACTAAAATCAAATTGGCCACATTAGGATTTGCTTCTTTGTTTTCACATAGCTCATCAAAAGGCAACAAGATGTGGTTTGGTCATCCCAAGTTGGGTAATGACAGTAAATGGATGATAAATCTCTGACACTGGAACAAAAAAAACAAAAAAAAATCAGGTTTTTATGCTGTAAATAAAATCTGTACACAGGAGGAAAAATGTAATGAAGGGTTATTTAGTAAAATTAAACCTTTACAAACTTGAGGAAGCATCAAGCCTCACTTTGGCAGAATGAGAGGACTGGAGATGTTTCAGTCATCATTCATAATTGTATAAAAATAGTGCACAATTTCAAAACTTCATCATCTGGCAAGTTGCCACATTTTCTGTTTATTTATTCAGGGTCCTGTTTCTTTCAATTTTCATCTCAATATCAAAGCAATGTCAAACTTTGAAAACATCTGGTTCCTGTTCATGGGTGATGGCCATGTGTAAAAACTATTTCAAAAGATGTATTTCCCCTAGTGAGAGAACTGTGAACAAGACATGTTATCCTTATTGTCTTTTATTGGCTAGTAGTAACTTTTTCAAATATGAACTCTGTCACAACAAATGCAACTGATTATGTGATGGCCAAATCTAATCGTCATATTCACATACATGTCCTTTAATTCTTAACACATTTCAATTTCCATTATGTGTACTCAGTTTTGCTGGGTAACCAGGTTCTAACACCTGGGCCTGGCATAATCAACACAATAAAATTTATGAAAAGTTGCTGTACTCCTTATTTATTTCTACTAAAAATTACGTTCACAAATGAGACCTCTGGGGGACCATGATACATCAAAAAAAGAAAGAAAAAAAAATAATAATAAAAAACCCTTATCATTTGACCCTATCTATTGTCAACGCTAAGTATTTGTATTTCTGCCCTGGCCATGACATGGATACTTTTTATGTGACAAGCACAAGACCCGTCTCACATGGTTGAAAATTGTCAACAACAGCGACCAAAAACACTGCCAACACCAGTTGATACACAGTGACACAGTGCTGAAACATTTTCACAGACAATTGTGTGAATTACACAGGATATATTCTACCGTTAAAATAGTGATTATGATCCTGACTTTCTGAAATGAACTTTCCTTGCTTTGACATCTAAGTGATGTAACGTCTGACATACAGGGCCCGCCACTGCGCCCAAACCAAGTTGGTAAACTGCGAAGTCAAGAAACTTTTCACTTACTATGTCCGCGTGTCCTTCTCGACATTCCGTTTGAAAACGTATTTGCCTTTCTTCATGAGGTCTGTGGAGAAATCCTGTGTACCGAATCTGAAACAATGAAAATATAATCCACTTTACATAAATCCCACCGAGCTTTTTCCCAAGTTATCGCAGTTGCAACGCAATGACATTTCGCACTATGAAATCGGTCATGTCAGTACAACTTCCGGGTAATCCTGTAAGTTAACATTCCCGTACCTCTGATTCTCTGCTTAATTTCCTGAATAGTTCGTCGTTTTCGAACTTTTCTCGTTGATCTGGAACTACTCGAGGCATGTTAGCGGCGACAAGTCTGAGGACCTCACAGGAAAGCGTGTCAGCCACAACTGGAAGCATGCTTACTCTGATTCTGAACTTTCATTCATTCCAGAAACCACAACAATGCTGGCCAGTTTTCGCCCTCAGAAGGCCCACTCCGATTGGCCAACGATCACCACCTTCGTCAGCTTACACTTCGGAAACTCACGGAAATTTCCTTATTTGGAGTTCCCCCGAACCACGAGCAGCGATCGGGAGGAAACGTCACAGTATTTAGTCATCCCGACTTTAACCTTATAAGGAAAGGGTCACATACATAATCATTAATTATTGATGAGGCTGATAAAATGTGGCATGACGATACTCCTTGTCATTATAATAATTTTTATGATCCAATCAAATATGCAATAAGCACGGATCTACGTCGATCAGTTGTACGTTCACTACAGGCTAGCGTAAGGAAAGCAACCCGCTGTACTCATCCGGCATGAGACCAACCACCACAATTGACCGCATTTACTAATACAAACCAGACACAAACAAGATTTTCTCACCTTTCACTTCCTGTGCTAGGCTGTGGCAATAATCTTAATCTTTTCAAACGTAAAGAACTCCCATACTGTCTTCGCGTTCCTCCCCTGCGTACCTGTTGCATCTTACAAATTCTAAGTGTTTTCATTATGACAACCAACAGACAGCGCTCTGAAGCTGCAATAGCGCCTCGCTTTTCAACTTGTCACTTACACTGTTTTTGGAGCAGGTTTAAGGTTATCCAAACGCAAACCTGTGTAAGTACATGACGGTGGACACGTTCCAGCGCAGAGAAGCTGCTTACCCTTTGTAGTCCAATACTGACTCATTATGTGTTCCATACTTGTTGTTAACTATTACTCTTATAAATCAATTGCGATGGATGTAATGTAACCGGTGTCACTGATTGTTAATTTTCTGCCAAATTCTTGGCCTATGGGCCATTTGCAGAAGCTTGTGAACCCGGAAGTGAAAAGTCAGACCGGAACTTACAATGTTTATAGTTTTTGCGCATGCGTTATTAGAAACCAAAATGGCAGCAGTTGAAAACAAAAAAGACAGGGCAACTGGCGTTTGAAAACTGTGCTGCACCACAGCTATGAGTGTCTCTTGAACAATATATATATATTCTTGGCTCCCTGTCATGATGTTGGATCTCGAGGTGCAGCCCGAGAGATCACTTGGCAATGAACAATGGGAGTTTATATTAGGTGAGTCAGTTCCATAAAGATACGTCATCCTAATAATATCCACGATTCCATCCAGTTAGGATGAATGTTACGAATATGCAAAAAAAGCTTAAGGGTTGGGTATATTGCGTACAGAGAACTGGTCTGTTTACACTTGAATCCTGGCTTTATATTCATGATTTCAGTAGTTAATTTTAATATATATGATTTCTTTTCTTGATCAGATACACAGTCTTCATTGAGTATATTGTTTGTTTACAAAATTCATGATGGGGTCAAGGTCTTTTGAGCACTCAAAACCAGTTGCAATCAGCTGATTGTGTTGTAACCCGCTCGTGACAACAACCTACATGGGCTGGGAGATTGCAAATGGTGTCGCAACATAGTTTGTACAATTGAAACGTAAAGATCAGCAAAGCAAATTTACTTTGTCATTGATTATATTTCCCAGTTCCTACATTTAGAGTCTGTTGTTGTCTTTCACAGACACATGCCAAGTCAGGCAGGGACTTCCATTTTTTCCCACATGAAATATATTTTAGGCAGTGTGTGTTATAACAGTTATAGGAAGATCAGTTGCTGTCTTGTGGCAGATGTGTAACTGCCATATCAAACCAAGACAAGGTAGAGACTATTGTAAATATTTGGTGTTGACTACAGCAAATTAGCTATAATGAACAGCTCATATCCTAATCAACCTTGTCTGTGTATTGTTTTAAAAAAAATCATACCCGTGAAAGTGAACAAAGGGCAAAAACTGGTACTGTAGAATTTTGTGCCAGAACATCTTGCTTGTTGCAACCGTGGCCTTCAGACCAGCATATGAAAGAGACATGTTCAATGCCATGAAAAGTCACACAGTGTGTTCTTTTTCAATTGAAAATACATGTTAACTCTTTTTCTAAAGCAGTAGTTGATATAAGTCAATTTCTTTTTTAGTATGAAACAGGTATTTGTGTTGGCAGACATTCAATTAAGTATATAAGGTTCTGCATGGGGAGTCGCTACCAATCATGTGGAATAGACTACAATTAGGCTTATGCTATTCTTACCACATACATCATGTACATTATGAAGTTGCATTTTTTTGCATCAATGGGCCCATTGAGTATAATTGTGCTTTTGTGTAGGAAGTAAGATACTGTTGGAACAGCAAATAGAGATCATAGAGTTATGACAATGATAAATGTAACATTGTCTTTAAGGTTACTCATTATTCATATTTATGAAGCACAGTGTACTTGACTGAATAAATGCTTATGCAAATCTTTGCAATTTGAGTATAATTTTGAAATTGTAATTTAAAAAAAAATTACAGGTATTTGTGTGCTAAGACTCAATGCCATTACTTAGGTAAAAATTATATAGCCATGGCCTATAGCATTGTACATGTCATGTGTATGGAGTTACAACTTCCCACCTGCAATTTTCACATGGTCACTTTTACAGCACTGCTGAAACAATGACTGAAAGGGACTGGAGTTCGGTGTACCATAACTTAAGTTATTTTGTGTATTCAATTTTTTGGCCATCCTTTAGAATCTTGCTTGGGTTCAGTATGATAAAAGTATGTGGAACTATTGCTGTCACTAATATCAGTCACTAAATTTTATGCTCTGGTACCTTTCATTAGCTTTATGCCCCTGTTGCAGACATGAGCCTCTTCAGAGAATTCACTGTATTCGGTGAATTTAATTTTAACATTTAGAAATAAAGTGTGGCTTTTGGGGTCCGAAAGTTTCAAAATTGGCATTTTCAGAAGGGGAGAGGGTATATATTCAGTGGTTTTCCTTCTTCGTCAGGCTCATGCGTGCTGTTGTACATTGCCAGTGGTGGCTGCTGGACAAGTGCTAGGAATTTCACTGCTATAGCCAATGTGGCTTAAGAAGCTTTGAATTCATCAACCAAATACTGTTGATCTTAGCCAAAACTAAAAAGAAAACTTTGTATGTTTTTTTCCATAACAATACTACACAATCCTGTCTGATAACATGGATAATGCGTTTGACTGGTTGAGTAAATTTTTTTACATAATTAGATAATTTTGCTAAAAGATCACAAAATGTTATACAGTGGTCCTTATCTCAAGAGATGACTAGATAAGTGACTGCCTGCATTTAACATGTTTAAAGATCACCTTACCAAATCTTCACTTAGCGCTATCCATGGCATTCATATCTCTCACGAGAGACCATATTTCATCAGAGACTACAATCCCTTTGGGTGGTCTTTCTAGAGTACTGTATAGTCAAATCACATGTTTTTAGCATAATGTCTATTTGATTGATGGATAGTTCTTGCTTGTATTTGTGGTTTTGTTGATGCTACATTACAGTACTCCGTATGTTAGGTGCTGCTAGATTGTACTCCTTCTTTGATTAGCCTAGTATTTGAAAGAGCAAATCAAGCTGATAAATCACAAGTCAGGTGGCAAGAAAGGAAAGGGTGCAATAGATATATTTTTTATTGACAACACAATATCACAAATTACAGCTATATCCTCTCACAGTGAAGATAGTTAGTATATCATAATTTGTAATTCATTAATGATATTCAACAATCAGATGTTCCAATGTCATTATACATTCTCAAACCTTAAATATTTCCATTTATTATTGTATGCTTCTGTTTGTTATTCTTCAAAGCTATTCAAAATTAAATATCTTGTATCCTTGAAATAAAGTGTGAAATAATGTATAGAGGGTTTACAATTATTTTGGTGGCAGCTACACAAATATTTTTTCCTACTATACAAATTAAGAGCCAGATCACATCATTTATAAATTCTAGACCCATCAAAATGTCTATTCTAGAAGGATTGACATAAATACTGCTAATATCTTTGATCCACTCAAAAATATCATGCCAATTTTTTTTTTTTTTTTTTTGATACTACAGAGTCATGAAAAAGTGAACCAGTGTTTCATTATGCTCTTTACAAAATATGCAAATTGGGTCATCTGTAATACCCGTTTTACATAATCTGTGGTTTGTAAATGTAATTCTGTGTAAAAATTTATATTGCAAAATTCTAATACTTGGGGAGATTGTACATTTGTATACTTGTTAAAAACAATGCTGCCAATAATCATTACTAACATCTACATTGAAATAAATTGCCCACTTACTGATCACCATATATTCAGTCTTTATATACCCATCTAATAACTATGTATAAATTATTTTTTAGACTTTACGATTCTCTTTGATTTCTTCAATCCAATATGTATTATCAGCACTTTTTTGTCAACCTGTTTACTTCACCTTGATCAATTATAAGTTTCCACTCCCTAGGATTAGCATGTATTAAACCTTGGTATTGCAAGAAGTCTGTTTTTACATTTGGGTACTTCCTACAAAAACTTTGGGAGGCATGTAATGTAAGGATTATACATAATTAGTTACATAGTTTGAAATAATCCCACACAAGACAGTTCGATGGGTGTTTAGGAATAAAATGGAACAGTGAGAGAAGTAAGTGGTGGAAGGGGACCCCACATAAAGAGAAAACAAAGTTTTTTTGTTTGTTTTTGACTGATTGAGTGGCCAGCTTCCTTCCATATATCTGGGGAGAACTCACAAACACCATCTTTTCTTTTTATTTTCAAACGATACATTCATTCTGTCAAAACTGTGCTTCAAAATTGTCCACCACGTGTATTACCAAATTTTGATTGATAGTCATCACATCAGATAAACTGGAAACCTGTCTGAATACCAAATCTACAACCATGCATGCAGTGAGTTTTTGCCAAAAGAGTGTCATATATATCATCTCATTAGAAATATTTAACACCTGTGGCCTATTTTTGGGATTAGCTGGGCATGTCAGAAGCTGAGAACAATTCTCATGACCATTAAAGGAGATGTATGTAATTTCAAAAACTGCTGTATTTGTTTACACATATGAGGATACATGTATTGACATGACCATGAGCTGAGTCTTTCAACTCAAGCTTGTTGAAGATTCCACCACATAACATTTGGTACAAGAAAGTTTAGGTAAAACATAAACCCTGAAAGTGCTAGTCACAGCTGTAGTCCTTTTCTCATTACCGCAAATCATATAATGGTTAAGATGCAAATTCCTCACGAAGATACCATTCATTCAAATACTAGCAAGTCTTACTCTAAAGCAAAAAGTAGTTGCAGTCAACAGCTTTCCTTGGACACTTTGCATGCATTGTGCAATAAGTTCCCGGAGGAAAGCTGTTGACTTAGTCTTAAATCAGCACTTTAACTCATTCCACCCTAATGACACTTTTCCACGCTAATATCTAAATGTCGTCTGCTTATAATTGTATTTTACTAATTAAGGGATTATTTTTCAAAATTTTGGATGAAACTTGCATGGAAGATCATTCCAAATTATATGCCCATGGTTAACAACTTTCCTTGGCATGCATTGCGCCCAGAATGCGCCAAGGAAAACTGTTGACTCAGTCTTCTATCAGGGTGTAAGGGTTAAAGTAAATGACAATTTACATTTGGGCGCTTTTTGGTGGCTTAAGCGTGGGAGAGTAAAAGCAGTTTACTCAAAAAATGCTGAAATTATAACACCCACTCAAACTTGAAGACTACAATGTGGTTTCAGTTATATTAAAACTTTACTGTCCAGGTATGCTTTCAGCCTTGATTGTCAGTATACCACAAATCCTTGCAGGGTGTTCTTGCCATTAAAAATTTGGGTGCATGGGGTAAGTATAGCCATGCACCTGTCAGTGTACACTGTTAATACTTTGTCCACACTGATCCTGCTACTAATAGGACTTGTCTTCATATAGTCAGTTGTGTGAAGGCCAAATGACTGTAATACTTCTATCCAACTACAACATAGCTCCAACAAATAATCAGTTCTTCAGTCCTGCTTTTTTTGTGTGTGTGTGGTGGAGGGGGGGGGGGGAAGAGTTAAGGTCTTGGTTGAGGTTGCAAAGTTCACAGTGAACAAAGAGAGTCCCAAAGTAGGTCATGAACTTTCGTGAAAAGGTGAAGAATGGGGATTGGTGTCTGCCAGTCACCCCAGATTACAAAGAGGCTCATTAAGGTAGTCTGGGGGTATAGTACGTGAAGTACACTGACAAGCTACAATTTTGCTTTCCTTATGCAGTTTCCTGTGATATAAATTTTGTTAGGGATTCCTGCTTCTGCTTACAACTCGCTTTTGAAAAAAAAATAATGTATGGATGGATGGAGGCATATATTTTACCAAAAAATTTTGCCTTCACTGATAGGATTTGAGTAGATGGACCAGTGAGTATTAGCATAGTGCAAACTAAATAATGAAATACATTGCCCAAGGATGACCAGGAAAAGCAATGGTAGCCATGAGATTTCAGTTTGTACATGTAACATGAATTTTGTGGATAAAATGGAAATTTGCATTGCAAATGGTGATTAGTTTATGTTTCCAGAAGGGAATATCTAAGTCTTTTAGTTCAGTTTCAAACACAGCCAAAAGTGACCATTTCTAAAACCAGGTAGCGTACATTATCAAAGAATAAAATGTACAACTGGATAAACATTTAGCACATCAAAAGATTGCTTCAGCTAAACTTAAGCATGTTTTGCTGTTTTGGAAAGTTGTATGCCAAATCTGGTGTCCATTGGCAAATATACATTGTCTTGATCGTTATGCTTTGAACAGACTGACAATACTAGTACATCTAGTAGGAAAGGTCTTTGACCAGAAAACTTACACAAGCCTTGTACATTACCCTGTTTGGTTGTTTATTTTTTCATGAACAGGACACATGTGAGAATGTTTGAAGACTTCTGTTGGATTTTCCAAAATAATAGGTGCCATAGTAAAAAGAATATTATATACAGTTCTCAATTTCAGATAGTAAGTAGACAGTATTTTCAACTTGTCACTTTGAAAGTTCAGTCTGACCATAGGTCTAAAAACTTCTATCAATCATGTCTGTCCTTCAATCCACCCATAAACTTTTGCTTGTGGATGTGGAACAGTCCACAGTTTTAAAGTTAGCCCCATATAAATTGCACAAATTTACAAGTGTATGAAAATGAAGGTCCAGTTCCATATTAGTGGTGCCACCTATAGTATGTAATATACGTGAAGATGTGAAAATTTTGAGAATGTTGCTATTTTTTTCAAAAAGTTTTTCACGAAACTTGACAGGAATGTCAATCAGGCTAAAATGTGTTGAAATTTGCGGGTGCCACGTGCAATATTATGAACGATATGGACTGAAACCTGCTGAAAACACATTAAAATTCAATATATTGAGAAAAAATTAGGCTAATGATACCAAATGTACCCCAAATGTGTATGATATGTAGAAGTTTTGTGTTGCATAATATATAGAACCTGTTGAGTCATGCTGGCACCACTGGTGGTATTAAGTGGAACTAGCATCACAGAAATTAAAAGTACATTAAATTAACTATTTTGATTGTAAAGCGAGATGGAACTTGTAAATTTACACCAAATATGTGTTAGGCCAATGATCAAATTTTGTACAATTTTGGGTGACCTTGACCTAATTTTCAAGGTCATTAAAGACCTAGTAAAAAACGCTAAATTTTACATGTTGAGAAATTAGAAGGCCAACTATACTGTGCATCATATATGATATTGCAGAATGTGGGCGACCGTGGCATACTTTTTGTAGGTCATGCATACCAGGAAATGACTTCATTGTGATGTCCATGAATTAATATATAGAGATGGAACTGCAAAACTCATACCAAATATGCATTAGGTCAATGGTCAAATTTTGTAATATGAGGAATGATCTTGACGAATATTTCACAGTCATTAAACACATAAAAAATGACTTTAAATTCAGTATGTTGATGAAGAGACAGGGCAACAATACTAAGTGTACCACAAATGTGTGATTAGCTGGAAGTTTAATGTTGCATCATATGGATGACCTTGCCCATTTCCCGTGGTCATGGAGGGGATGTCTTTGAAGAAACTAATTTTTGGTGGTTGTGTTCAGATTATATGTCAATAGAGCATTATGCCCATGGGCCTCTTGTTAGCATATGCAGTCTGTTTGCATTTTTGTGTCTCTATTTTCTATCCATGATTTTTCAAATATACAGTGAAACCTCTCACTACTGAGTGAAAGTGTTCTGTAGTGAGAGGTCCTCAGTAGTCAGAGGTTGGGGTGTTTGGCTGCTGGATTATAAACTTGACATATTGTATGTGTATATAGCTATATCAGCTAAACTATCCATTCATTCTTCAGACAAATGACACTACATGCACAGGGTGTATGATTATAACACAAATTCAGTCATACCATGGATGAATAATAGAGTTTATTCCTCCATGAACAGCTTCTGAGGGAATATGTCAAAAACTAAACAGTATACACTGCAAACTGTAATGTGCTGAAAGATAAACTGAGTGTGTGAGTCTCTACATGCTGGTGTTTCTAATTTAAAGCTACATCTGTACTGTCCCACTTCTTGCTATCAAAACATCAAATTGTTTCAGTGACAACCAGTTTCACTCAAACATATCAACTTATTAAGAAAGTGCTTAACTGTAGGTAAGATCACATACACTCAAGAGCAATTAAGGTTGAATATCATACCAAAATGCTATGAGAACAATACAGTTTCCGCTGTATTTGGAGGACAATTCCAACATCCAGGTTCTCAATTGCCTACTTAGCTTACTCAATGGGCTGTTGGTTTTGATGGCTGATTGGTCAGCAGAGATACCAACCAAAGTCAGTCCTGAGCAAAACCAGGCATTCTTTCACAGGAGGTTTGACCATATATATAGTTTTGATAAATGGTACCAAGAAGGCTAGGTAGATTTTTCACAAATATTTTTTGTGTCTTAAGGCAATTGTTTTCAAAACTGACTTAACAGATATTTTTGGAATTTTATAAGACTATGATCTGAGTAAAGATGATCAAAGATCTTATGCCAATAGTTACTGTTAAACTTAAACAGGAAAGTACCCATAGGGTTTTTTTGTGTGCTGAAAATTTAAAATTTGAAGAACCTTGAAAAGTAAAACCAATAGATCGATATATATCTCATTGTACTTGTCCTGTGCGTCTTGTACATAGATCATGTGTTGCGTTGTATGTCTGGAGAGCCTCCAGATTAGTAATTTTGTACTACCTAGGCAATCCAGGTAAAATAAATATGTTTATAATAATCTTGGTAATTTCAAGTTTTTGGTCCACTATTGGTAAGCACTTATACAGTACATATATTATATAGAGCAGTGGTCTGTACTTGTACAAGGAGTAGATTTCAATCAATGAAATACAGGATAATCATGATCCTCTTCTTTAACCCCTTTCCCCTTGAATTAAGACAGAATCAACAGCTTCCCTTGGCATGGGGCATGTTATCTTGATAAGTCACATGTACATTTGTCAGTCAAATTGTTTTTCATAACTGTTGAAATTAGTTGAAAACACTGAAGCAGACGACATTTGACCACCAGCTGGTTTTGGCCGGTTTGAGAGGCAAAGGGTTAATCAATAACTTTCATCTTCCCCTCACTCACCATTATAAATTTCAACATAATTGCACTTAGCTACATATGTACTGATTGCACAGTTTATGTGGCCATTAAAAGCTGCATAGACAGCAAAACACTCAATTGTGAAATTTCTGCCCACTCTTATATGGAAAAGGGAGAACAAACTTCTTATTGACAGGTTTTGGTGAAACTAACACAGGGAAACTTTGCTTTGTTTGCTTTGAATTTGAAAAGCAGTTATTCAAAGCATTTTAATATATTCCTGTTTCTTTCTTAGAGATATATGAAGAATGCACTACCCATCATTGTTTTTACAGTGAAACCTGTTTTGAGATACCACTGTAATGAAAGACCACCTGCCTTCTAAGACCATATTTCCAAAGTCCCTTTTGCTATCTCTCCCATGTTATTGCACCTCCATTGAGACCACCTGCCTTATATGACCACTATTTGGCCTGGTCCAGGGGTGGTCTCTTAAAACAGGTTTCACTGTAGTTGCTTACAAGAACTTCTCATTCTTTCTATTCACCTGCAAAATGTTAAGTACTACAGTGTTTTTTGTTCAAGTTGTAGGCTCTATTTAAAATCTGATTTTGCTTCTTCCCATTGAAAATTATAGAAGATACAGATGCCCGTTAACCATGTGAATCTGGATTCACAAGTAGTATTACCATGCCAGTAATTTTCATTCACCCACAATGTGCAGTTTGTTTTACAAAATTGCAAAGTATCTTCTTAGTGTTTCTTCGTTACTTCTCATGTGGTATTTGTCACTTGGACACATCCAACAAGTCACAGAAGACGTATCAATGTGTCCCACTGTCATTGTGATCAGGTAACAAGGGAGTAAGGAGAGCTCACTGTGCTACTGTTCACACTCAGAAGTTCATTACCCTTAAAGCACAGATTTAAAAAACAACCATGTTTATTAACCACTTTTTGTTGCAATCTTTATTGTGTATTTTATGATAAATGGTTGTCTCATTATGTCCTGCATTTTAATGCTGCCAAAATTTTTAGATGAATATATATGTATGTGTGTATATATATATATATATATATATATATATATATATATATATATATATATATATATATATATATATTTCTGAATGTGTAAGTAGTTCATATACATGTATTTTGTCATTCTTGGACAGAATGAATTGTACACTTTCAATTTTTCTTTTTTGTAATTAGAGAAAACTGGTATACATTAAAATGTACATACATTATGAAGTTGAACATAAAGGAGTTTTTTCCAAGTGTATACAATACTTCAATACATAAGGAAATGATCTGGCTGCACATCCAAACAGAATATTTTTTCAGTCATTTTCATCAAGCTTCCTGTAGTCCCTATTTAACACACAACAGACACTCAGACTTAGCAATAAAAGGCTACCCTAGTCATTAAAATTAGTATGTTGGTCAATACATAAACATGTAAACCTCAAAAGCCTTTCACGAGGAAGAAGGGAAATTTTTGCTTTCATTCAGGTGATTTTGTATTTGAAAAAGAAAGAAAAAAAAAGGGCATGATGTATTTTCATGTGCAGGGTAGATTTATCAAAATAGGGAAAATAATTGAAAAGGTCAAAAATGATGACTGAAAGCAGTGTTTTCACCAGACAAAATTGTACAGTGTTATAATATTGTAAACTTGGGCATATAGAACAAATTGTCAGTGATAATATATGTGTAGATTTATGAATGAATAAAGCAGAACTAGAAAAGATGATTTGCTGCATAGAAAATCTGCGTGTGTCTTCAAAGCATATTGGTAGAGCAATGTACAACTATTCCATAAGACAGGAGTAGAAGTTGGAATGGCATCTTTAACTATTATAGCTTTGAAGTTACTTAATATTTGAATTTTCTAATGGTGCTAATTAGCATAATTAAAATTGCTGCAATTTTTATTTTAGATTCATTACAGGCACATTGGTCAATTACCCCTTAGTAGAAGTTGAAATGACATCTCTATCTGTACTAGTTTTGAAGATATTCAAGATTTAAAATTTCAGCTGCTGTTAATTAGCATAATTGAAATTGCTACAACTTTTGTTTAAGATTCATTACGTGCACAATGGTCAATAACCCTCTGGTATAAGTTAAAATGACATCTCTATCTATTATACTTTTGAAGATATTCAAGATTAAAAATTTCAAATGCCCCTAATTTGCATATTTTAAACATCTTCATTCCTCTGTATTAAAAGGCCCAACTCCTTGTATGGAGGTACAGTCATGCCAAGTTTGGAGTTTCTATGTATACTAGTGTCTGAGAAAAGTGACAGACAAATTCGCTGGTAAAGAAGAAAGAAAGAAAAGTGTGTGTTGACACACACACTTTAATGATCAGTTTATTGAAGACTGAAGATATGGGAAGCACCACTGTCACCATACCATAAGTATGTAAACATGTATTCAGCATTATAATAACAAGCTAACATGGAATTGCAAAATGCACAGCAAATAAACATGTGTCCAATGGTCAAATGTGTTAAATTGGGGGTGATCTCGACCTATCTATCACGATCATAACACACTTTAGTAAAGGACACTAAATTCTGTGTATTGAGAAAGAATAAGGGATGTAGATGACCTTGACCTACCTTTCAAGGTTATAGAAGGAATGTATTTCAGGAAATATATTTTTGGTGATGGTCATGAATATATCCATATATTACAGGAACATTGTACAGACAAAAGTTTTATGACATGTAGAGTCATTTGGCACCACTTAATTAAAATTTAGTATAAATTGAAACTAGCATTCAAAGTGTCAAAAACACATTAATCTCACTGGTGTGACAGTAAACTGAAATGCAAGTACAAAATTTATACCAAGTATACTGTAGGCCAATGGTCAAACTTGTGAATGACCTTGAACTACTTTCTCGGGGTGAGAGAAGGGATTGCATTTCAGGAAATGATATTTTTTTTTATGGTCATCTTATTACATGCCAGCAGAGCATTAGGCCCATGGGCATCTTGTTCAGACAAACTCATCACGTGGTCAAGGTGAAAAGTTTATCATCTGTCATGCTTCCTATGTTTGGATCAAACAATAACAGCACTTGTCTGCAGATGCTGTTTTGTTTGTATTCTGAACAAGAGCATCTCCACAGTGGACATGTGCTTTTATTGTCTCTTGGCCATCTTCAAAGCCCATGGGCCCTCAAAACTGAAGTCAAGGGGTCTTGGACACTCTCTGGAAAAAAGTTCATTGTGGAAACATAGAGATTGTCAGTGCTGAAGTTCAGTGCAGTTCAAAACAGTTGTGTATGGTCTTGTATATATGCATGGCTGAGCATGCACAACCATTGTTGCTGAGAGCTGTTAACGCCTTTATGGTATGAAAACATGACACACAAAATATGCAAAAAAATCACTTCACCACTTTTTATCTCTGCTGACCAAAGGTCACAGAGCTTATGCGACCGCTCATGTCTGTCTGTCCATTCATATTGCCAGATAGAAACACCACACTTTTTAGCAATGTTGTCAATAGAGTCAGAATTTTATTGCAAAAACTACAACGCAAAGGTTACAAAAAGCAACAACTACACAAAACTCTGTTGAAATGTTTCCAGAGGTATGACCAAATACCAAATATATGCAACACTAACTCAAGAACATTTGTCAAACAATGTCAAGATGGAGCTTGAAATAACAAAGTGTAGTCCTCAAAGTGTTTAGAGTAGTAAGAGGGAAAGTACCCAGGTAAAGTATTCTTAAACCACCCAGAGAATATTCTCTAGTCCGTCTTAAGTCGGAAAACCATGATGATACTCACTTTTTGCAGGATTTCTTTCATTTCAACCATCATCCAGTATAGTGGAAGAGGTGACTTCCAGCTTATACCTTAGTACACTTTACCTCATAACACCTCTTGTCAACTTTTTGGTGCTAAAAATTGTATTACTATTTACCTGTTTATAGCAGTGTCTGTATGGTGGAATAGCATATGAAACTTTTAAGTTTCAAAAGAGACGTCTGTCCGTCTGTGACTTTTGAGTGGTTGGGTCTATACATATTGGAAACACTATGGTCTGTATTTAATGAAGAATATTTCAAAGGTTGAGAGGACCAGTTTACAACCACCAGTTACCTTTTGTAGGTGACATCCTGTCTGAAGTCAGGGGTGAAATTTGTTTCTTCACATTGGTATTGGAAGATGAATTTTGATGCTTTGGTAACTCTGGAATTTCTTTGCTGTCATTGTTGGGTTTGATATTTATGAATGTGGGTCATGTTTTTCTACATAAGTGCATCATAGTAGAAACCTCCCATCTGTAGAACTTCAATTGTTTAGTGAGGGACTTGTAGAAGTCTACTCCTTGCATTTGATACTCTATAACAGTGATTCAATCACTTAACTTATTAATTAGATAATATTCCAGATTCATAGATATCACAAAATCGATATAGGCCTACTTTCTACTTTCGCTATTAACTCAGCTGACGAACTAGTCAGAAGGACCAAAATAGTGATAGGCCTATCAATTCTCCTTTATCTTTTGCAGAAGTAATAAAATTTGGATTTTGAGTGGTTGGGCCTGTACATATTGGAAACACTATAGTCTGTATTTAACGAAGAATGTTTCAAAGGTTGAGAGGACCAGTTTAAAACCACCAGTTGCCTTTTGTGGCTGACTGCCTGTCTCAAGTCAGGAGTGAAATTTGTTTCTTTACATTGGTATTGGAAGCTGAATGTTGATGCTTTGGTAACTCTGGAATCTCTATGCTGTCATTGTTGGGTTTGATATTTATGAATGTGGGTCATGTTTTTCTACATAAGTGTATCATACTAAAGATGTCTGTCTGTAAACTTTTGCTCGTTGGTGCGATGCCATCCACATTTTTCAAGTTAGCCCACTATAACTTACAGGACTTCTAGGATGTATGAAAATCTAGGTCCCTTTCGACATTGGTGGCATCACCTACATTATTATGTACTATAGAGGTCAAAATGTGAAGATCTTGTGAACACTCTAGTATCTTTAATTTTTGACGGATCTTCACCAAATTTGGTGGGATTGTGGGGGAAGTCAAAGTCTAAATTGCTAATGATACTAGTGGCACCACCTATAATTTGCCAGAAATTATGAGTCAAAATGTGTTGCAAGATGTAAAATTCCATGTTTGGAGAAGTAATTGGATTAGAGTTGCCAACTTTATATGATATAAAGACCATGGCCAAAGGTAGAATGTACTGTTATAGCAGTGACCTTGACCTATTTCTGTGAGGTCACCATGCCTGTAAAGTTGAAAAGGTGATTTTGTAATGGCCGGGTGTAGCTTGGACATCAATGGCATAGAGAATTGAGCCTCCAGATCAAAATTACACTTGATTACATTATACATAAAACTGTACTTGGTGACCTACTTTTTGGGTCACTGTGACCCGGTGATTATGGAATTTGGCGCTTGTCCAAATTTATTGTTTTTGTTCAATAACTGAAAAAGTTATGACCTGATTTGAACAAACAGACTATATATGGAAGCTGAATGTGGGGTGCATATTTTGAACAGTAACAATTTTTTAATCTAGGTTGAAAGTCAAGATCAAATGGCCAATTTGAATATAGGCGTTATCTCATGAATGCTCTGCACCCCACAATTCTTGATATAGGCCTACATAATGTTAAGGAGTTATAAAGTGTATAAAAATCTTTGTTGATATCAATGTTGGTAGCGCCACCTATAGTTTTATGTTATGTACAGGTAATGTAAAGGTGAAAATCTTGTGAACGCAATACTGTCCACAGTTTTCAAGTTGACCCAATATAGCTTTCGGGACATATATGGGGTATAAAAATCGAGGTTCTTTTCAATATGGGTGCCGCCACCTACAATATTCTGCAATAAAGGTGTCAAAATATGAAAATTTTGCGAACACTCTGGCATCTTTGATTTTTGGCAGATCTTCTCCAAATCCAGTGGGATTTTGGGGGAGGTTTAAGTCTAAGTTGCTAATGATACTAGTGTTGCCACCTATAATTTGACGGAAATTATGAGCCAAAATATGTTCTAAGATATAAAATTCAATATCTTGAAAAGTAGTTTAATTTGACTTGCCACATTCATGGGATGTATAGACAATGTCCAAGGCTAGAATTGTATATAATATCAGTCACCTTGGCATACTTTTGTGATGTTACCATGCCTGTAAAGTTGAAAGAGGTGATTTTGTTATGGCAGGGTGTAGCTTGGACTTTAATGGCAATGTGAGCACAGCACCAGACAGGCCTATGGGCCTCTTGTATTACATAATCTGGGTGTCTTTAATCTTCTGTCCCAAGGTCACTGAGGACATAAAGTTAAGGACTCGCTGATTGTTGTCTTGGCACATGCAACAATATTCATCTCGGGAGTTGCACAAATAAGCTATGATTGCATGTAGATTGAAGTGCCATCTGGTGGACAATTTTTATATTCAATTTACATGAGCTTTATATGTTCAGAAGTCATTTGAGTACTCACAACTTTGAAATGAACAGGTGCAATATAGCCACAATGCCAGCAGAGCATTAGGCCCATGGGCATCTTGTTTTTGTTTGTTTGTTTGTTTGTTTGTTTTTTTTCAAATAGATTTTATTGTATTCAGTTGGGAACAACGTTAAACGAGACATAACATTGTATACTTTTCAAGTGATAAATATATATCAACATTTTGTAATTGTAGACAGGTCTTATTTGTGTGTTTGGGTGGTAGAACATGTATGTCTAGATACAGACTTGAAAATACATACATATGGAAGTAACACCATTAATCTGGAGATTTCCATGGGCTTCTATTTGTTGGCCCCTTCTGTAAAATGTCCATTGCTTGAATCTGTACTCAGTCTAACCTTTTATATGTGGATGTAGGTGTATATTCTGATCAGTATTTTATACAGTATATTGTGATATTTATGGACTAGATCACATGTATAGTGGTTGCCCTCTTATCAGGCCCTCCCAAATGCACCAGTGTTGTCGTCTCATAAGAGTGGTGGCCTCTTTTGAGGGGGGTAAATATAATGACAATACCATCACTGCACAGAGAAGTGGCCTTTCTAGAGGGGGTGGCCTCTCTTCAGAGGGGCCTTACAAGGGAGGGGGACCACTGTATGTACATTTATCTTGTTGTGGTAACTAACAAACAGTGTCATTGGTTAAAACGTGCTGCCCGCGCAACGTGTACCAGTCCATATCCCAGGCTTGATTCTGTGTCTTTGGATAACCTCACTCTGGAACTCTGACGCCCAATTTATGCTTTATAGATGACAGTGATCATGGCAGCTGCAAGCCACAGGTTTCCCTCATTATCAAGGGAAGAAATAATTTTGTCAGTTTCTGAATAATACAAGATAAAATCATTACTCCATGAAGGAGCCCACTTTACAGAAATATACACCGGTTGATGACATGTGTATCTCCTTCGGCCTCAGGAGATACAGATGTCATCGCCCGGTGTATATTTCTGTACTCAGGCTCCGTCACCCAGTAACTAATAATATCTGCTTGCAGATGCAGATTTGTACATGTACTGTGTGTATTGAATTCAATCCTAAAGAGACCATGCTCGATACATGTGCTTTACAGCATGCACAAACAACCACACATATAAAATGTACAGGCTTGAACACAGGCAACTGCATAGTGTCTGTGTTTCTTCACAAACAATTAACATACAGTGCTCCCTCTTTATAACACCCCTCTTTACAAGGCGGTTTCTTATATAACATGGTGGGTGCCATGGCTCCAAATGAAATAGTTTTCCCATTACTTCTATGTTAAAATTCCTTCTGTTACAAGGCGATTTTGCTATAACACAGTATACCCTGTGGACCCCAACACCAGCGTTATAAAGAGGGAGCACTGTACTTCATTAATAGGGCTTTTCAAAGTTAACAACTAATTGGGACAAAAGAACTTTCTATAGTAACCTTGACCCTTGGTGCATGTTTTGCCAAATGAGGTTTTCAATCCCTGTGGAGTTCAGGGTTATACTTCTATCTCCAGACCCCCTGAAAAAAAAAAAAAAAACTTTGATGAAAACTTGCAACCTTGTCCATGCACATTCTCAACAACCTGTACACCTCCAACATCAATACTGTGTGCCCCCTAGTCATACTGAATATAGGTCATATACAGTGAAACCTGTCAAGGCCGAACGCCCTTGAGACCCAGCCAAAGTGTTCGGGTGTCGGAGGTGTTCGGCTGATAGAGGGCCGGGGGCGTGGCCTTGTGGCTACATCCTGCACATGTAAACTTTGAATTCAACTGTACATGTATTGGGGAATTTACCAGCTCTGATACATATGTATGTATACAAATTACAAAAGCTTGAAGGAAAAATAAAGTATAAGATGAAAAATAAAAATTCCAACCACTTGGGAAAAGGTTTATAGGATTTATAAACTTGAGGCTAACCGTACATGCACTTTTTAATATCATCAGAGACTACATTACTTATGTTATTGGTACATACATATATAACATGTACTGAAGTATGAACATCAGTCCTACTGTGCATTTATGTGTGCATAATTTGATGGCATAAAACATCAATTTATAGTCCAGCATTAACACATAGTATGTGTTTTACCCTTTATCACACTTCTAAACTTCAGAATGCGCTTACCAGTTTGATACGTTTACACCATGCAGTTTATTGTATGTACATCTGTAGAAAGTCTTACCATGGAACCTACACACTATTGACACCCTCTGAATACATTATTGCCACAATTTGATGAAAGTGTTGACTAAAAAAATGATTTTGTAACAAATATCAATGAATTTGCCGAAAATTCCTTCTTTGGGGGTGGGATGGGGGTGGATTGTGTGGGTGGGGGGGGGGGGTAAGCGTTCATCCTTGACAGGTTAAATGTTGCTTTGGGACCTAAGTCAGGTGTTTGGTGTTCAGAGTAGAGAGGTGTTCAGGAATGGCAGGTTCCAACATTTGGCTCTCCTATTAAATTGCATGCAAAAAAGTTGGAACCTGGAAAAAGTGTTAGGGTAACAGAGGTGTTCGGCTGTCGGAGATGTTCGGCTTGGCAGGTTTTACTGTACATGTATATACAATGAGTGTCCTTGATCTACATGTCTGCAGACCTAAATGGGGGAAACATCTTTTTTTCTGCAGGTAACTCAATTTGTTTTTTTCAAATTTCCACACTATCTGAAAATTAGAGGTCAAGATTATATGTCAGTTCAATGAAGAAGCTGTTCTTTCATCATTTGCACCTTTGTCTCTGCAAATGTTATGGTCATAGAGAGGTTATGGTCACACTATCTCAGAGATAGCTGAATATACCAAGATGACATTGCATCAAAATAATGAAGTAATGCTTGGCACAGGTGGTCAAAAGTTCAGCTAAATAGGCATGGTCAGTGTCTTTGTCCTACTACAGTGGTACCTGCTCCACGTGGCTACGCCTTCTGCCAAGAAAAAGTGGCGACATACAGCATGTGACCTGTCACCACAGGTAAATTTTACAAAGAAATTGACTCCTGTGTCTGAGCCTAGTGACCCCAAAAGCAATGCGGCTGTTGATGGCAGTGGTTGCGTACAGCAGTACCAGTGCACATGTACTTTACCGGTCATCAACCTTTCCCCACATCACTTAAAAACTCGTCAGCCAATTATCACAATGCTTAGCTCTAGGAATAGCCAAGCTCATCTTGCAATTTTCTTCTACTTCACACACAATCACACTATCTAAAAAAAAAATATATATAATAATAATGGCTAAGATCTGTTGCTGTTATTTAATTACCTTTAGGTAGACTCCTTAGATATTATTGTCATCCATCCTGAAAGTTTGACATTACAATTTTTCCTTTGACTTCAAGTATGTTCTTCATTTCATAGAAAAAGAACGAAGCAGAATTTTGAAAACTGCTGAAGTATTTTTGTATTTCAGACAGTGCAGAATCAAAGGCCATTTATCTTATTAAATTTCGGCCAGCCATTTTCTTGGGATAACCATTTGTAGGTGGGATTTTATCCTCTTATTTTGTTTGAGAAAACGAACTTCAAAGGTGTTTGATGTTGATCATTTGCCTCTGACACATACCGTTTGCTCAATTTGAGCTGATATTTGTATAAAACGGAGTAAACACCGTCCCTTAACAGGCCTTGACATTAAGGATTTTGGCCACTAGTCCCTGGGCTAGCGGCCAGCAAAATTTAGTAGCCCCCACCAGAAATTTACTTGTCCCACGGCTGTTCGGAATACATGTACATCGACAGTCACGTGGCAGACTCGGAAACAGACGGAAAGCTGCGGCTTCCGGAGTTGCCACTTCCGTGTTGTGCCCAGCGAGAATGTGACTCATGAGTTGGCATATGAACAAACTGAACTAGGTACCCGATCAAAAAGATGCACTTGTCTGATCGGGCTAGGCCTTATTAACATTTGCTAGCCCGAAAAATTAAATTTACTAGCCCCAGACTATCGGGCATGCCTTAATGTCAAGCCCTGCTTAACATTTGGTTAGGTTGTCAATCAATTATTGGCTAATCACATGATTAAACAGCCTTTGAAGTCTGGAAAACATGCTTCAGTGATCTGTCAAACAGCGACAGTTAGCTTGGTTTGCGAACAGATCAAGATCACTTGGTCAGTTTTGAATTTATGCATGAAAATTGTCTTAAATTTTATAGCGATGAACGCTTGCTTGTTTGACTGCTTTTTTGTGCTTTTTAAACAGTCTCTAAGATTCTTGGCAAATGCACACATGCAGCTATTCAGGTTGGGTACATAAGGATGCATAGCTATGTCACCCATCTAGGGGCCTATTGGCTGCGGCTGGCTGGGTGTTGCCTTGCTTTGGTGGGGCGGCTTAAGGTCACTCGTAGCCAGTAGACGGATGTCGGGTCCAGTGCTCTGCCCCCCCCCCCCCCCCACACACACACCTCTTCATCCCGTTTTTTAGGGATGCATATAGTGTTTTATTGTATGTACCCCTATTTGTATACATGTACTTTAATGAGCTTGTCATTATTTCGTAAAAATTTTCTCAAGGAGTTTTATGTGTGTTTCCAGCCTGAGTTTTGTATCGCTATGTTGTATGCTTTCTTTTGTGTTCACTTCTATGTTCATTTCGATGTATTTATTTGTACTTTTATTTCCTCATCCTTGGGGGGGGGGTGTCAATAAAATATTATTTTATGCATGTGTGGGTATTTTTGATTAAAGTACCAGTTTTTTTACACATGTCTTTGGGGTAATCCATCGTGGCACAGCCTTGGATGGTACATCGTCTGACAATTCCTACTGCTCCTGAAAATTTAATGTCTTCATTCATTTGAATGCAAAACAAGCGTGATAAATATAAAGTAAACCACTAAGGCTGTGATATGTTTGCATCATTTCCCCGTCCACAAACATGGTTTGGGCATCCGCCTGCAGATATCATGGCGCTGCCATGATAAGCGCCATGATACCACTCTCGTTTTGGGCAGTTGCAACCTGTAGCCACATGATCGACTGTTGAGTATGATTGATGGGCAACTGAAAACCAAAAGAATGACACAAAGACCTTCAGATGTCCACATGCCAGTGTGTTTTTTGCGTTTTCTCACATTTCTGCTTTAGTTAGGAACTTGAAATTTTGCCAATTTACAGAAAGGACATTTATCGTGTAAAAACTGTTCAAATCTGAAAGTCGCCTGTGCAAAAGTTTTTGGTGTCTTACCTGTCCTTGAAAATGCTGCAAATATATACAGACAACTTCCTCATTTTCCATGCACCTAAGTTACCCATTCTGCTGATAATGCTTTCTGCCTTGTATTAAGTCAACAGTTTGTCATGGCATGGGTGGGGGGCATCTTTTTGCCTAACCCATGTCAACAAAAGCTGTTGAACTGGGACATGATTTCTTGATAGGTCTTATCTGTATTTCTCATTCTTTTTTTTTTTTCATTACTGTTAAATTTAGTCCTGAACAGCGAAGTCAGAAGATATTTGATCACCAGCCAGTTTTGGCAGGTTTGAGGGAGGAAGGAGTGTTGCATATGACTGGGAGACTGGGACCATTAGTGTAGCACTAGTGACTTCTTGGTTGGTGCTTTTTTTCCCCAGAAATTCTGCTCAATCTGTTTTCAGTACTGACCAAGTTTAGTTATGGTTTGAGTGATAAATTATTGTGAAGCACAATATCTCTTCAACTGCTCTGTCTGTATTGAAGGAATCCTTTACTGGGTTTGCAGGTAAACATGGCGAACGGCTACAAAAAATTGCATGTAGCATCGAAATTGCGATGCCCCAATAAAATTTGCCTCTTCCATGAGGGCATCATGTGCTCTGACAGAGACTGATTCTTAACTCATTCCATACTATGGTGACAGGCCTTGGTCAGTGGTTCGGGCACTGCCTGGCAATTCATGCTGCAGCTGCCCCTGTGGCAGCTGCAACATGACTTGCCAGGCAGTGCCAGAACCTCTGACTTAAGACGATAGGCATAGTGGTACTTTAATGAAAGCTCTTTTCATCAAGAATTTAAATATGCAATTGTCGTCTTAAATCTTGGTAAGTATACGTAAATATCAGGGACTGGTATGGAATGAGTTAAAGAACAATGTGCATATGCAACTTGAAGTCCACAATTGTGGAGGCTCTTGGTCCGTGTGAATGAAATACGGTATAATGAGCCAGTCTGTCACACTCGAGTGTTTGAGGATCGCACTAGGGACTGTGACAGACAACAACATCATGGTGACAGTGCAGTTTACCACCCAAGTATCAGCCAACAGTGTCTCTGGTATTGGAAAGCTTGTCTGCCACATTCAGTATACTTTATACAATGAAACCTGTTTTGAGAGACCATCCCAAGGGCAGGCTAAAAACTGGTCACATAAGGCAGGTGGTCTCTCAATGGAGGTGCAATAACATGGGAGAAGTGGTAAAGGGGCTTTGAAAATATGGTCTTAAAA
Organism: Hermodice carunculata; assembly: GCA_964020975.1. Taxonomy (NCBI): domain Eukaryota; kingdom Metazoa; phylum Annelida; class Polychaeta; order Eunicida; family Amphinomidae; genus Hermodice; species Hermodice carunculata. Next base: position 77,601,113 of record OZ026624.1, read on the forward strand.
GGCAGGTGGTCTTTCATTACAGTGGTCTCTAAAAACAGGTTTCACTACTTTATTGCACAGACGATTACTAGCCATGCCATGCACCATCTTGCAAGGAGACAACATTGCAAGAATCACATTCTTATGAAGAGATTGTGTCTGACCCATACATTAATGAGTGCATGTTGACAACATTGGCAGAAATATTCAGGTGCAAATTGCACCAGTTTTTTGTTATGAACGTTGAAAAAGAAATTTAACACTGTAATCAAATGCTACATGTACTGCCATGTACGTGACAACATTGTCTAGCTTCTTTTCACAGAACTCCACCCAGCAAGCATCATACAGTGATGTGCAAATCGGGAAATCCCTGTGCACATTATTATTTTGTTAGTCCAGAAATTCACAATTAATTTGTTTAGCATCACAATCATTATCATTTTTATGTATCACGGCTGGGAGGGGATGCGTATAGTGTTTAGTCTTGTCCTTATGCAACACATATTTTACTAGTATTTTCCTTATACTTCTGCCCCGTCTTGACCTATTGCCTCCTAATTTGGCAGAGATAGTCTATGGAGATGGGGAAATTTATCCCATATTATGATATATAACCTTGAAGTCAAAGGGCAAGGTTAAATCCTAGTTGCATTTTTTCTGCTGATTCAGCAGTTTTCACATATTGGCTTATAATATACCTTCTTAATGGTGCATGGTAGGCCCAAGGTTACTATTAAACATTACTGAGAAAGAACCTATGGGTTTTCAATTTGTATGGGTTATTTTAAACCTGAGTGACCTTGAAAGGTCAAACTGAATACATTCATGTTGATTACTATGTAAGTCAATGGGGATTGCAGTGCTAATTCACATTTTCAACTTCTACAAAACAATTGGCCAGATTCACTTCAAACTTGGTGGGGATGTCCATCGGGTACACATCTACAGACTGTGTTCAAATGGTCATGTGCCAATGATTTTTGGATTTATTATTATTCTTTTTATTTGTTAATTTGTGCATTACTATTGATTACCATGCAAGTCAATTGGGTCTGCAATGGAAGTTAACATATTGACTTTTTCTAAACCGCTGGCCAGATTCACTTGAAACTTTGGGTACAGATACTCCATATTTGGGGAATTTTTTCATGTGATTGTGGATGACCTTCATGTTCTAGGTCAAGGTCACAATGCCTTGCAAAATAAAATGGCTTTCCTGCCACATCTTCAAATGGGTATGATTGAAGTCCATCAAACTTTGTCATCATTTACCCAGGTAAGACTTCCCTTAAATTTGTGAAGAGGGATGTCAAAGGTCAAACTTTCTGCAGAAGAATGGTGGTCCTCTTAGAGGGGTGGCCTTTGGTGAGAGGCAGCTGCTTGGGCGATACATAATGTTTTTCGCACAAAAAACTCACTTCTAGTTTGTGATGGTCATTACATTGTTACTTATCTGCATAATCCATAGGCCATTACAGGAATATTATCCAAACAGAATTCTTTCATATGTGTGGAGTCATAGTGGCACCAGTGGTGGTATGAATTAAAATTGGCATCATTGGTATCAAAAAGACATTAAGTTGAACAAATTTGGGTGACCTTGACATATTTCAAGCACTTCCGTAAAGGACACTAAATCCAATTTGTTTTGAAATAATAAGGCTAATGATACTAAATGTATCACAAACATGTATCATGTGGAAGCTTTATAAAGCACAATGTGGATGACCTTGAACTGCTTTATCAAGGCCACAGGGGGATTGCACTTAAGGAAATGAATATTTTGTGGTGGTCATCCAATTACATGTACATGTTGTTAGAGCAGTGGGTCCCTCGCCTTTTGTTCACACAGTGAAACACTCAAATTGTCAGTTGTAACTTGCTTTCATCGTATTTAGATGCAAAGTAAAATTTACAGTTTGTTAGGATGTGATAAACGGACGAAGCAATGGGGAATACATGTATGTACATGTACAGTGGTACCTCTTTTGAGAGACCACTGCTACGGTGGGTCAAAATGCAGTCTCTCAAAACAGGTGGTCTTTCATTAGAGGTACAACATTGAAAGATAGCTCATTGTTCTGAGAGAGTGGTCTTAAAAAGATACATGGTCTCTCATTAGAGGGGTCTCTCAGGAGAGGTACCACTGTACACCTGTTGGTCAAGGGTCCTCAATACGTAGCGTGATATCTTAAGAACATAAGGACAGAGTGTTTTTTTTCTTCAAATTTATCAGGAGGAGCATATAACTTTTAATTTTACGAGTCCTCATCAATCATAACTATCTGTTGAGTAAGATAGAAATGTATAATTAGGCATAGGAAAAGAATACTCTCTTTCTTGTTACCCGTCCTGCCCAATCTGAACATACCCAACCCTAGAACTTGTTAACCCAAAGTTTCCCCCTCAAATTGACCCAAAAGTGTCCAGATGCAGATTGTCATCTGCCTTAATCTTTTCACATAAAATTCCCATCAACATAAAACATATTTGCTGGGCGAAAAAAACAAACAAAAAAACTACCTACTTGCCCTAACTGGGGGAAAAAATGCTCACATTTGACAATTAGTCACCAACCGGAGCTTCCAAGCACAGAATGTAGACCGTGTGGCAATCCAACAAAGTACACCCTCAATTAGGCTAGACTACACACATGGAAAAAAGGAAACCAATATTGATGTGAACAGATGCAGTTTTCTGATATATATGGGCTTCGACTGAAATAAGAATCTCAAGCTCGAGCCACACTCTTGCTTTAAAATTATTGTTCTCAGCTTGGTTGTGGTTGATATCTATTATAAAGAGACCACTCATGCCTATTTTAAACTTATAGGAATGGTGTCTCTTTTTCTTGGTTTAACCAAGATGATGTTTGTAATGGAAGAATAGTGTATTTCATGAATTGCCTTTACTGAAGGTATGGGGTATGGCTGTAGATTGAAAGAACATGACATAATTAAAAGTAACTTGGAAATATTTTTCAAGCCCTGTTTCTAAATGCCAGTGTTATTAATTTATATAATCTTTCAATTCTTTGTATAATTTATAAAATCTTTCAATTTGTTACAATTTGGCTGCATTTGATGAATAACCCCATGATACATATACCTGTGCCCAATACGGGTTGGCCCTTTCTTTGGCAGGGATGTTCATTTTATGTAATGTTGCCTGGTTCCCCATTTAATGAAAACATGGGCATATTGCTGCTCCGTAGGAAGCCAACATAACAATGCTTGGCTGTGTAAAATTAGGCACACACTTGGCCACTGGAGTGAGCTGAAAGTTTGTTCTACTTCAACATTTTCAGATAAGGAAGCAGGTAAAGCTTATGTGACAATTGAATCGAGTAAAATAAATATATTAAAGATGAAGGACTAGACTTGAAAGCATTGGGGAATTCCTGTTATCGATAGCACTTGGTTCTGCTGATTGAAAACCACATTCTGTTTTCAGTATTTCGATTTATTTTTACGGTATGTTCCACCCATAGACATTTGGCTGTCCAGGTCAGTTACAGTCAGTGTAGGTGGATGTGCAAGGCACGTTGACAAAAAAAAGGCAACCAAAAAGCAAAACAAAACGAAGTTCACAATGCATATCTAGGCATATATATATGTATGTATATATATAAAGTAACAGTTACAGTTAAAAAAATGTTTAGGGGGTGGGGGGAAACGTTCCAAGTGAAAACTTGCTGTTAGTCAGACACAAATGGTTATGCCTGTCTGATCAACTACAAAAATACACATACACTACGAGAACAATGCAAGCATGTTGTATTACATGAGAAAGGACCATCACATGATGTGTGTCTTTATACATTAAAAATCCTTTCCTACCCCCCATATGATTTCTTTCTAGTCATACAATAATTACCCCTTGGCCCATAGGGCTGGAGGGGTATTGTTGTCACCTACCTGTCCACAATATCTTAAAAAAATATTGAATATAGCTTTATCAATTATTTGTGACAGTTGGTCCTGAGGATGCCTCAGATGCCTATAGAAAACTAGGTCATTGGATTACATATTTAGGTCACAGTGCGGCATTGAAGAAAAATGGCCATGCCATGATATCTTCGAATATTAAATTATTCATTGTAGCTGCACCAATTATCCATGACAGTTAATCCTAAGGATTCTTCGGACACCTAGTGAAAACTAGGTCACTGGGTCACATATTTAGGTCACAGTGCTGCATTGAAGAAAAATGGCCTTGCCATGATATCTTTGCTCATTGCATTTGCACCAAAGCTTTGTCATTAGGTCAAACAGAAGTAACCTTGACCTACCGGCGGGGTATTGTTGTCATCTACGTGCCCGTCTGTCTGTCTGTCCATCTGTCCTGGCGGAGGGGTTTTCGGTCACTGATTGGCTTCTAGTTACATTCAGTGATGCCAATCGTCCCTCATCATCAGGGATATTCCCTGAAATAAGCTGAAACGTGGCCATTTTCGGCAGTTGTCCTGCATCAGAATTTATATTTCTCTTCCACAGTCTTTGTTATTTATTTTATGTCCCAAAAGAACTTACTTAGTTGTCTCAGAAACAGACTTTTTTAATGCTTGCATCTCTACAGTATATATTACACATGCCCAGACTTTTGGTACAATTAGGGATACCAATGGACCAGTGGCCTCTGTGATTTCCAAATCAGAAACCAAACTTATCCAAGGCATTTGCAGAGTGATTTATTGCTGTTAATTCACTTAATTTCACTGTATTTTTGCATATTTTGCCAATAGCACAAGACCATAAAATAAATAACACAGTGAAATGGTATTTTAACATAGGTTTAACATGAATTACATGCAAAGTGGTGAAACTAAAACTTCAGTTATAGATATGAAATACAAAAATCATAACAATTTATGTACAAAAGTTGATTTACAGTACTCAGACCCAAGCTTCAATTGTTCTGATTGGTGCAAGGGTGAATGTGTGGCCAATAAGCAACAAGAAAAAGTGAATGATTACTCAGGTGAACAGTTGCTCAGGTTTTTTGGGAAAAAATAGGCCCAGCTGGATATTTCTGAGAGCACTAAAACACTATCTATGTAAAATTGTGGATGTGATCATTAATAATTGGATGAAATGGTTAGATTTCTTTGAAATACTTGCCCATGCTGTTTGTATACCATTTTGTTTCTGAATGCTATTTCCATATTATTTTTTGCAAAAATTAGGTTAAAAAAATTAAGATGCTTAGTATTGACCAAATAATGTAGGTTTATCTTGTGAGTATTTTCATGCAAACCTGGTTAGTGCCACTGTTATCCATCATAAATGACCGATTGATTTCTCAAGTCTCCCTGTAATCTAACGGGCCCTCGCAGATCCTACTTGAAAATGTGTAACTTGCATATTAATTTTCCACCAAAATGCCTCTAGCTTATTGCCAGACAAACAATAATAGTCAGCTGCCATGATAAAGGGAATCCTGATGGGAAAACAACATAGTCACTGACATAGGAATTAAGAAAACTCTTCCAAACATGTATGACAATTCCTTCCTGTATCAAGCTCAGTGTGTGTACGAAGAACATGGCCATATGACTTTTGCACAGTTAATTTAATCCAGGTTGCTAGTTTGGACAGAGCAACAGATTGGTTCATATTGGACACGCATGTGCCCACACATACAGGTGCTTCTTTATTTTGTGATATGGGCCAAGGCAATGCTGCAGCAAATATGAATGTCATGTATTGTCTGTCGAGTACACACCCACTAAAACATTTGTGGAAGAACTTTGCCTGATGCAAATATGAGAGTTAAAGATCTCCCGGAAGGTTCCTGGAACGCTGCTACCTATAACCCCAGTCAGGCCCACCATGTGTGCTCTTTGTATGACACACGTGCAGATGTATTTTTGACACATGCACTTCTCATAAGAAAACACAATTACAGGAATTTTGTTGTTAGGCAGTCAACTAGCTCAGTGTTCCAAGTTAGAACAATCAGATACAGAATAACCTCCCTATTAAGACCTCTCTGTAATTTCACCACTCTCCTAAATAGGGCCACTTTTCAGCAGTCCCAATTTATTTTTATTTCATATTGTGCCTTCCATATTAAGACCACTCCCCAATTAAGACCTGCTTTTGTCAGTCCCATGGGTTCCATAGAGATTTCACCTTACAGTGAAACCTGTTATTTAAGACCACCCCTTTTGCCAGCTGAAATAGTTACGTGTGGCAGGTGGTCTTAAAATGTTGGTAAAGTTACAATGAATACGGACTGCTATGCCCTCAGAAATGCAGATACTCCAACCCACAGCTTCATACAAACTGGAGATTCTGCCTCCTGGAGTATATTGAAGCTGGAGATGTGACAGAGCGCAACGACTGTGCTGGGGGATGGGTCTTGGAGGGCAGTGCCCCATTTTGGGGTGAGAACATTTTGAAAAAAAAAAAGGAGTTAAAATGGTGTATTTTGATGATTTTTTTTACCTGATCCATTTTTTTCTGGGCGGGAGAAAACATATTCTAAGCGGGAGAACGGGAGAATTTGGAAAAAGTGCAAAAAAATGGGATATCTCCTGCTGAAAATGGGAGGGTTGGAGTCTCTGGAAATGTGGTGGTAAGAGTGAGGTGGTCTGTCATGGCAGTGGTCTTCCACTGTATCTGTAAACAAAAGCTTGTCTGCTGTTATTTTTCACGTTTCTGTTCACGTTGATGCGTGTGTACAAGTGTTTATGTGCTTCATTGTATTTCATACTAGAAGTGACAGTGCAAGTCAATGAAATAATCTTGTGTCATGTTTGGAAATTGTGTAATTTCAGCCATTCAATGCTTAATGAATATAAAGCAAGTTACACAATTCCTTTGGAAGAATTCAATGTTAAATTAAGTGCATGTATCTTTGTTTATCTCATAAACCCTAACCCTCCTCCCCCTTGAATAAAGACTGAGTCAACAGCTTTCCTTGGCATGGGTTGGGTGTAGAGCCCCCAACTCATGCCAAGGAAAGCTGTTGACCTGGATCATGTTACCTGAAAGGTCTCATCTACTATTTTCCTTCAAATGTTCTTCATTACTGTTGAAACTTGTCAAAAACACTGAAGCAGACAACGTTTACCCACCAACTAGTTTCAAAGGTCGGTTTAAGGGGAAGGGGGAGGCAGGAGTTAAGATGACCACTGACAGTAGACGTCATAAAAATTCCTGTTCTATAAGCTATACATAAAGATGATGCGTGTCTGCTTTGGTCACAGTATGTCACGTTAGGCATGTATTTAAAGACATGCATCGTGATCATGATGTGGAAAGTTGTCTATTGGCAATAATGTATTGTGGCCTTTGTGGGTGTAACAGCTTGGAGATGTATTAATAGGTTCAACAATCTGAAAATAACTTCTGTGAATGGGCTGGAAGCAAATTTACTATTACTTCAAGGATGCTTCATGGATTTGATCCTATCCATGACCAGTTTTGAGATTGAGTTTCTTCTGCACTCTGTCAAAAGTGTGATGAGAAGAATGGGCAAAGCTATTGAACTTCTCTAGGCAATATGACGATGCAGATGTCAATACTATCTTGCAAAAGCCAATGAAAGGAATCTCTGAAGTACAAAGTCATGCATTTTTTCCACATTGAAAAAGTAACAGAATCTTGTAATGTAAATGTAAAATTTGGCCCTGCTAATTGTAGGTTGCTGAGCTTACTGTTTAAGTGGAAGTATCCCAAGTGGAAAATTTCCTAACTTTGTTGAGAATGAAAGTTTTGCCGTTTTTATTTTCCCAATTCCCAATCTGGAAACATGTTGATTCTTAATTGCTACCATATACAACTAGCAATCACTGTGAACAATTTCCCCAGTTTTTATTTTCCCAAATGTTTTTGTCCATGAAAATATGGGAAATTAAATAGCTCGGGAATATTTCTGCATATATAGTATGTGATCATGCATGTCTGTCTGTCTGTCCTTCTGTCCAGCCAACTATAAACTTTTTTGTGTTGGTGAATGCGATACAGTCCACAGTTATACCCTGCAACTTAGAACCCTTAAAGTACTAATCACTGCTATACTTGTTTTCTCATTACTGTTGTACATATAATGGTTAAAAGATTCAAATTCCTCATGAAGATACCTTTCAAATACCAGCAAGCCTAGTCTAAAGCAAAAAGTAGTCTTAGTCAACAGCTTTCCTGGGGACACTGTGCGCAAAGTGTCCCGAGGAAGGCTGTTGACTCGTTCTTAAATCAGTACTTTAGGTGTTAAGATGTGTCAAGTGTCTCATAATGTAGGTACAGTGAAAACTCATTATAATGCCACCATCTATTCCCTAAGAAATGTGTCAGATAACTGAATATGTCAGATAAATGAGTCAAATAACAAAGAAAATAAACCTTTTCCCATGAAAGTTTGTATCATTATATTGAATATGTCGGATATCTGAGTATCGTTATAATGAGGTTTCATTGTAGTTTGATATTGGTGGTTCGACCAACATGGTCATATATTGTGAACACTAGCATCATAAGTTCTGTATCTTAATTAAATGTAATGGGATTGTGTAGGAAGTCAAACTCTTGATTGTGTATGATGCAATTATACAAATAGAAGCAATGGTGCCACATCTTCCATTTAGTTCTGACCCCCCCCCCCCCCCCCCCGAGAAAAATAGTTATGATAAGTGAGATCCTCTTATCCAAATGGTTACATTAAAAGGAGTACCACCCCATGCACTTAAATTGATTTATTTACATGACAGCTGAGCATAAAGCCCTCAGGCCTCTTGTTTGAAAATTGATGTCTTTGTTGAGACTTTGTCATGATGCAACAGGTCAGTTTTATTATCACATTCTATCAAGGTTGAAAACCACTTAAAACATTTAAGCACTTGATGTGGTCTCACGTGTAGGAGGCAAATGTGGCTTACCAGTGATTTGATATAGACAAAGAACAAGGTAATGTTGATCTCTGTCCTCGCTGGTAGATGGAGGTCAGTGTTACCCAACAATATGATACACGTGTTGAGAGATCCCAAAGTTTCAAATGAAAAAATTGATGTTTTAACTCATTCCATACCAGTCCCTGATATTTACGTATATTTACCAAGATTTAAGATGACAATTGCATATTTAAATTCTTCATGAAAAGAGCTTTCGTTCAAGTACCAACATGCCCATAGTCTAAAGTCAGTGGTTCTGGCACTGCCTGGCAAGTCATGCTGCAGCTGCCCTTGCAGCAGCTGCAGCATGACTTGCCAGGCAGTGCCAGAACCACTGACAAAGGCCTATGACCATAGTATGGAATGAGTTGAAAAGGGGAGGGGGGCTAAACATAAGAAGTTGGATTGAACGATTGGGCCAGATTTGTTTATATATATATATAGAGATAGATATTTACATGTAAGACTAATAAAGATTTTATTTTGGTTTCAGGAATGCCTTTTAACCAAACTGTACATATACTGAAGAGGCAAGATAGAGTAATAAAAGGTGTTCAAGTATGGTACAGTGACCAGGTGAGTTGGAAATGTGTTATTGTATTGGGGTCTTTTTGTCCAGAACCACTTCCCAGTAGTCATTACCCTATTCCGCAGTCTGAACTCTTTACTCTCCATAAGCTAACCTGTCCCTGTCTAACCTATATACACATGGAATTACTATTGTCCATATTGCACACGTTCCTCTGTAAAATTTTGGCATAGGCTGTATTAGCCCAAATAGATTAAAGGGTCTTCAGCGGGTAATTACTCAGAGATCACAGGTAGGGAAGATTCCCATCCAGTGACCTAAAATTTGTTTCTTTTTTATATTAGAAAAGTACAGAGCTTTCTCTTGTCTATTTTCAAATGCCTTTATGACAACATAAATCATCCTTTCGAACTACCACTCCTAGCTCAACTCCAATTATAAAAACACTCAAAGTCTACATTAAATGCAATTTGCATTAATTTATGAACCCCAAACCCCGTTTTACATGCTTTTCAGTTGGATTCATCTGAGTTTAAGGAATTTATTTCAGTGGAAATCAAACTCAATGCAAATGACAAACTATTGATTCTTGCAATATATCGTAGTCCAAATTCTTCATCAACCAACAATGAAAAATTGAACAATTTGATTAGAAATATCGATATACATGGTTACTCTCATTTATTACTGTTGGGAGACTTCAACTATCCTGAAATAACTTGGGAAAGTGGCGGTGGACAAACTAGATCAACAAATTCTGAGGCCTGGAAATTTTTAGAAGCGACAAGAGACTCATTTCTTTTTCAGCATATAGACTTCAGTACCAGGTATCAAATTAATCAAGCAGCAAACGTATTGGATCTACTTTTTACAAATGAAGAACATATGATAAGTAATATTGACACTAGTCCTCCTGTGGGGAAAAGTGACCACCTAGTTGTTACATTCAATTTTAATTGCTATTCATCAACAAGCAACAGAGACAGGTTAGTCTTCTTTTATGATAAGGGAAACTACTCAGCTATGGAAACAGAACTGGACATTGATTGGGGCTTACTATTACAGGGAAAAGATATTGAAGATTGTTGGAAAATCTTTACAGAGAAATTGAACACAGCCATTAATAATCACATCCCACACAAAATCATGCAAGCTCATAAAAAATCAAAAGTAATCTGGATCAATCACAAGGCAAAGAAAAAGCTAAGAAGGAAACAAAAAGCTTGGAAAAAGTATAAATTATCCAGATCACTTGATGACTATAATAAGTATGCCCAGGCTAGAAATCAAGCAAGATGGGCAACGCGAAAAGCTCTAAAAGATTATGAAAAACTAATCGCCCAAAATGTTAAGAAAAATCCAAAATTATTTTGGAAATACGTCAAATCTAAAGCCAAAACTAAGGAGAATATCCCTGACCTTGTGTCTGAACAGTCAAAAATTGCTAGCACTGATCATGATAAAGCTGAAATTTTGAATGAATTTTTCAGTAGTGTCTTTACAGAAGAGGATACACAAAATATTCCTACAGTAAACAAGAAAGTAGTAACTCAAGAGTTGCAAGACATCAAAATTGATGTAGATGACATATATAATAGACTCAAAAATTTAAAAGTAAACACCTCGGCGGGCCCGGACAACATTCATCCAAAAATATTGAAAGAACTTTCAACAGTGCTGAAACATCCAATTCAACTAATTTTTCAACAGGCAATCAATGAAAGTAAAATTCCAAAAGACTGGAAACTTGCCAACATCACTGCAATTCACAAAAAGGGTTCCAAACAACTTCCAAGTAATTATAGACCCATTAGTCTGACTGCTGTACTATGCAAGCTGCTGGAATCCATTATAAGGGCTGAAATAACGAAACACATGGAAAAATTTAACTTGTTTGCTAAACAACAACATGGTTTTATTAAAGGTAGATCAACCATTACGCAGCTATTAGAAAGCTTAGACCAATGGACTGATTGGTTTGAACAGGGAGTGCCAGTGGATGTTATTTATTTAGATTTTCGAAAGGCATTTGACTCTGTCCCACATCAACGTCTCCTAAAAAAGATAGAAAGTTACGGAATTACTGGGAAAGTATTATCATGGATAAGTGACTTTTTGTCTGACAGAAAACAGAGAGTATGTGTAAATGGAGCTCCTTCATCATGGTCAGAGGTAATCAGCGGCGTCCCTCAGGGAAGTGTGTTGGGACCTTTGCTTTTTGTTATATATGTGAATGACATTCCTGAAGTTGTTAAATCATTCATTAAACTTTTTGCTGATGACATAAAAATGTTCAGACCTGCAATTAACATTACTGATTGTATGGCGCTTCAGAACGACGTAAAGTGTTTACAACTATGGGAAAAACAATGGCAACTCACCTTTCAACCTCCAAAATGTACAGTTTTGAGATTAGGAAATAACCATCCTGACTATCAATATGAAATGACTTCTTCAGATAGAAATATTAACCTAGCTGAATCAGTCGCTGAGAAAGATTTAGGGGTGTTAATCAGTAAGGATTTGTCATTTGATGATCATATACATAACATCGTGAAAAAGGCTAATCAAATAACCGGTCTTTTGTGGCGATCCTTTGAATATATCAATGAGGAAACCTTCCTTCCTCTTTATAAATGTATGATTCGTTCACATCTGGAATATGCTGCACCTATATGGTCTCCAGGGAAGTGGGGACTGGTTGAGTTGATTGAATCTGTCCAGAGAAGAGCGACAAAGAGGGTACCAGGTTTAAGTGATTTATCATACGAGGACAGGCTGAGAACACTCAAATTGCCTACTCTGGTTTACAGGAGATTAAGAGGTGACCTCATTTGTGCTTACAAGTACACGCATGGGGAATACTATGATCTGGATACCTGCTTACCACCCTTCCTGGATGCAAGATCTAGAGGTCACTCATTGAGACTTTTAAAAATAAGGAACATTTCGAATGTTCGTAAATATTTCTTTGGTCAAAGGATTTCAGACTGGTGGAATACATTACCGAGTGACATTGTACATGCTCCTGACATATTAACATTTAAAAATAAGTTAGATTCACATTTTAAGGACCATCCAGTTTTGTATACTTATAGAGCACTAGATCATCCTCTTAAACCCAATATGACAATTGTGTAATGAACTGTGAGCGGCTTATATGGAATAACATTTCCTACCAAGCCGTAATTATCTAATCTAATCTAATCTAATCTACATGATATCACCACAATTAGCATGATTAGTGTGGTAAAACTCAAGGAAAATTCCCTTTCCTTGCAATTTTCCTTAAAGAGTATCCACTCTTCCATTCATTGTTCTATCCATGCACATGCTATCAGAGTGTTCTATCCATGCACATGCTATCAGAGTGTCCACAAAACATGTCCATGTCCATGGCCATTAGAGCGTAACTCAAAATGAGCTAGTGAGCATTGAATCAGTTCCTGGTGAGCCCCATTGGGGGCAAAACACGTCAAGCTGCATCTCCTAAATATTACTGAAAATACTTGTAATGCAATTTTCAGCAGGTTTATGAGCTGGCAGGCACTAGTCTGGTATTAAATACAGGTCTACAAAAATTTATTTCTCTTGTACAGTACCTGTTGAAAGACCAAAAATAATTTGAGAAGATAATCTACCTGAAAATATGATTTTCAGAATGTAGACAGGTTTAACTGTATACATGGAAATAAAATTGTAATAATCTTTACTAGAACATACACAGACATCATTACAGAAGACCCTAATTTAGACTTCTGTCTCTGAAACAGTCTTTCCCTCTTTGCCAGCTGAAAGTTAAGACTGCTTGGAAGACAGATGTCCTAATTCGTTTTTGTTTTTGTTTTGTTTGTTTGTTTTTAAACTGATTTTAACAATAATAATGAAAGATAATTTGAATGAAAATTATACAAAGACCTATTGAGATAACATGCCCAAAGTCAAGAGCTAAATTGTTTGGGTTACTTTCAGTTGGAATGGGTCAATAGGAGCAGTGGTTAAAAGAGCTCTCTGTCTTTGTGTGTCTCTCTCTGTCCCTCTTCCCTCCCTCTCTCATTCTCTATTTATCTGTTTATGACAAACATAATCATCTCCATGACATCAAAAACTTACTGAACATGGCAAAACAATGATATCATGTTCAAAGACCTTTCTTTCAGTATTAAATACCAATACTTATGCCAGAGAATTGTTTCAAAATGGTCAAATTTTGCAGGTGATTGTCAAGTACAGTTAAAATTTATTAAGAGAAGTTGACTTCCAGGGTCGTGAAAGTGAAGTCACGAAAAGAGATACAATCTTGGATGAGAGAGACATTCTTATTGAGAAGCTGCTGCTATATTCTCGGACCATATAGACAGGCTGGGGGAAGCATAAATATGACGAACTCGTGGATAGTACTACAAAGTGTCATCAAGGTCTAAAAGTGATACCAACCTGGATGCTTCAGGTAGCCTGAGGAACTATTAAAGTACAGAATAACATGACCTGAATATCAGGTGTGTACTCGTACAGTGATCATGGTGATATAAGCTTGTTCAAATAGCCTTTGTTATACCTGCATAAGGCCACTGTGATTGATGATGTCATCAGTTTATATAGTTCTCCGCATGTGCTCAACTGACAACTGTGGGTGGATGTAAGATATCTGGAATGAACACAGGGCTGCCAACCATCACAGATCCTGCAGAACACTCCCATATTGGTACCTTGTCCCAGATTCATTAAAAACTGTACTGGAATATTAAAAATGAACAAAAACAGTACAGTTAGTTTCAGTTAATCATAGCCTGGTGCCTGGTGCTGCAAAGTCAATGCAGATACATGTTGCTATGTGATTGTCATAATCAACATGCATTTGAAATGCACCTGTTGATTTGGACACTTGATAATCAATAGGGAAGGGCAGTTTCTTAAGTTTCCAGAAACCTCCTCTACACGGCGCGAGTCATCGCTTTCATCCGGGTACTCGCCTGCGGGTGAACATTGGTTTCGGCAGATTTGCAAACACTGTGATAACATTGTACGTATCGGCAATCAAAGTGCAAAATATGTTCCTTTTCACGTAATATCTGTTAATAAATTTTACACACACGAAAGATGAGATTGTATTATAGCAGAGCATGAATGCATTTGTTCGTATGTTGTGTTAAAAAAGTGAAAAATCCATTTGAACCGCGGTGACCGGGAACCGCATTCTGCTTGTTAGTGTTACATTCCTGCGTAGCGCCACTCGACTGTGTGAATGGTCGAAAGAAATGCAATAAAAAAGAATATTCTTCGACAGTTATAAAGATACTGCAATGATCACATATAACAAATTATCGACATAGCACATAATATGGACTCAACAGCATGAGGATTTTTTAAGACTCCTGTTGCAAGGATTTAATGTGACCCGGTTCATCGCGGGCGATAATGGAGATCGAGTAGGATAAAACATTGGTCATCGCGTTTTAAGAACAGTATTGCCAACCTTCCAAACTTAAAATCCAGGAAATATAAAAGTAAAATTAAGGGAGATTGATAAATTAATATGAAATATAGAAGGGAAATATTGATGAATTTCTGGGAGGTGACTCAAAATTGTCCAAAATCCACACTTTTTCCAAGAATTTTAAGCATAAAATTCCGGGAGTCTCCCGGGTAATTCGGGAGGGTTGGCAACACTGTAACTTACAGTGTAAGAAGTCGATTGTATTTTATTTGCCGGGTGTGTTGTCGTTGTGTCAAAAATAAAGACAAGTAGACAACCTCATCAGAATATGTTATTGTAGATGAATCCCCAAGTTTTACAGTGTAACTGTATGTGTGTGGGTGGGTGTGGGGGGGTCGGCAGGTAGCGTCAAAAGTAACCCTTAACGCTACCTGCCGACCCCCCTTTTAAAGTTAAATTAAAGTTAAAATCAAATGTAATCAAATGTGATTAACTCCACAACAATGTGTATTGGGTTGATTCCTTGATTGCATTACTTTCTACAAAAAGTATTTATTAATGACAGCATTATCATGATTATGAGTTACACTTGGTTATTTCATTCGCCAAGAAAAACGCTCAGTTTGCACCATGCATTAACACATCATAGTACGCGACGCTACTCAGGTTGACCCGCTATTGAATACCCGGATGAAAGCTGTCCGCAGCGCCACATGGCGGTCAATGAGAGAACACAGAGTTATTGCTCTACCATATTGAAGTGATTTGTCTTGTCTTCTTTGTTCTTTTTATTGTGGGTAATAAGGTGAAAGATATACATTGCATATGTTTTGCTAACATTTTAACATTTTTATGCCCCCTCCTACCAAGCAGGGGCATATAGCAACCGCTTTTTCCATGCGCCTGTGGGTCAATGCGCCCACATTTTGTGTCTGGTCTATGATTGGCTTGTTCTTCAACTTAGGTTAATGAAACTTTACACATAGGTGCATCCGGGCGTAAGGGTGTGTCCTGTACCGAAACTAGGTTGCTAGGTCAAGTGTCTGGGTCACAGTGACATATTCTTGTAAAATCGTGTCCAGGCTATAATTCCTTTACTATGTAACTTACATTAGTGAAACTTGACACACGGATGCATCTACACATAAATGTGTGTCATGTACCAAAAGTAGGTCACTAGGTCAAATATTTGGGTTACAGTGACATATATATCCTTATAAAATTGTGTCCAGGCTATAATTCCTTTGCTGTTTAACTTAGTTTCATGAAACTTCACACACACATATCTTTTGACCTAAACGTGTGTCATGAAACTCAAGTAGGTCAGTAGATCAGGTATCTGGGTCACGGTGAGACAATCATGTAAAACTGCACAAAACTTCATGTCCTGGCTATGATTCGGTTGTCCTTTAAGTTACATTAACAAAACTTTACCCACAGGTGCATCGAGACATAAGAATGTGTCATGATTCATGAACCACAAGTAGGTTGCTAGGTCAAATACCTGGGTCACAGTGACATATCCTTAAAAAATTGTGTCTGGGCTATAATTCTTTCATTGTTTAACTTAGTTTCATGAAACTTGACACACAAATATATCTTGAGTAGGTCACTAGGTCAAGTATCTGGTCCTCTGCTATTCGTGTCTAGGGTATAATTTGCTTGCCCTTTAACTTAAATTAATGAAACTTTACACACAGGTGCATCTGGACATAGGGCTGTGCATATAAAAAACAGGTCACTAGGTCAAGTATCTGGGTCACAGTGCAGTATTCCTGAAATATCATGTCCTGGCTATAATTCCTTCAGTATTTAATTTAGATTAATGGAACTTTACACACAGATGCATGTACACATAAGGGTGTGTCATGTACCAAAAGTATCTGGGTCACCAGTGACATGTCCACGTAATATCATGTCTGGGCTATTATTCCTGTACTGTTAAACTTAGTTTCATGAAACTTCACACACACATATCTTAAACTAAAGGTGTATCATGGAACAAAAGTAGGTCACTAGGTCAAGTATCTGGGTATCAGCTATTCATGTTTGGGCTATAGTTTGCTTGTCCTTCAACATAGAATGTTGAAACTTTACACACAGCTGCATCTAGACAAAAGGATGTGTGATGTACCAAAAGTTGGTCACTAGGTCAAGTGCCTGGGTCGCAGTGACATATTCTTGTAAAATTGTGTCAGGGCTTTAATTCCTTTACAGTATAACTTAGTTTCATGTTAGTTCACACACACACACACACATCTTGATCTAAAGGTGTCATGAAACAAAAGTAAGTCACTAGGTCAAGTATCTGGGTCACTGTGATACATCCATGTTTAACTACATTACACTTCATGCTTCGGCTGTAATTCTGTTGTCCTTTGACTTAGAATCATGAAACTTTATGCATCTGTGTATCTGGAGACAAGAGTGTGTCATGCATTAAAGTAGGTCACTAGGTCAAGTATCTGGATCATGGTTATAGCCTATTTTTAGCTCAACTGACTTGTCAGTCAGCTGAGCTTTTGCGAGGGTCTGTTGTCCGTCTGTCGTCCACAATTCACATTTTCAACTTCTTCTCTAAAACCATTGGCCAGATCCACTGTAAACTTGGTGGCAATGTACCTTGGGTGGGTCTCTACCAAGTTTTTTCAAATGGTCACGCTCCAGTGATTTTTGGATTGTTATGATTTTTTTTGTTCTTTTTGGGGCAAACCTTACAAAATCTTCTTCTCCAAAACCGCTCACCTGATTGCTTTGATATCACATAGGAACACTCCTGGTTCTTAATTTGTTCACCAGGTGGGGCTGCAATATTTTTTGTAATTTTTTATGATTTTTTGTGTGTTATTGCTATTTTTGACTTCTACTCCACAAGTGTCACTCAGATGAAGCTGAAACTTAGTGGATTTGTTCCTTGTGGAAGGGTCAAACAAAGTTGTTCACCAGATGGGAATGCTGCGGATTCCTGATTTTTAATGATTTTTTCAATTCAGGTACTTGTCAGTAAATGCACTTTCCTAATGATTACTATGTAAGTCAATGGGCATTCTAGTGCTAATTCACATTTTTGACTTCTTCTTTGAAACCATCAGCCAAATTGATTTCAAACTTGGTAGCAATGTACATTGGGAGGGTCTCTACTAAGTTTGTTCAATTGGTCACGCTCCAATGGTTTTTGGATTTTTTATGATTTTTTTTGGTTCTTTTTGGGGGTAAATTTTCTTCTCTGAAACCGCTCATCGGATTGCTTTGATATCACACAGGAACACTCCTGGGGACTCCTAGTTCATCATTTGTTCACCAGGTGGCGCTGCAAATTTTTTCTAATTTTAATGATTTTTTTATGTATTATTGCTATTTTCGACTTCTTCTCCAGAACTGTCTCTCAGATGAAGCTGAAATGGTGGATGTGTTCCTTGTGGAAGGGCCAGGCAAAGTTATTCACTAGGTGGGAATGCTGCGGTTTCCTGATTTTTAACGATTTTTTCAATTCGGGTACTTGTCGGTAAATGCACCTTTCAATTCGGCTCCTTTGCGGTAAATGCACCTTTCCTATTGATTACCGTGTAAGTCAATGGGCATTCTAATGCTGATTTACATTTTCGACTTCTTCTCCAAAACCGTCATCCAGATTTACTTCAAACTTGGTGGGGATGTACCTTGGGTGGGTGTCTACCAGGTTTGTTCCAATGGTCATGTTCCCGTGTATTTTGGATTTTTTTATGATTTTTTTTCAAAAATCTCTACAAAAGTTTTAATAGGAAAGTTTAACATGGGAATTTCTTGTAATGGTCATAACTTAAATAATATTGGCCAGATTTACTTCAAAATTGGTGGGGTGTGCCTTGGGAGGATCTCTACCAAGTTTGTTCAAATGGTTACGCTCTATTGATTTTTGGATTTTTTATGAATTTTTTTGTTCTTTTTTGCAGCAAACCTTAAAAACTCTTCTCCTCCTCCTCTGAAACCGCTCACCCAATTGCTTTGATATCATACGAAGACACTCCCGGGGACGCTTAGTTCCCAATTTGTTCACCAGGTGGCGCTGCAATTTTTTTCTAATTTTTTTAATGAATTTTTTGTATGGTTTTGCTATTTTTTACTTGTTCTCAGAACCGTCCTTCAGATTAAGCTGAAATGTGATGGATATGTTGTTGTGGAAGGGTCAAACAGTTGTTTACTAGGTGGCACTGCTTTGGATTTCTGATTTTTAAGGATTTTCAATTCAGGTGCTTATCATTCAATGCAGCTTTCCTATTGATTACTATGTAAGTCAATGGGCATTCTAATACTAATTCACAGGACCACTGGCACGAAACTTACTGTTCATTTGATAACTTGAGATCTGTTTTGAGTTAGCTGCACGTGTTAATTATTCTGTATGAAGGTCATGCTGAGACAGTACATGAATGACCTTGACCTCGTTTGTGGGGTCACAGTGCAACATACATGAATTTTACTCTTCATTATAACTTGAGAACTACTTGAACGTTGATGTTGCACATGTAAATGTTCTTCTATAAAGGTCAGACTTACTCAGAACATGGTGTCCTTGATCCTTTCCCAAGTTCATAGAGCTGCAAGTGTGATGAATGTCAAGATCAGCTGAGGCATGGGCTGTTCACACAGCCCTCTTGTTATTCACTACAGTCATTTCAAAATGAAACATGATTAGATAGGTTATAAATGAGGCAAAGGGGCATGGATCCAGCAATCTCGTTTTGCCTTTTAATATATAATTTTTTTTTTTTTAGTTCAGCTGACCAAAGGTCTCAGAGGTAATGCGATCGTTAATGTCTGTCCGTTCATGATTCAATCACTGAACTTATTAATCACATAATGTTCCAGATTTATGAATACCACAAAAATGATATAGGCTTACTTTCTTCTTTTGCTGTAAACTCAGCTGACGAACTAGTAAGGAGAACCAAAAAGTGATAGGCCTACCAATTCTCTTTTTATTTTTGGCAGAAGTGATAAAATTTAGAATTTGAGTGGTTAGGCCTCTACATTTTGAAAACACTATAGTCTGTATTTGATGAAGAATATTGCAGAGGTTGAAAGGACCAGTTTAAAACCACAAGTTGACTTTTATGGTTGACTGCTTGTCTCAAGCCAGTTTTTTCACATTGGTATTGGAAGATAAATGGTGATGCTTTGGTAACTCTGGAATCTGTTTGCTGTCATTGTTGGGTTTGAAATTTATGAATATGGGTCATGTTTTCTACGAAAGTGTAACATACTAGAGAAGTCTGTCTGTCTGTCCGTAAACTTTTGCTCGTTTGCGCAATACCCTCCACAGTTTTCAAGTTAGCCTAATATATCTTTCAGGACTTAAAAGGTGTATGAAAATCTAGGGCCCTTTCGATATTGATGGCGCCACCTACATTATTATGTAATATAGGGGTTAAAATTTGAACAATCTTGTAAACGCTCTAGCATCTTTAATTTTTGGCAGATCTTCATCAAATGTGGTGGGATTGTGGGGGAGGTCAAAGTTTAAGTTGCTAGTGATACTAGGGGTGCAACTTAAAATTTGACAGAAGTTATGAGCCAAAATGCATTTTGAGATGTAAAATTCCATAGTTGGAAAAGCGATTGGATTAGACTTGGTTAATTTATATGATATATATACACCATGGCCAAAGGTAGATCATTATATAATATCAGTGACCTTGACCTATTTTTGTGAGGTCACCATGCCTGTAAAGTTGAAAACATGATATGTGATGGCCGAGTGTAGCTTAGACATCAATGGCAAAGATAATTGAGCCTGCAAATCAAAATTACACTTGATTACATAATACATAAGACTGTACTTGGTGACTTACTTTTTGGGTCACTGTGACCCAGTAATTATGGAATTGGGCATTTGTCCAAATTTAATGTTTTTTTGGTCAATAACTCGAAAAGTTATTACCCGATTTGAACAAGCAGACTATATATGGAAAGCTAGATGTGGGGCTCCTGTTTTGAACTTTAACAATTTTTTTATCCAAGTTGAAGGTCAAGGTCAAATGGCCAGTTTTTAATAT
The DNA here is from genome assembly GCA_964020975.1 of Hermodice carunculata. NCBI lineage: Eukaryota > Metazoa > Annelida > Polychaeta > Eunicida > Amphinomidae > Hermodice > Hermodice carunculata. Next base: position 77,621,989 of record OZ026624.1, read on the forward strand.
AGGGGTCATCTTGTGAATGCTCTGCACCCCATAATTCTTGAGATAGGCCCATATAATATTTAGGAGTTATAAAGTATGGGGAAATCTTTGTCATCATCAATGTTGGTGGTGCCACCTATAGTATTATGTAATATACAGGTCAAAATGTGACAATCCTGTGACTGCAATACTGTCCACAGTTTTCAAGTTAGCCCAATATAGCTTTCAGGACTTATAGGGGGTATAAAAATCTTGGCTTCTTTTCAATATTGGTGGTGCCACCTACAATATTCTGCAATATAGGGATCAAGATATGAAAATTTTGGGAACACTGTAGCGTCTTTAATTTTTGGCAGATCTTCACCAAATTCGGTGGGATTGTAGGGGAGGTCAAAGTCTAGGTTGCTAATGATACTAGTGGTGCCACCTATAATTTGATGGAAAATATGAGCCAAAATGTATTTTAAGTTATAAAATCCCATTTCTTGAAAAGTAATTGGATTAGACCTGCCAAATTTATAGGATACATATACAATGTCCAAAGCTAGAATTGTAAATAATATCAATGACCTTGACATACTTTTGCGAGGTCACCATGCCTGTATAGTTGAAAAGGTGATTTTGTAATGGCAGAGTCTAGCGTGGACTTCAATGGCAATGTCAGCACAGCACGAGGCAGGCCTATGGGCCTCTTGTATTACATAATCTGGGTGCCCTTGATCTTCTGTCTCAAAGTCACTGAGGACATAAAGTTAAGGACTCACTGATTTTTGTCTTGGCATATGCAACAATATTTATCATAGGAATTGCACAAATAAGCTATGATTATATATGGAGTGAAGTGCCATCTGGTGGACAATTTTTACATTAAATGTACATAAGCTTTATATGTTCAGAAGCCATTTGAGGACTCACAACTTTGAAATGAACAGGTGCAATATAGCCACAATGCCAGCAGAGCGTTAGGCCCATGTGCCTCCTATTTTTGGTTTGTAGTTTTCAAATAGATTTTATTGTATTCAATTGGGAATGACGTCAAATGAGACATAACATTGTATACTTTTCAAATGATAAACATTTTCTACTTGATCAAACATGTTGATAATTCAGTATGCATAACAAAATAGATGTGCTTCAGATCTGTATGGTCCTCATATACATGAATAAATTTAGAGAATGTGGTAAATAGTACTCAGTGTAGGCCTAATTCTGATCAGAACTCCCCATGACAGTGGTGGCGCAACGTGAAAGTTGGAGGCATGGGTGGGATGTGTGCCTATAAGCCATCCAACCTGACCATGGACTGGTCGTTGCCATTCACACCTGAATTATCCATCTGCAAGGTAACCTGGATCTATGATCTCCACGTAGCTCAGCATAATTCCAATGTATAGTGTTCCAAGAATGATATACAGTGAAACCTCCCTATACCGAACACCATTGGGACAGGAACAAAAATGTTCGGTATAGGGAGGGTTGATAACGTTGAAAGTATATATTTGGTACCAAGAAATGGTGTTCAGTGTAGAGAGGTGTTCTGTATATGGAGGTGTTAGGTTAGAGATGTTTTACTGTCACAAATTCTTTATGAATGTGCAAGTAACATCGGCCCACTTTCTTCTGATGGAACTTTCCATTTTGAACCATACTGTCATTAAGCAAATTCTAGTCACATGTCTGATTTGCACCAATCAAATTCCATCATTTTAATGAATGGAGAAGTGGGAGGGTTATCTACAACTTCAATAATGGTGTGTATTTTGCCTTTTAAAATTGCTATAAATCAGCTTATAATAGTAGTTAAGTTTGTTTGACCATCCAAGGTTATATATTTAGAAGTACCAGGATGTTTAAATGGATAGTTAAGCCACTCTCTCATGGTAGGCAAGCTTTTAAAATTACTTCGATCATTTATGGCTGTTAGAAGTGTTGAAATCTACAGTCAAATGGCAAATATAAATGACTCAGGGAGGGGGGTCATGAAATTTAGCACCTTAAGCACTAATTCAATAATGATGATAATGTTGAACCAACCCTTACAAATATCTGTTTGTTTAAGTGCTTGGTACCACCAGAAAGGTCAAAGTTCATTCAATTTTGGGGTACTCCACTTATGAAATTAGAAATTAGTAAATTTAAACATATTTTATTCACAAAAAATACAATCAGGAAGGAGGGCACAGCTTTATATATATCCCGCCTTTTAAGAAAATGATGATGATGATGATGATGATGATGATGATGATGATGATGATGATGATGATGATGATGATGATGATGATGATGATGATGATGATGATGATGATGATGATGATGATGATATCAGATTAAGAAGTAAAAAGAAGTAAATGATTTTTTATGGCTAACTTTGACATTAATGGACACCTCCCACTAAAAAAAAAAAAAAAATCTGACAATAATTTCTGTATTTAGAAACACGGACGAACTTATGGAGTCATCAAGCCAATATTGTTCTCTGTATACTATGGGTACATTTTGTGTGCAGAACTGCTGCATAACAATATCCTTAACTTTAGGATCATCTGGAAAGCACTTTGGGTTTCTTCTGAAGCCAAAAAACAACAAAGGTGTTCAACAACAGTTGATTAGAGCATTGCTGAAAATAAATATGGATGCCTTTCTCTGAAAAAACTTTTTTTCCCAATAGAAGTGAAGCAAAAAGTTTTATTTTTTGCCATCCCAGGTATGAAATTTCGATGAAGAAAAAGACACATTATGATCAAAATATGCAGACATGAGCCATGAGATGACTCCAAATTATTGAATGTGCTCAAGCTGCATGCAAACATTTTGTGTTGATCAACAGTTCTCTTCCACATGAACTGTAAATTTATTGAAAAAATGTTCTATACTGCTATTTAGTTATGATTTTGATGTGCTGATAAAAAGGAATTTATGCATTAATGCTTCACTCGTTTAGTTTCCATGATCTTGTGAGTAAATGATTTTAACTCTTAATTGCCAAATTTTGGACAGAGTCAACAGCTTTTCTTGACATGCTTTGGGCCCATTGCCCCCAATGCATGCAGAAAAAAAAATGTTGACCTGGGATATTCTCTCTGCAACTATAGGCATGTTGGTACTTCAATGAAAGGTCTTTTTATGAGGAATATGAATATGGGATCCTTATTGAGTTAAGTCATGCTGGGCACTGAAAGAGTTAATAAAGAAGAAAAAAGATTTGGATGTATGCATTTTGAAATACATGTACTGGTTTTGGCCGTAGTGACAACATAGAGGGGACTGAGGCAGGACATGGCTGGTGTAAGTGGGAACTGGTTAACACTATCACAGATTGTTCTTGATTCAGCCATTTTCCTGCTTGTTTTGCTGGGGTTAACAGTTAAAGATGTATCCAAGCACATTTTACTTTTTGTTTGCTCTTTTTTGATACACCTGAACATTTCATAATTTGGGTAAACCAAAACCACCTCGCATATGAACTTGATAGTCATATCGCTTAATGTTTTACAAATGAAGTATAATGGAGCTACTTTCACCCAAGTAGGAACCATGAAAGTGAAACTCGATCGGATGGATCATGTTTCATTCCCTCATTTATTTTCCACTGAAATTGCTGACTTTTTAAAAGTCCCAACAGTCAGCAGCAACAAAGCATAGAACCTTCTCAGAAGATGGTAATTTAACCCATTCAGTGCAGTTCTCAGTTATTGATTTATGATTTGACCCTTTTTGTCTGATATTGATCACTTTGATTTTGAGCTAGAGAGAGACTAGAAGGTGGAGTGTGTGCTTTTGCATATAGAAAACGGATAATTTGTGACCAGTGTTGTATCAAGGCAGTGAGAAGTGAAAATATGAAGTGAACAAAGTTTTGAGCCAGGTCTTATAGGGAAAAGAGTGTTAACAGTGAGAGCTCTCCTAAGCATGAACACTATTCATAAAAAGCACTAGAATGACAATTGCAAGAACTGAATTTCATTTTAACGAAATTACAAACAAAGACATAAACAGTGAAATTAATGACATTAAATTAGGCTGATTTTATGATTTAATTTTTCTTCCCATTAAAACCTCATGTTTTATGTGCAGTGAAACCTATCTTCAAGGGTCAATCCACGGGGACGACCAATTGTGGTCTTACAAGACAGGTTATCTGCCATATGAGGTAGAATAACAAAAAAGTATTGATCAGGACAAGTACCTCGAACAGGTGGTCTTTCAAGATGGCTGTCTTTGCATGAAAAATTAAAGCCGGGAGCATAATACTGTACCAGCCACAGAGGGAAGAGTCCAAAACATAAATCTTTCTGAAAGCAGCCAAAAAATAGATACAGGTTTAAGACTGAGGTCTATTTCTTCGAGAATACTAAAGTTTGTGTAACAGCGACAATAAGTTCAATTGGAAAGTTTGTACTGGGGTTTCTGACCAACATGTTGTCATGTTAGTAGCCAAAGTTAAATAATGTCACAGCTCAGTTTTCTATGATAGACTCCCATTGCATGAGATGTGCGGTAAGGCAGCTGCTGACCATGTGCTGTGCTGAGTCTAAGAATGTGGCGGTAGGCAATCCTGAGACTTAATCCTGTGGTGTGGCATAGTCAGGTACGCTGCAGACTTCTTGTCTCTAGCGGAAAGGTTGCCCCTCCCGGATCGCTCTCCCAGGTCATCATATCCCAGAGGGAGCACGAGTCATGGGAGTGACAGACGGTATCTTAGAGGTACCGCGCTTTGGGACCGAGGCGGCCAAGGACAACAGAGACCAAGCAGAGTCGGTCAGTGCCCTGGAGCATGCCTGGTCAGCTGAGTGGGCCCGAAGGTCCTGTGCTTGGTGGATCACTTCCTCCATATCTCCTCTGGACAGAGTCCAGGAGAAGAGAGGCCTTGTGTGAGCTCGACGATAGGTCAGGTCAGGCAGCTTCTGACCCTGGAGGTAGGCATCCCTCCGCAACAATGAAGGTTCGCCTCCAGCGCGCAAGCGGTCCGCACCTGGTGATCAACAGCTTGTGACAATGAAGTCGCGAAGAGTGTGGCCTGGTCTAACCATTTTCGCACAGCCTTGGTGACCTGAACAGAGCCCTTGAGGTCATCTAGGAGAGACCCCAAAGCGGCCAATAACACGTCAGAGTAGGACGCCATAAGGACAGATCCCCTGGTGGACTTCGGCTGCCAAGCATCAAACTCCTCAAAGTCTAAGTCCACTGGTAGTGAACCCAACAGAAAGATCTGCTCAGGCGCAGAATACCACGTCCCCTGTACATCCGGCTTAGGGAGGCCTTACCCTTGTTTCAGGTAGCCAGACGTCGGCGGCTCTACAGAAACCTGTGTGCCAAGAGTCTTAGCTGTGAGCCTGTCTTAAAACTTAGCTTTTAAGGGTGAAAAAGGAATTGGTGTGCATTGCCACGTGTCTTCCAGAGACAAGCCCTGGCATGACACTGCAACAGCCCCCGACCTCTCCTCTGACAGTGGGACCACAGCTTGGCAACCAACCAGGCTCTGAATGAGAGCTTTGACATGGCCACAGCCTCTAGTGGGAGCAGGTGCCTTGTCCATGGGAGCTGGGGCAGAACCATGCATAGAGCCCACAGACACTGGCTTTCTGAGCGGGAACGGCGAGCCCATGACCCAGGTAGAGATCTGCTGGCAGATGAATGCAATTGCTGAAGCTCATCTCCTGCCTCGGTGTCCATGTCTGAAGACTCTGGACTTGCGAGGGGGGCAGTAATGCCCAAAGCCTCGTCAAGCAACATATTGTCCGAGGGGGGTGGGGCAGCTGCCTGTGACAGCAGGGGATCTGTCACCATGCCGGGCCTAGGGGTAGAAGAACCTCCAGTGAGATGGTTGATGCCACAAACGCCACCTCGACTTCAGTCTCTCACTTGGAGAGCCAAGAAGTGAAGGCACGGAAGGCTCATACCCGGAAATTTCGCCAGCCACCCACTGAGAAGTCTGCTGGCCAGAGGGATCTGGCAGAGCCTCTGTGAAGCCACTGTTCTAAACTTCAGCTGCCGCTGACTGAAAAACCTGCTGGCAGGGCGGGTCTGGAGGCAATTTGGGGAAATCCAGAGCCTCATAGCCAAGTGAGAGCTGACTCAAAGCTGAAGCAGCAAGCTGCTCGGCTGACAGAATCTGCTCTGACTCGGCAACAGTGGTGGTGGCCAATGCGGAAGAAGACAAAGCTTCTTCACACAACCACCCATCCTCACAGAGCTTGAGTTCCGCCAGCTGCTCAAGAAAGTGAGGCAGGGTACCTTGCTTAAACGCGGGAACAAGCAGGATCCCCGACCGCTCACTCTTGGGCAAACCTGCCTGAGGAGCAGAAGGGACTGCCATAACGACTGTTGGGGGAGCCAAGGTTCCGCCCGGACCACTGCAGCTGTTGACACCACCATGGCCGAAGACCCACTGGGGGCAGAAGATGCAACCTCTCTAGCTGTCTTCCTTTGTGGTCCCCTTTGCCTAGGCTTACGTTCCAAGCTTTGGACCTGGAAGCTCATGAAGAGTGCACAGGCACCGGTGCTTTGAGTGGGACCTTGCACATGGACTGGCCAAGGTGCTGGCTTTCCATACTTCTCAGACATATGATCCAAGCACTCGGACTGGCTGAGGTTCTGTACTACCCGGATGGAAACCTGAAGGTTTCCAACTGGGGCGCACCGGCTTGTGTTACTGCTGCTGTCCAAAGTGCTCAGACCCGGAGGACCGAGATCTCGACAGCTGCAATCTGTGCTTGGCTGACTTCTTTGGAATGGACTCTGAAGAAGAAACAGCTGGCTGCTGAGAGGGGGCGAACAATGCAAGGAGCATCTCAGCTTGCATCATCATGCTCTGTGACATGGTCTGCAAAGCACAGGCAACCTTTGAATTGCTGCCAAGAGCAGATGTGGCTGTCGGTTGGAACACTGTCTTTTGTGTAAGTTCCCCATGTGGTGATCTCTTGCTAGTTGACTTGCGACTCGGGCATCTCTTTACCTTCTTCCAAGGTGCATGGGGTGTAGAGACATCTGTCATCTGGGTCTGCAGATGAGCTGAAGTGACTCTAGGCTCTTTCACATCAGCCACATGAGACTGTGTATGAGCCAAAGCAAAGGTACGCTTTTTCTCATTGGGGTTGTGTGGTGAGGACTCAATGGAGTCAGTCATCACGGCTTGGCATTTGGCAGCTCTAACACCCTGCTGCCTACACCTTTCATGGTCAGACTTTCTCTGTGCCTGCTCACAGAGCAGCCATTTGTCCTCTCCCCAGTCCTGGTGGTATCTGCAAGTTCGCTTGCAAGAGCAAATGACCCAACTGCAGGCATCAAGCATCGCAGTGAGTATGATCATCCCAGGCCAACATGTAGCGGTTCTCTGAGTCCAGCTTTTGTCCCCTATCCGACAAGGTTGAGGATGAGGACAAAGTGCTCACTGGATCTATACCCATGGACTGCCTCCTGTGCGGTTCTCTCCCTCTCCCTGCATTCTGATTGTTTGGATGCCATCTTGAAAATCTTAGTGCCAAGTCGAACAACCAACTAACACTTACTGTTTCAGTGGAATCCCAGCACAGAAATCAGCAATTTAGGTCTCTGTAGATTCCCAGACTGCTGAGAAAAGAATTTCCATAGATTAGAGTGTGCGTAAAGCACTAAAACAGTGAGCGAGAACGAAAGTTCACAGAGCGTCAGCTCAACAAGGCAAGCCAAAAATGGCACCCAAAGAGGAAGGACGATATGGGGAGCATGCGCACTAGCAGTCGCCATCAGTTCCACAAGAACCAAGAGATGGCGTCACAGGACCATCAGATTTTCAGGATCAAGTGAGTTAAAGTCAACTTGATTTCTTGGGCGTCATGCCCAGACACAGTCTTGGCAATGGTGGTCAAGAGGTAACATTACGTAACTAATATTGCTTTATACACTGTAATGGAATCAATGTATTACTTTCTCTTTGAATATATTGGTATTAGGGGCCCTAGCAACAAAATTTACAGGAAATAGGTGATTTTTGACAAAATAGGGGGGAGAGGGTATATTTTATTCACCATTGTACAACATTACCTAGTCTGTTTTCCTATGGATACCAATAGGAAAAATTGGCATCCTGCTTATTGACTTAAATGAGACTTTAAGTGACATTTTCATAAATGACATACTGCTGTTTCCATGAATACATGGATCTATGGTTAAATTCATGAAAACACATTGTATGTGTGAAGAAGCACTTGGAAAATGTAGTTATGCCTGTGACCACTCCAATGAGAGACCACCTGCCTTTGAAGACCACCTTCCAAGGTACTGCTCTTAGTGCTCTCCATGTTATTTATACCTCATGAAAAATTTGGTCATTCTTAGGGGTGGCCATTTAAGACAGGTTTTACGAAATATACATGTAAAGTTTGTCCTGTTATAAAAAACAAAAAACAAAAAACAAAAAAACGAAAAACAAAACACAAAAAACAAAAACAAAAACGAAGCCCATGCATTGGGTTCTTACTAACCAGAGGAACAGGTTTAGGAAATCCCAGGACTGCTGAAATGTAAATTATGCAAGATTACATATACATTTGCAGGAGTTGCAGTGACAATTCATGTGTGGTACTTCCTCTTTTGAGAGACAATCCATTTGGCAGGTTTGAAAGTGGCCTGCACATAAAGGCAGGATGTCTCGCGAAACAGGTCAAACTGGAAAAGAAGATTTGCTTCACAGCAAATCTCTGGGTGCCTTCAAAATGAGAACAGTTTGAAATGATACACTTGGCCATTGTTCAACATAATCTAAATTTTGTGTATTAGCCTTATATTTATAAATTAAAATGCCCAGCTTTGGTCTTGGTTCAAGGGATTTGGCCATGTCCCAAACTTATAAAGTGAAGTTTGAATGAAACTACTATCTACAATAGTTTTGAAGCTATTCAATTTTGTGTTTTTGCCTAATTTGCATGAATTATAAGCCTAGAGGAACTTTGGTTTATTGTTCATTGGATGGGGCTATGCGACAAACCCATAAATTTAAGTAGGAATGGCACCTCTATAATAGTTTTGAAGCTATTAAAGATTTACATTTTGCATATTCACCTAATTTGCATAAATTGAAATCCTACAACTTTGGTTCATGGTTCATTGGATGCAGCCTTGCCACAAACATACAAATTGAAGTTGGAAAGAAAGAAAGAAAGAAAGAAAGAAAGAAAGAAAGAAAGAAAGAAAGAAAGAAAGATGAAAAGAAAGAAAGGAAAAAAGAAAGAAAGGAAGGAAGGAAGGAAGGAAGGAAGGAAGGAAGGAAGGAAGGAAGGAAGGAAGAAAGAAAGAAAGAAAGAAAGAAAGAAAGAAAGAAAGAAAGAAAGAAAGAAAGAAAGAAAGAAAGAAAGAAAGAAAGAAAGAAAGAAAGAAAGAAAGAAAGAAAGAAAGAAAGAAAGAAAGAAAGAAAGAAAGAAAGAAAGAAAGAAAGAAAGAAAGAAAGAAAGAATAACAAGAAAAGATATCACTGGGGATGTGATGAATATGGTCTTAAAAGGCAGGTGGTCTCACAATGGAGTGGTCTCTCAAAGGAAGGACCATTATACAAGAATGTATCCAAATCACACATCTGTCACCTGTGCTGTCCTGTTACTGACAGAGCCTGCTTGCAGCTGCCAAGTACTGATGTACTAATGTACTTATTTTATGCTTATAAATTCTCATAATTTTTGCATTTCTGGCATTGAAGTGAAAATTCCATTAATTTCACTGTATATTTCTTATCACACGTCATGTTGAAATAACATTTCTTTTGTGTTTTGATTTTGACAGTTTTGTTGCCATGAGGGAAATAAATGAAAATGCAAATATTAAAATTAAAAGATTAAAATTAATGGAGTTTTCAGTAAGCCAAAAAAGCAGTTATATGGCACTTGTTGATCATTGCTCGACTACAGTCCCAACAACAGTCAGTAAGCATCTAGCCCCAAACATTTCAGATGTCTGTTCATCATCATTGGAAAAATGTATAGCTACTTACATGCACTCATACTGACAACAAAATTAGGTGAATTATATTAAATCTCCAAATTGCTGCTAAAATTGATTTGTTGTCATACAGTCATCATGCACAGTTGGATGCTCTCATGGTAGAGACCTGATTCTCGCTCCTTTTGTGCCCACTTGTTATTCGTGACTGTTACAACATTTAAGGTAATCATGTTAATGGTAACTGGCATTTGGTGTACAGTAATGCACATACATGTTACTGAAGACCCAATGCAATTAATATTACCACAGGGTTACAACTTACATACACTTGACAGCACAAATTGAACAATGATCAGAAAACAGAGATAAATACGACATGGTTATAGGCCTAATACTTTCATAGACAGTATAAAAAGGAACTGATTACCATGCATATAAATTTTTATGGTTTTTGCAATTAAAGCATGTAACCTCAGTTTTTATTTCACCATTCTGGACATAGTCTCTGTTACACTTGGTTAAATATTTCATTGTGTTGTTAGCTCTGCTGACCATATGTTTCAGAGCTTATGTGATCACCCATGTCTGTCCATCTGTCATTCCATCCTTCTGCCTATCTGTAAAAAAATGTTTGTCAACACAATAGTGTCTACAGTTTAAAAGTTATCCCCTTGAATTTTTTTTTACACATTTTACAAATGAAAACCTAGGTTCTTTTTGTCATTGACAATTGCCTTCAGCTTTGCCCAGGTACTTAATTCAACTGGTGTCAAAGAAGGTAATGTGTAAAAGGGGAAAGAACATCCATTTAAACATGCTTTGACAAATGTTACCCAAGGCATAACAAATATATATATATATATATATATATATATATATATATATATATATATATATATATATATATATATATATATATATATATATATATATATATATATATATATATATAAGGCTCCAAAACATGTTGAGTAGTTACCCGCTAAAGACCCTTTAATTTATTTGGGCTGATACAGCCTATGTCAAAATTTTACAGAGGAACGTGTGCAATATGGACAATAGTAATTCCATATGTATATAGGTTAGACAGGGACAGGTTAGCTTATGGAGAGTAAAGAGTTTGGACTGCAGAATAGGGTATTGACTACTAGGAAGCGGTTCTGGGCAAAAAGACACAAATACAATATATATTTGTGTGTGTGTGGTTCTGATAACCCAACAGACCCCACTGAAAAAGCTAGGCTCGACCCTCAATAATTTTTATTAAACATAGAATAAAAAAGAAAGTTACAAGCTGCCCTTTCCCAATGAAAATTGATTGACCCTGGCTGAAAGATTTTATTGAGAAAGTGGCCATTGTGTGCCGTTATTTTGCAGTAATGCCAACTCAAACATATTAGTTTATTTCAACTTGTCTGCAGTTGAGGGTTAACTTGGGCCGGGGAAAGAGCACAGCTACATAGCCAGGGTTATTTGGTGAAACAGCATAGGGCATAGCCCTGCTTGCTCGGTGATTGTTATCGTAATATTTCACTAGGTTCCAGGTGCCCGTTCTCTGAATTACCAGGGCAAATAGTCATTAAAGTGCTTTTAAAACAATACTTACTACCTTACCTTTAATCTGCCTGCTCAGTTGTGTCTGAAGCAGTTATCATCGTTAGTTATAAATCCAAATGCGACATGATACCTTGGTTTGAACTGGCACATGGTGAGCGTCATTTTGAACATTGCACGATGCTGCACAAAAATACATTTGATTTGGATATCAAAGTGAATCGTGGCCACAGTATATATCATATCATTATTGATGCTGTGAAACATTTACAAAATATATACTTTTGGTTGCATATATCATAACCCCCTCCCCCAGATCATCCCAATACTATCCTCATTTATTACAAACCATTGAGTGCGGAATCCACAATTTTCAAAATGGCAGCCATTATGGGTTAGTCCGGATTTTATATTTTGAAGAGGTAGTATCTAAAATATATGTGTGATTAGTGTTTAATAGAAGGTTAATTTGTGGAATGAATGTAATGTACAGTATATGATGGGACTTTTTCAGAGTGAGCATTACCTGAAAATGTAAATACAGTTGTGCTGATAAATTGAGATGGAACTACAATTACACCAAATATGCACAAGGCCAATGGTCAAATTTTGTAATGTCTTGGGTGACCTTGACATATTTTGCAAGGTCATTAAGCACTTAAGAAAAAGACACTTAATTCAATATGTTTGATAAAAAATAAAGTTAATGTTGCCGAATGTAAGTTACAAATGTCTATCCTTTAAGTTTGATGTTGCATCATATATTTCCATGCACCTTGACTAATTTCTTGGGGTCATGGACTGAGTGCATTTCAGGGAAATTATTTTTTGGTGATGGTCATCGATTATATGTCAGCACAGCATCAGGCCTATGAGCCTCTGATTATTTTCATGGTTTGTGTCGTCAGCAAAATAAGGGAAAATACAAAAAACAGCAAAAGTAGTGAATTTACAGTATCAGCTTAAATGAATGGAACATACCAGTATGTGTGTGGAATTGAATAATGTTCAGATGGAAACTCAGCCTTGTCATCAACATCTAAGGGGCAAGTGTCAGTATTACTAGAGGACATTGCACCGGGTTATAGTTGCACTGTCATGCCCGTGAACCTTGATGTCTAGCTGTCCTACTTTATGATGTTTTTCCTCTGACTTGGTCCCCTAATTCACAAGTATATAGGTTTCATGTCTTCATATTAAAATTGTAGCTGGCAGGTACTCACATGGGGGGGGGGGGGAGGTATCAAGAGGCTTAAGTACTTTGTATGAACAGGTATTCAAATCTTTTTGAGTATAAGGCTGTTTTTTGTAGTCAACGATATTAACTTTGTATATAAGTTCATCATGCCTACTCTCTGAGTAACACCCAGTTTTCAAAGAACTAGGTAGACACATTGGTGATCCTTTGTACTAAACATACACTTTTTTAATCAATAAAATGACACAAGTTGCTCCTTTTACAGGCACAGTTACTACACATAAATACAGGAAATAGGAATTTTGAATGAAAGCCCACATGAAGAAAACAAAAACAGGAAACACACCCCATCTTTTAGCATAGTTTGGGCATTTGCTGCAAAATTTGAAGTTGACAACTTGTAGTCATTTACATTTCATGTCCATACACTTACTTTCTCACCATTACAGGTCTGGAAATGAAACAGGTTATCTCTTACCACCATCTTAATCTTTCATGCCCAAGTCACTGATCTGTTTCCTGGAGATGAGCCATTCAATCTAAGGAGTTCATTCAAGAGGGGAGGGGCGCCATTTTTCTTGCTTTTTTATTTTGGGGGTGGGGAAATGGAATTATGACTTTTTATGGGCAATTCATTAAAAAAAAAAGACGCTTTGTCTTTAGGGCAAACAAAACTAAAATCATCAAACTTAAACACATGAAGTGTCTTATCAAGACCTTAGTGCATCAGTTTGTTCCCTTGTGTCCTTGGCTCAATTAACAAAGTCACTGGGGTAAGCATGAAGAATGGTAAAATTGTATCTGGAGAACAAACAAAGTTGTTATCCTTCAAATTTTGATCACTGAAGCATCTAATGAAGACCTTAGATGAGTCTTTGGTGACCTTGACACACTTTTTGAAGGTCATGTGGGTCAACGTGAAAAATGGTAAATGCTTTATCAGGAGAAAACTTTGGATCCAAGGAGTTCCTCAAATTTTGACTAACTTTTACTTGAGTATTCCTTTTGAACCACTATTTGGTAATCAGAAAATTGCAGATTTACTCCATATTTGTTTTTGAATCATTCATTGGCCAAGGGGTCTGAAGGTCATTCTAACTGTTACATTTATGAATAAACAAACACTTGGGAACAGGGCCAGGCTGTATCCACACAGGTCATTTGAGGGCTAGTCTGTCATGAGAAGTGATCATGTATGACATGTCATGTGGATTGCAGTTACATATTGTAATAGCCTCCTGAGATGGAGGCAAACAGGTTATTAAGGTATCTGCTGTTCCCACCCAGACATTATCTCACATATTATATGTAACTCAAATTATATGTATTAAGGGCCTGAAATTATTTTCATCCCCGTATTGACTTGTTTTATATATACTGATTGCCATCAAGAGGATGTGGGTACAAGGACTAGAGCTTCTGACATAACTCACCGTCATAGAAAATACAGGAAGTTATGCAATGTGAAATTTTCTGTATTTTGACATTTCAAAGATGGTCATTGAAATGCAAACAAGGGAGCAATAAATTTAAGCATGAAATATCAGATGATTTAAGGTGTTTTGCTGCAATGGAAAGAAACAATTGATTTTCAAAAGTTTGTGTAAATTTACTGTCAGCGTCAAGGGTTGTACGTGTTACTCCCTCTGGTATTACAGATGCTAGAAGTTAACCCTTTCAGTGCCACCTGTGACTAAAGTCAAATTACATGCACTTAAAATGAACTGCTCTGAATTATAAGGACACTAGATTCATGTTCCTTGTAAAAAGACCTTTCATTCAAGTAGCAGTATGCCTACAATTACATAGAATATAATGGTGCCAGTCAATGGCTTTCCTTGGTGCATTTTGTGGACTTTGTGCCCAAAGTGTGCCAAGGAAAGCTGTCGACTCAGTCCAAAATGTGGCACAGAGAGAGTTAACCCTTTCCCCCTCAAACCGGCCAAAACCGGCGCGTGGTCAAATGTCGTCTGCTTCAGTGTTTTCAACTAATTTCAACAGTTATGGGAAAAAAATTGACTGAGAAATGTAGATGAGACCTATCAAGATCACATGCCCCAGGTCAACATCTTTCCTTGGCATGGGTTGGGCACTTAGTGCCCAACCCATGCCAAGGAAAGCTGTTGACTCAGTCTAAATTCAAGGGGGAAAGAGTTAAACTGCAGTCTCTGATGAGCCCCAGATGGGGTCCAATTTGCTGGATATCACCTGACTGTAACTATGTCCCTCGTACATTTGCTTCATTATTTGACACACAGTGCTTCAAAGAATTCTTTAAATTCATTTATACTAATGGTATGCCTTTCTTTTGCAGAATCCATTATTAACAGATTTAGTGATCAACCTATCTCAGGATGGTATCAAACTCATATTTGACTCTGTATCTCAGCGTTTGAAGGTAAGTTCATACTGTTGAGTTAAAAAAAGAAAAACAGGGTAAAAAGAAAAAAAGAAATGAGAATAGCCATCACCTGCATGTGCAGTTGATGGCCTCAGACAGTATGTCTTTTATATTTCAGTGCTCCATATTCTAGTAATGCTTGACTTAAATATTAGTCAGTGAGGAATGAGGTCAATGGAATAGGTCAAAGGTCATGGAAAGAAAACTGAGTAAAGTGCCCGAAGAATATGGTCTTTGAAGACAGATGGTATCTCATAAAGGTGGTCTTTCAAGACAGATGGTATCATATAGGTGGTCTGTCCAGAAAGGGACCACCATATTGTCCTATGTGTGTGGTAGAGGGATATCTGCTATAGACACCCCCTATGTCTGTGTGCATGACACCGTTCTTTCATGACACAAGAGTCCAGTTCTCTCATTAACTCTTTAAGGGCCAAATTTTGGACTGAGTCAACAGCTTTTCTTGGTGCGCATTGGGCGCAATGCGCCCATTGTGTGCTGATAAAAGTTGTTGATCTGGGATATTTTCTCTGGAACTAGAGGCATGCTGGTACTTGAATGAAAGGTCTTTTTATGAGGAATACGAATCTGAGATCCTAATGATAATTCACACTAGTTTCATTTTGGTAGATCCACTTAAGACATTGTTGGTACTTAAAGAGTTAATTTTGACTGTGGTGGTTAGAGTGTGACTGGGTACCCCTTGCACCGTATGATGCCGAGGAAAGCAGTTGACTTGGTGTATGTTATGATGATGTCAAGACTCCAATGAGAGATCACTTTCCACCTGTTTGGGCTACTTTACTTTGCACTTTTCTGTGTTATTTATACCTCTGGTGAGAGACCACCTATCATGAGAGACCAAAATTTAGACATCCCTAGTGATGGTCTTTAAATACAGGCTTCACAGTATGTGTATATATATGTATGTGTGTGTGTCTGTGTGTACATATGTATATATACACACAGGCACACAAACGTAACATTACCTGCTATTTAAAGCCAAAATAAACCCCACTCAGAACAGTTTCTCATATGAAACATGTTGAAGCATGGGAATTTTTGATGTAAAGATTATGGAGGTCAGATATCTAGAAGTAAAGTTATTGTAGCCCTGAGTCGCATATATATTACTGTGTAGAGGCTGCCATCTTTGCAGTACAATATCCCAGAATGCAGCAGTGATGGCATAGCAACTGCTCAAGGCTGGTTTTGTAATTTTGACACCTTAACCTCTGTGAACTGTATTAAAATAATAACATAATAGTTGTAACAATTAGTGACCAAGACCACATACCATCAATAAAACAAATTTAAACATTGTAATTGTAGTAGTCAATGGGAAAATTGATAATTTGCCTCTGAGGACACTATGTCACCACTCGTGCATTATAGGATTGATACTAGCCAAGATGGCTGACTGCAGTGTTAAGAGTGCACTTAAGAATTAAAAAAGCCTTTGCATTTCTCTGTCAATCTTGCTGTATTTATAGGCCTATAACATTTTTTTCAGTAATACTTACAGGGAAACCAAAATGGTGCAATTAAAGTAGAGGATTGAAGCATTGATTTTTGATCAAATTGCAAAAAAAATTTCGGCAGCACTTTTTTATTACCGTATAAATATTATGTCTGATAACAGACAAATAACAAACTGATGTCACAAGCTGGGACCCATAATGCATCGCGTATGAATCTAATGCAAGCTTCAAGTACCAGCAGGGCAAGACAATACTCTCCAGGGTCTACTTGTCCCGGGACCAGTGCTCCTATCGTTCACATGTTAATTTTCACAAATTTTACTCGTCCCCCATCAATTTTTACTTCTCCTGGACAATAAGACATGCAAATTGGTGAGTCCTGACCAGTCCACAAACCTTGAGCATATGATGGCCAAATGACTCTCATTCTGAACAAAATGTACAATGCTGGACTTCCATTTAAGTTATCTCCGCATTAGATCATTGAGTACAAGTCCTATGTTTACTTTTTTGACTTGACACTAAGACATCGTGTAATAATTTTTAAGTGCATTCTTGAGGCAAAAATATAAAAAGATTGTATTTCATTGATTGCAACTTATATTGTACTGTTATGATTTGGATCATATTTACATCATAATATTCCTATTTTCAGTGGTCTTTACAAAAAAAATGAATTTTTGGGAAGTTTATTTTGCTTTTGACTCCCTCCCACTTAAACTGGCCTGTGGTCAAATGCTGTCTGCTTCAATGTTTTTTTACTAATTTCAACAGCTATGAAAAACAGTTTGAGTGAGATTTGTAGACAAGTCCTATGAAGATAACATGACCCAGGTTAATATTCAGCTTTCCTTGGCATGAGTTGGGCACCCAACCCATGCCAAGGAAAGCTGTTGACTCAGCCTTAATTTAGAGGGGAACAGCCTGCACTGCCAGAAAAATTGGTTTCATGTGGCAAGTGGCCTTAAAATACAGGTAAATTCTATTACAGAAGCAGATGTGACTCTTGCTTCAGGAAAAGGTGGCCTTAAAAAGGTACACAGTGCCTCACCAGAGGTTATGTTAAGAGGAGGTACCACGGTATAGCTACACGTTTACAAACGTTCAAGCAAAATAATTGATCAAACAAAAAATATTGAACTTTGGTAGGTTTAAATACAAGAAGTGGCAAGACAAAACAATGACACAAAGCATTGCATTGTTGCTCCCCCCCCCCCCTCTTCTGTGGGGTTGATTGAGGACGATGTGTGGTCTTTTGTACATTTCCTGGAACACGAGGCCAGGGAAGGGTTCACCGTGAGGTCACCCACTGCTCAGGATTGTTTTGATCTGTCGTTAAATCTAGCGCACAGCCTTCCATCTCTCATCATTATTGATCCTCCTGGGTTTAAATATAGCCGCCAGGAACAATGTCTCTGAAATGTCAGTATGTTTGGGTGTATGTTTTCCACATCTTTTTATCAATATGAGGGTGTCTTATTTTAGTGCCAGTGGGTTATTTGCAAATCAGAATATTACAAAAAAGTCAAACGTTCTTATTAGTTGCCAGGTAAAATTGTTTCGTTGATGTTGCACGCTTTTGTTTTGCTTCTTGCTGATACATCTGCCTGGAGATGAAATTGAACACTTTTCTTTGTCTCCCTGCATGGAGACCAACCTAAATGTGGTCTCATTAGAGGGGTAGCCATATCAGTGAGGGAGCAATACAATGTAAATACCATATTGCATGCTGAGAAATCTTGACCTTCAAAAATGCTTAAGTGAGATAACCTATCACAAACGATGCCTCCGCAGGCAGCCACAGTGACTTACTTGTTTATAAATGTGACTGCACAGTCCCACGTGTATTCATGTGAAAGTCCAGCAGGCTGTACATAGGAGAAAACAGTATATGTATAGTGAAACCTCATCATAATGACACCATCTGTTCCCTACGAAATGTGTTAGTTATCTGAATATATCAGATAAATGGTTCAAAGAGCAAAGCAATTTGAGTTTTAAGTCCCGCAAAACGTACATCATGTGAATATGACAGATATCTGAGTGTCAGTATAACAAATTGTCAAAGTGTATGAAAAATCAAGAAGCTGGGTGTACTTACTTGTAAATATTATTCGCTAGAGTTTCTTTACACGTCATATCTACTCTGTCTTGTGGGAGGTGACGAAATGTTTTTGGTTTTCTCTGCCTTGACACTTCAATTACATGTACTATCACATCTCAAAAGTTTGAAATGTACGATTTTTGCACAAACTTGATCACTTTCAGTACCACAGTTTGGAGTGAGTCAACAGCTTTCCTTGGTGTACTTTGTTACATCCAAAGCACACCAAGGAAAGTTGTTGACTTGGACTGTTATAATGTATTTATCTACAGCCATGCTGGGACTTGACTGAATGGTCTTTTTCACAAGGAGTACTAACGTAGCATCCTTATTATAAATCAGACCAGTTCATTTTCAGTGGTTTAACTTGAGTCACACTGCACCCAAAGCACACCGAGGAAAGCTGTTGACTTGGACTGTTATATTGTATGTAACTACAGCCATGCTGGAACTTGAATAAATGGTCTTTTTTTACAAGGAACACTAATGTAGCACCCTTATCATGAATTGGAGCAGTTTGTTTTAAGTATTATGACTTTAGTCAGTCTTGCCACTGAAAGAATTAATAGGCAAAAATAAAGAGCGACTATATTTCGAGGGACCTTAATGTGATTGAGATGAAAGGGAGCTATGTATTTGAGTTGATGGTCAAGGGGCACTGAAACTTCTGCTGGAATGTTTCAGAAAGTTCTTCATAGATGATAATGATTATGGCTGGTTTGCAGAATGCAATTTTTGGAGGGATTATCATCTTAGGTATAATGTATAACAGTGTTTGAAAAATTGCACCAGGGACCCAGACATTGCAACAGATCTTTAAGCATACCTATGGACCTTGTTATTTGCACATACATATCTACTTTCAGTGCACAAAGTGAACTGGCTTCAGACTGAAATCAGTGCTTAAAATTGATACCCAGAAAATCAGCAATTTTAAACCAGTATTGATGTCTGTGCATGTGTACGGGTGGGGGTGGGGGGGTGTTTGGGGGGGGGGGGAGGGGAGTGTTGGTCGCTGACAAGCTGTTGTTTATAAGGCACTAAAAATTATGTATATTTCAGATATTTATTATTTTCACACTTTTTGGCAGAGGGATTAAATTAAAATCTGCAAATTTAAAAATGCTACCAGCTAAATTGTGGGGTCATTATCACCGCTTTTAATTTACACCTCATTATATGAGGTCCAATATACAGGGACCAGATCAACATAATGTATGTCAGAAAATGGCAAATTGAAGATTCATGTTATCAGGAAAGCTGATTATTAGATGTCAAAATGAGACCTCGGTCACTGTTTTTTTTTTTTTTTTACTTCTGCTGACCATAGGTGGCAGAGCTTATGCGATCACTCATGTCTAGCCAACCGTCATTCTGTCCGTAAACAATTTGCTTGTCAACACAATAGCATCAACAATTTTAAAGTTAGCCTCTTTAAATTTTTTGGACTTGTTCTATGAATGAAAGTCTAGGTTCCTTTTGTTATTGGTGGCGCCACCTACAGGATTATGCAATACACAGGCCAAAAAGTAAAAAAAATGAAAACACTCGGGTGTCCTTGATTTGTGATGGATCTTTATGAAATGCGGTGGAAACATTAAGGAAGCTAATATGTGGAATCTGAGTAGTGCTGGTGGTGCCACCCACAGGTGAATGGAAAATATGAGCCAATATATGTTCAGACATATCAAATTCATTATAGAAACAATCAGGCCAACTTAATCAAGTGTCAGAGCGTATGTTTATCATGTCTGAAAGTACAATATTACATAATAGAAATAAGCTTGACCTACTTTCTCAAGGTCAGAATTTCAGATCTTTACATGTGAACATATATGCATTTTACCATTGCAGGAATATTATACAGAAAAAAGAATATGTGTGGAGTACATGTAGCACTACTGGTGGTTTTCAATGGAACTAACATTAAAGGTGTAAAAACACATTACATTCAGTATTATGATCATGAAAAAAGATGGATCTTTGAAACTTACACCAACTGTGCATTGGATCAATGGTCAACTTTTGTGAATATTTGGATGATCGTGTACCAATTTTTTGAAGGTTGAAATACAAATTGCATATGTCATTGATAATTGAAAAGTACAAAATATAGATATAAGTGAGCTAGGGTTACTAAATTGATTCAAAATATGCATTGTACATGAGTTTTAATATCTTATACTTGATGAATGACCTTTAACCTACTTTTTAAAGGTTGCTCATGGAGTGAAAGTGAAGAAAAAACTTATGGACATTGTTAGGGTTCTTAATTTGTCACGGAACTGGATGAAATGTGATGAGAATATTGGGGAGGCAAAAATGTTGAAGTATTGTGATACTGGTGGTGCCACCTGTAAGTCAACGCAAAATGTTGGAAAATGTGTTTCGAGACAAGTATAATTCATTATCATTAGAAAGAATGAGACTATGATGATTCTAGATGTACCTGCATTAAAATGTATACCATGTGATTTTTTAGCTCTGCTGACCAAAGGTTGCAGAGCTAATGCGACCACTCATGTCTGGCCATCTGTCCATCCAAAAACTTTTGCTCGTTGGCACGATACTGTCCACAGTTATCAAGTTAGCCCAATTTAACTTTCAAGACTTATAGGGTATATAAAAATCTAGGCCTCTTTCAATATTGGTGGTGCCACCTACATAATTATGCAATAAAGGGGCCAAAATGTGGAAATCTTGTGAACTCTCTACCATCTGTAATTTTTAGCAGATTTTCACTTAATTTGGTGGGGTTGTGGGGGAGGCCAAGTCTAAGTTGCTAATGATATTAGTGGCGCCACCTTTAATTTGACCAAAATTATGAGCCAAAATGTGTTTTAAGATGTAAAATTCCATATTTGGAAAAGTAATTGGATCAGACTTGCCAAATTTGTAGTATATATAGACCATAGCCAAAGGTAGAATGTTATATAATATCAGTGACCTTGACCTATTTTTGTGAGGTTACCATACCTGTAAATTTGAAAAGGTGATTTTGTAATGGCAGTGTGTAGCCTAGATATTAGTGGCAATGTCAGCACAGCATCGGGCCTATGGGCCTCTTGTATTAGATAATCTGGGTAACATTGATTTTCTGTCCCATGGTCACTGAGGACATAAAGTTAAGGACACACTCATTGTTGTCATGGCACATGCAACAATATCCATCACAGGAATTACACAAATAAGCTATGATTACATGTGGAGCAAAGTGTTATCTGTTGGACATTTTATACACTAAATTTGCATAAGCTATATATGTTCAGAAGCCACTTGAGGACTTGCAACTTTGAAGTGAACTGGTGCAATATAGCCACAGTGCCAGCAGAGTATTAGGCCTCTGTTTTTTCTTTTCAATGTGGGTAATAAGGTGAAAGATATACTTTGTGTTGCTAATATTTTAATATTTTTTATAACTATTTTTTTTTTGTTTTTTGTATTTTTAAGTTGACTATTGTGTCTGTGTATTTTTAGGTGCCAATAGACATTGCTAACAAAGATTTTTGCCTCCTAGTGCATCAGATTGCACCATTTGGCATGTATATTTTTTTTTTAATCCTGATAAAGGGGGCCTGCGTTGGTCCTTGCTTAAGACACCTTGCACCCTTTAGGTGCTTACTGAATCCTTTTCCTTTAATTATTGGAGCCAGATTCACTTCAAACTTGGTGGCAATGTACCTTGGGTGCCTCTCTACCAAGGTTGTTTAACAGGTCACACTCCAGTGATTTTTGGATTTTTTATGAATTTTTTTGTCCGTTTACTTGGCAAACCTAAAAAAATTCTCCCAAATCGATCACTCATTTGCTGTGACATAACACCACTGGGGACTCCGAATCCCAATGCTCATTCACAAACCATTGGCAATGGGTGCGGAACTCACTATTTTCACAATGGCAGCCATGTCGATCGGATGTTTTGAAGTGGTAGCGTCCAAAATATATGTGTGATTAGTGTTAAGGGAAGGTTAATTTGTCGAATGAATGTAATGTACAATATATAGTGGGACTTTTCCAGGGTGAGCATTACTTAAAAATATAAATACAACGACAAACAGTGACCAGTTGTAGGCCCCCAAAATAGTATCTTGTATCAGACGTAGAAGTCGCCTTGAGGCAATAAAATAAGGGTCAGCAATTGGCTGAGTGCCAGGCGCCCCACTGCGTCAAAGACAAAGCTCAATGGAGAAGGTTGCCCCGATAGTGGATACAGGTCCAAAAGTACCGGCGAGTTTTTATATAAGTGGTAATAAAAAGTCAAGCTCAGAAGTGTCATTGTGAGCTTATTGTCTTTATAGGTCTGTGTATATCATTCAGTGTATATATATTTCATGTTCTGATTAAGTCCACTGGGAAAATAAATGTACAGTGAGATCACACTTTGTTCATATCAATAAAATCTCATTGAAAACATATATGTGCCTTATGAGTTATCACCCGTAGAGTGCCTTGGTACTTATACCTCGGAGAAAGAAAAAAATATCTAATTTTTGTAGAATCTTTATTGAAAACCATAATACTGTATAATCATTTATATTCCCAGGCACAAAATTTCCCGCATACCCTTCAAATCAGAATTTCACGAGTTTTGTTGTCCCGATTTTATGCAGGCTTACATTCCACATTCAATGTGCTACAATTTTCCCAAGTTCAATATTCCCAAACCGGGTTTCCTTTGGAAAATTCGGGAATATTTTTCCCTCGCGAAAATTTAGGATTATACAGTAATTTAAAGTCTGTAAGATAAGCGGGTAACATATTGTGAAAGATATTCTTGGATGTAGAGGATATCTGTGTCTCCAGGTTCCAGCTGCTGCCCAGTGGGTTTCCTCACCGGTTCATCAGTAGTTTCCGTATACGACTTCCTCACCTGTTAGGTAAAATGTAGAAATTGAGTTTGGTGGTGCCTCTGAGTTATAAATTCAAAGCATATATCAGAACATATATCAGAGCATCTATCAGGTTTTTCTTTTACTACATTCCTGGCTTTCAAGTCGATTTAGCTAGTGCATAAAGTAGACATATTGCTATCAGTCCAAATCTCTAAGATGTAACCCCTTTTTCTATTCATTCCTGCATCTTAATATCCTGCACTGCTGGTGGTCTTATGAGGGGTAAGATTAGTTTACCCTGTCCATTGTGGGGATAAGGTGTTGATGAGTATCCCTGACTTGGTTCTTTATACCCTTTGAACAGTTCTAAAGCCAGTGGCGTTTCTTTGATTCCTAAATTTGACAGTTGGTTCCATTCTTAGCTCAGCTGACTTGTCAAGTCTGTTGGGCTAGCTTACAGAATGGCCAGTTATCTGTTGTCAGTCCAACCCTCCACAATTCACATTTTTCAACTTCTCCAAAACCATCTGTCAGATCCACTTCAAACTTGGTGTCAATGTAGGTCAGGTTGGGTCTCTACTAAATTATTCATGCTCCAGTGATTTTTGGATATCATATTTTTTTTTTTTTTTTGCAATCTTTAAAAAAATCATCTCCAAAACTGCCTTGCCAATTGCATTAAAATTGCATAGGGATACTTCTGGCAACTCCTGGATCATATAATCTGTTCAGCAGGTGGTGCTGTAATTTTTTCTAATTTTTCAAAGAAGTCTGTGTGTGTTAAAGCTGTTTTCAACTTCTGTAACAAAAGTGTCACTCAGATTGTTCCAACACTTAGTGGAAATGTAGCTTGTGGGAGGATTCAACATAAAGATTGTTCACCAGCTGCTGATGCTTCAGATCCCTGATTTCTGAACAAATTTATTCAATTTGGGAACTTTTTGGTTTGTGCATGCATTCCTATTGATTATCATGCAAGTCTAGGGGGATTGCAATTACAAATGCAATTCACCTTTTGGACTTCATTCTAAAACTGACAGATTCACTTCAAACTTGGTGGGGATGCACCTTGAGTGGATCATTGGCTCCAATTATTTCTATAAGAAGACTAGGCAAGGGCCAAGACAGCGAAAAGTGCCTCTCTGCAAAGCTTTTGCCTGGGTGAACACTTTAGGTTAGTCTGACTGGTTTTGTTCTGTCCGAACTCTTCAGAGACTGCCCAAAGACTGCTGCGTTTATCTGTAACCTTGAATTTTGCATGTCCACCTTATCCATTATTTGTATGTGGGGTGATGTAAAACCATTGTGTTTTACATTGGAAAATCCAACTGTCGAACTATTATGTCCAATTATTTCTAGACTTTTTATGATTTTTCTGTTCATTTTCTGGTTAGATCTTTTAAAAAATCTTCTCCAAAACCACTTGGACAGTTGTTTTAAAACTGGTCATTTAGTCACTTCTGGAAAATCTAGGACTTTAATTTGTTTAAGAGGTTGTGCTGCAATTTCTTTCTTTCTTTCTTTCTTTCTTTCTTTCTTTCTTTCTTTCTTTCTTTCTTTCTTTCTTTGTTTCTTTCTTTCTTTCTTTCTTTCTTTCTTTCTTTCTTTCTTTCTTTCTTTCTTTCTCTCTCTCTCTCTCTCTCTCTCTCTCTCTTTCTTTCTTTCTTTCTTTCTTTCTTCCTTTTTCTTTAAACAAATTTTTGTGTGTATTTTAAAGTTATATTGGACTTCTCCAGAGTCACCACACAAATAGTGCTGAAACATGGTGGAAATGTACCCTGTGAAAGGGTCAAATACAGTTGTTAACTAGGTGGAGACAGTGCGAAACCTTGATCTTCACAAATTCTTCAATAGGGGCACTTGTTGCTTGATGCATTGATTTCCATTGATCACAGTGCAAGTCAGTGGGGATTACAATGGTAATACTGTACACATTTCACATTTCTGACTTCTCCAAAATCATGAGCCAGTTTCACTTGAAACTTGGTGGGGATGTACTTTAGGTGGGTCTCTATAGACTTTATTCAAGGGGTCATGCTGCAGTGTTTTTGTTTTTGTTTGTTTTCCTTTTTTGTTTGTTTGCTATTTTTTAAATGATTTTTTTTTTTTTAGTAAAATCGGAAAAAAATACTCTCTAAAAAGTTTGGCCAATTGCTTTGAAACTGCACAGGCACACATCTGAGTCCCCTTGACTTTAATTTGTGTGGTAGGTATTGTTGTAACATTGTAAGTATTTTCTATTTTTGTTAAGTTTTTAAGTATTTTTTATTTCTCCCAACCCACCTGTTGAATTTTGTTCAATGCTTGTGGGAATCCACTTGGACTCAGCCTGCATTATACTTGTTCACTACAGGGTGGTGCTAGCATTTCTTTATATTTCATGAATTATTGAAATTAGGAATTATAAGTAAGGGTACATGTACATGTTAGCATTGCTACTATAGGAATAGCAGCAACTTTGATATATTGGCTTATGTCTCAGTAATGGTGGGTCGTAGACCCATGCTTACTATGAACCATTTCCCCCTCAAATTAAGACTTAGTTAACAGCTTTCCTTGACATGTGTTGGGTGCTAAGTGTCCAATCTATGCCCAGGAAAGCTGTTGACCTGGGGTATGTTAGCTTGATAGGTCTCATCTAACATTTTCAGTCATATTGTTTTTCATTACTGTTGAAACTAGTTGAAAAACAGTGAAGCATTTGACCACCAGCAGGTTTTGGTGGGTTTAAGGGGGAAAAGGTTAAATGTTAAGAGGAAATAACCTATAGGGTTTCCGTTAGTGTTATTAATTTTGACCTTGAGTGACCTTGAAAGGTCAAAATGACATCTTGGCTTAGATCTCGGTAATGGTGGATCCTGGGTCCATGGCTAGCATTGAAAACTGAGATATCACCTATGGGGTTTCTTGTGGTGTTCTTTACTTTGACCTTGACAGGCAAATAAACATATTGGCTTACATGTATATCCTGCTAATGGTTGATGCTGTCACTTTTCATCTCAAAACTGATGACTCCAGCACTGAGTGTGTGTTGACTGATGTTGCAAACTGGGATGTTAGTCTAACAAAAAAGTGGCCTTGATATTATTTTGAAGGTCACAGAACCGCCTAAGTGTGTATCCAAGGTCAGCTGGGCATAGGACTGTCATAGTTCTCTAGTTTTCATGTGGAATGGATCAGTAACTATCAGCTCCAGGATCATTCCTTGAAGTTTTTGCCAGTTGTTGCATGAAAAATTGTCCTTCCTACTAAATGTCTAATCACAGAAAGGCCACTTGTACTTTGTGGTTGGGTTCTTCACAGAGTGTGCTGTTTGAACTTCCTGCAGTTGGTGGCATTGTGCGTGCATGTACTGAATGTCAACATCACTGTTACAATCACACAGCCTTGTTGGCGGTGAACAGACCTTTGGGTGGGAGGGGGTTTGTAGCTAACTTTCGATTGTACCACAATATCTCCTAGA
Organism: Hermodice carunculata; assembly: GCA_964020975.1. Lineage (NCBI taxonomy): Eukaryota > Metazoa > Annelida > Polychaeta > Eunicida > Amphinomidae > Hermodice > Hermodice carunculata. The sequence continues at coordinate 77,648,913 of OZ026624.1, forward strand.
TCAGAGCTTCTAGAGTGTGTAAGGCATACAGGAGTGTTATATATAATTAAAGTGTCTTGACAGGATCTTTAAAGTATGTCAATTGCATGTTATGGTACTTTTATTGATTTTTCTGTCAGGTTGGTATTTTGTAATAAAGTTCAACTTTTGCTTTCATTTTTTCTGACTAGGTGTTTTATAAGTCACTCCTTATAGCAAAGTAGTGTACTTTTTCTTTTCCCCTCTTCTCGCCCCTCATTCACATTGTAGCGTCAACCTTGTTAGACATGCAGCGCTGTGTTATTTTCATATATGTGTACATAAATGTTAAATGTCAAAGTAATTGTAAATTGGTGCTACTGATGTATTTTTTTTTTTTGTATGTGCTATGATAACCAGTTGGTTTGTAACCTTTAGCTAGCGCCCAGCTTTATAAGTATCCCTTGCTCTGGGAGTCATCGTCACCTTAACGTATAAATCATATCTGTATACTATGGGGAAAACAAAGACTCAATTCAGTTAAGTTCTGTGTGTTTACAGCTTTCCTGACAGCATTATTTAAAAGCTGTTCAGGGTATCCCCTTCTATTCGTAGGAAAGTTTTTTTTTAGGACTAGGCTTTGATCTGTGAAGTCCTGGTGCCTTGATCGTATACTCTAGTCTTGGAAATTGACAATGTAGGGTGGCATCTTTATAAGAGTTTGGGATGACACGATATGCATAGTAGTGTAAGGGATGGTTCAACATTTTCATTACTTTTTAATTAGTACTTACAGTATGCAAGGGGGGGGAGGGGGTTAAATGGGTCTGTACACTTTCACAGAATATGGAAAATGAAGGTCAGTTTTTGTCCTGTTTTGTGAAATTTTGCTGTGATTTTTTTGGAAAATCATCATTTTTAAAGTACTAATTTGGGGGGGGGAGAGGAGTAATGAAATTTAGTACCCTGAGTACTAATTTAAAAATGATGATAATGTTGAACCACCCCTAAGTTGGTTTGTCTTTGTGTGGATGACATGTGCCTCTTTAACCAGCAAAATATATCCAAGGAATGCATTTCACGGTAAGAACATTTGACTGCAGGCTTAGTATAGATATATGTTGTTAATATCAATAAATTCCAAGAGTTTATTAGCATTGTGAGGCCATAGCACCCAGATATCATCTATGAATCTAAGCCAGGCTTTAGGCTTGAATGGGGCTTCTTCTATTAGTTTGTGTTCTAGCCATGAAGATATTGGTGTAGTTGAGCACACATGTGATGCCCATTAGACTACCATTGATTTGTAAGTATACGATGTCTTAAGGTCAACCAGAAAAAAAAAAAAAGAGAGAGAATAATATAATAATGATCATAATAATAATTATCATGCCCCCATCCTACCGGAGGAGGGGCATATAGCAATCGCTAAATTTCAGTCTATATGTGCGTGTCTGACTGCGTCCATCCACAATTTGTATCCAGGCTATGATTCGCTTGTCCTTCAACTTAGATTAATGAATCTTTTCACACAGTTGCATCTGGACATAAGGGTGTGTCATGTACCAAAAGTAGGTCACTAGGTCAGATATCTGAGTCACAGTGACATATCCTTGTAAAATTGCATCTGGGCTATAGTTCCTTTACTGTTTAAGTTAGTTTCATGAAAATTTACACACATATCTCGACCTAAAGGTGTGTCATGAAACAATACTAGGTCACTAGGTCAAGTATCAGGGTCACATTAGTACAATCATGTAAAACTACTGTAAATTGCTTTTATGTCACTGGTATTTTTATTTTTGCTTATTTCAATGATAACACAAAACTGTGAAAATAAAAATACAGTGAAAAAGCAGTTTAACATTGATTTAATAGGAATTACGTTGAAAATAGTGAAATAAACAATTCATTGAAATTTGTGAAATGCAAAAACCATGAAAATTTATATACCTGAAAATAAGTACATTTACAGTACATCGCACTTCATGTGCAGGCTGTAATTCTGTAGTCTTTCAACTTAGACTAATGAAACTTTATACACAGGTACATCTAGACATAGCAGTGTGTCATATAGCTAAAGTAGGTCACTAGTTAAATATCTGGGTCACAGTGACATATCCTCGTAAAATCGTGTCCAGGCTGTAATTCTTTTAATATTTAAGTTAGTTTCATGAAACTTGACACACACATATATGTTGACCTTAAAGTGTGTCATAAAACAAAACTAGGTTACTAGGTCAAGTATCTGGGTCACATTGACACAATCATGTAAAACTACATTACACTTCATGTCCAGGCTGTAATTCTGTTGTCCTTTGACTTAGAATGATGAAATGTTACACACTTGTGTATCTGGACACAAGGGTGCGTCATGCGTAAGAGTAGATCACCAGGTCAAGTATCTGGGTCACAGTGACATATCGTTGTAAATTCATGTGTGGGGTGTAGTTCTTTTAATCTTTTAACTTTTTTTCATAAAACTTAATGCATGCATATATCTTGACCCAAAAGTGTGCTATGAATTCCTTTACTCATTAAGTTAGTATCATGAAACATCATACACAACACATATCTCGACTCAAAGGTGTGAAATGGAACAAACGTAGGTCAATAGGTCAAGTATCTGGGTCATACACAACACATATCTCGACCCAAAGGTGTGCAATGGAACAAACTTAGACTACTATCAAGTATGTGGGCCATAGTGAGGCCTTTATATAAAACTGCAACAGTCGTTCATGTCAGGGCTATAATTCACTTGTCTTTCAACTCAGATTAAAGAAACTTTACACACAGTTGCATCTTCGCATACAGATGTGTCATGTAACAAAAGTAGGTCACTAGGTTAAGTTTTTGGGTCACAATGGCATATTTTATATAACAGTGTCTGGCTATAATTCCTTTACTGTTTAATTTAGTTTAATGAAACTTCAGGCACACAAAAATAAGCTGAAGCTTAACACTTTCTATACAGTTGGTCTTATGTGGATCATGTGCAATATTCAAGCAGTGTGCTAGGATAGCACAGGACCATCATGGTCCTTTTGTTGTCTTTTTTTTTTTTTTTTTTTCAATTGAAAGCAATGCTTCATGGGAACTTACATGTACTTCTGGAATGTTGTTCTTTCTCTGAGGACTTTGAATATGTAATGAGCATTTAATTTTAACTAAAGATATAAACATATACTGCGGCACTAATTGTTCATCAGTCTAAACATGACTACCTGTACATGCCCTGTGCACAAAGCTTACAGATCTTCAAATGACACAGCTGTGTCCAGGAACTAGACGTTGCCCCTGGTAGGCATCATGTCTGAGCCCATATTCAAGACATCATTATGTGTTTGATAAACTGCGATACTGAATACAGCATGCAGGTGTGGGTGTTAGTAGTCTGTGTTGTGACAGAGAACCTGCCTTTGGCATATAAAGGGAGCTAATCTGATTGGTTAGCATGGCTAGAAGTAGGTCATGAATACAGGGCAGATCCGTGAGAGCAGGTAGTTTCTAGCTAGTGGAGCACAGTGTGTTATGGCAATTAGAAGAACCTTGTCGGTTGGAAGGAATAGATACGTATCTGGGTCAACTGTGGATATAAGTTGTTTATTCAAAGTAAATGAAGGCTCCGAATGATTGCAGATACCAGCTGACCCCAAATGATACAGGCCTAATGAATGACCAATAAGATAAAAACTCAAGGATTGACCAATTAGATCATGGCTTTTTAGTGACTGACCTAAAACATAAAGGTTCAATGATCGATTGACCAGCACTATAGACAAAGGCTTAACGATTGACCAATACAGCCCACCTCCATTACAAATGTGGCCATATGAGAAGGGTGCGTGGTGTCTCTTCAGAGGGAAAGTACAATGAAAACACCACACTTGCTGTATGGGGAAATGGTTTTTGTTGAGGGATGCTTCCAGACTTCTACAAGGGGACCAGTGTACTTCCCAATGTCAACAGAAGCAGCCAGTTAGTTCACAAGGCACCAAGGACATGCCATAAGTTCTCAGTGGGAAAATCCTGGATTGTGTTAGAAGTTGTATGCTGGCTTTGGCCCCTTAGCTTCTTCCAGGCAGCCCCAGTGCACAGGTCACACACTCCGGTTTTGTGAATTACTGCAGATACATGTAGATTGATTTGTGTTGATTGTAATTAAGATAGATTGTGATCAATTACGTTTTCAGTTCCCATGGTGATTAAATGGACAGTTTAGTGAAACAAATGTCTCTTATTTTTTGTTGTTGTTTTTTTGATACAGATAAGACTATGCAAGGCCAGTAGCAGTCAAACTGAAATCAGTGTTAAAGATAACTCTTAGATAAGATGACCTGTTTCGCTCTATATACAGAGCTCATCAGGAAACACCGTTGATTGCACAACTTGTACAGTAGGGGATAATATTGTCAAGGGCCATTGAGCAACGTCACTTAAAAATTAATGTCCATGTATTAAGGCTGATCTACCAGTCTCACTGCCATATTGACGTGGAAATATGGATTCCTCACATCATATAGATCTCACTTGCCTCCCAGGTGACATGTGTTCTTTGGTTATCCTGTGTCACCAAGCCTGATTCAAAGAAATTGACCAATGACATATGTCCGCAGTCAATTTGTATATGGAAGACTAATCCTCCCTGCACATAACTGCTGTAAATGTATGGAACTGCATCAGCTGATAGCCTTTTCTCCCATAGTTACCCAACTGGAAACACAATCATTCCCAACATAAGTGTGGAACGATTTTACGACCGAAATGAAATAAAAGAGAGAACCCTATTGGTTGTTGTTTTCTTTGTAAGCCAATCAGATTACAGAAGATAAAAAAGAGTAACTGAAAGTTCTTTCTTGAGTGACGTACAATGTTGAAACTGAACAAAATGGAGTCAAAATGGCTGCAGCAAGCACGCTAAACCAAGTAGGTTTTTGACCAAAACACAGGATTTAACGCTCTTTGGGAGAACAAAATTCCACATGGCCGTGTCATGGGGAATGGATTTAGACAGCACTCATTTCAAACCATTCACCGCGAGCCTTTGGCGAGCAGTGAACGGTTTTAAAACTCGTGCTGTCTAAATCCATTCCCCATGACACGGCCATGTGGAATTCTATATTTCTCAATAAAAGAGTTTGCAGTGTTTCCTGGAGCTCCTCTGTAGGGGGTAGCTCAATGTCATTTAAAATAGTTAAATGTAGACAGGCACAGAACTAAACATTTAGAGTAATACTAGGCAAGGGAGCCTATCCACCTAGGATATTAAGGCCAAATGGTTCAGTAGTGCATAACTGGTGTATCCAACAGTTTTCCGTTTCCAAGCTTAGTGTCTCTGTCCTAGATGTTCCTGAATCTGGATCTGTATATTGATTCCAGCATGTGGTAAACGGAAAAGTCTACCTAAGGGTTGTGTTACATCTTTTCTTGCTGATGTGATAAAAATATTCTCTTAACCTGTCCATAAGTAGGCGCTTTGCTTGTCCCAAGTACTATTTGTTGCAATGCTAGGAAGTGAGAAGATAGACCAGGTTGTTGTGTTTACATGTGCCACCCTTTGGTGTGCAGTAGCAATGACCTCATGCTCTGCTCACCACTTTCCCAGATGCATCCAGTCTGGGACAATAATGACATGGGAAAGTGTTGTAGGGGTCTTCCGTGATGCCTGAAATAGTTGCCACGTGAGTGATCTTAGGATGCTGCAATCTGGAGTGAACTACATGTAGTAGATCCTTCAGACTGTTAGTTCTCTTATAGCCCAGGATGACTCGATCGTGTATCATCCTGCTGGTGGGCGTGTCTGGAGGCTGTGATCGGGTTGAACTCCGTGATCAGGATCAGTTTGTCCTGATCAGATCTACTGTCTGATCAGAGGGCAGAGTGAGAAGTGATTGTTTGTCCACTCCCGTCGCTCTATGGAGGGTAGTTGTGAGCTGGCGGGATGGATGCCCTCTCAGCTCATAGTACCTCAGTATTTTGAGTGCATTTGCCCCAAAAGCAGCCGCAAGTGACAAAAACGCTTAACCCTAGTAACTGACTGTATGGGCCGCCAGTTTGGCAGTGGGTTGGATGAGCTGAACTGTAATACAGATAAGTTTGTATGAGTATTGGCAGTATTGGCGGGCTTGGTGTACAATTCCAAATGCACATAATTGGTAAGGTTGGCTTTTTAAGGGTCCACCCCATGGGGGGAGCCTTTCTGTTTTCGGGTTGTTGGTCGGTCCGTCCATGATCATACTCACTCTTTGCAGGATTTCTTTCTTTTTAATCTTCATCCAGTACAGTGGAAGAGGTGGCTTTCAGCTAATACCTTAGTACACTTTTCCGCAAAACACCTCTAGTCAACTTTATGGTGGTAAAAATTGTATAACTATTTACCTGTTTATACCAGTGTCGGTATGGTGAAATAGTGTATGAAGCTTTTAAGTTTCAAAGGAGACATCTGGATGTCCATCTGGATGTGCACATTCTCGTTACTGCCATATTTACAGAATGCCTCCATGTATTTTGTGCAAATTTGGCAATATACTTACCTTACCTAGCAAGATTAACTGTTTACATGTACTTTTTGATGTCACCGTGATCCAATTTAAGCAAATGGTGGATCCTTCAGTCAATGCTTTTGTTGAAGGGATGTCTAGTTTGTTGTTGTTTTTTGGCCTTAAATAATGTTTAAGTACATTTGGGAAAATCCTGTAATACAAACCACTCTTCAACTTTTTGATTTTGTATGTGAGAAAAACGAAATTGTATTGAAATACAAGCCAAAGGCTGTCCATAGCGTATTTGTTGCAGTGTTATAAGATTTTGTTTGTTGCTTTGGGTAAGGACAATATTCATGGAAATACGTACAAGATTATTAAAGTTAAATTATAACAATGTATCCAATTGGAAAGGTATAAATGTTTGGCTTGTTAACCCATAGTCAAGTGACAGTGCAAGACAGAAATTTAATAATTTCCATGCAAACAGACGCGATGGATTTCTGTGACGTGATGTACAGATAACTGCATAGAAACTTACAAACTCCATTGATCAGGGCAGAATTAAAATCTATTATGCTCTGTGAAAATGGAATAAATTTGGATACATTGTTGGCCTAGGTAATGCGTTATGCATAATACACACAGCTGTGTGCAGTTCTTAACAAATACAATAATGGCAAGAATTTGTACCTCTAATGTTATGGACCATTTGGGCAGATTTGCATGATCTGTGGAATGCTTCATGGAGCAAAGCGGAGAAACATAAAGGACAAATACAGGAGCATCTGGCAGCGAGGGGCAAATCTGGTATTTCCCATCATCATGAAAAAAAAAAGAAAAAACTCAATTGCGTTGAGCTCAGCACTTACGATTGTGTATATGTGATTTCCTCGCAAAGATACAAAATCTATTGCATATGACACATGTTTAAATATATTGATCACCTGGGTGCCTGTGTGAAGGATAGAGTGGATGGCCATTAGGTCATGTAAAACATGACAGACACACTAGTAGAATGGGAATGCTAGCATGTGCACTAGTTGTGATGGTACATCATCATTGTTGCAGATCCCTGTGTAATCTTATTTGTACAATCAATTAAGCAACTTGTTTGTTTGAAGCACGTCAGGATGTGATTTTTGGTTTGTTTCCACAGTATTATGTGCCTGGGTTCAAGTTTGAGTTTCTTGATTATTGTTTAGACTATGGAAAGCCTCATTTTCTCTGTATTTGGAGGATCAATTTTGTTTTCACTGTTGCTCAGCTGCTTGGGTATTCAGTTTTAAGCAGGCACATTTAAGCTCTTTGTAGATGATTGTATTACCTTTTAATAGTTGGCAATATAAAATATAAGATTATGGTTTGTCTGTATATTGCAATTTTCACTTTTTTATACAGTGGTACCTGCTCTAAAGACCACCTCTCATGAGAGACCACATTAGCTTTTAAGACCACCCGTATCAGACACTAGACACTTGTTTCATTTTTAATCTACCTGCAATTAAAGACCACCTGCAATACGATACCACTTTTATGTGCCATTAGGGGTGGTCGTAAAAAGCAGGTACCACTGTATATATTTTTCGGTTGGGGGGGGGAGGGCATCTTTCATTGAAACTTGTGATAAAAGCGGGTGTGGTGTGAATTTACCTAATGACACCAGATTCATATTTTCTGTAAATGGACCTTTCATTCAAGTACCAGCATGACTACAGTTACCATAAGATATTAACAGAGACCAAAAGGATGGTCCAGGTCAACAGCTTTCCTTGGTGCCCTTTGGGTGCAAAGGACATGCAAATCACACCGAGGAAAGTTATTGACTCAGTAAGCACTTGGCACTATTCCTGCCTTCAAGTATCAGTTTACTTACCAGGGCCAGAATTTCACAAAATTTTGCGAGAATCTATTTGGCTTTTTGTCAATGAATTTTCTTTTGAAAAAAGACAAGTTTAGGAGAATCTTTACGAGAATGGATTCTCGGATTGTCGCTGAAATTATGGCCCTGCTTACTTTTGTAAATTGTTAAAACCTTGCAGTGAATACCAGATGTTTTAAGGGCCCCAAAAAACATGTGTACATGTAACAATTTTTGTATGTGTTTATGTAAATTTGTAGTTTCTGCACACATGGATTAAACTTTCATGTGCTTTAACCAAAAATGCCAGGGCTGTGATATACATGTATGTGTGCAAGTGCTTATTGTGCCTGAAAAAAATTAAATATTTATTTGGATATCTTTGGATATCTTTATTGAATACAGTGTCTGTACTGAGTAGGATTTTCCTGCTTTAGTAGGATTTTGACAAAAAAAGTAGGATTTAGTAGAATTTTTGATGGACAAGGCTAGAAAAGACTCAATTTAGTAGGGATTTGTTTGGTAAAATCAGGAAATTTTTCAAAATATAATTTGCATTTGTAAATGAATTATTTTCTGGTGGAGATCTGCCATTATTAAGCAAGATTTTAATTTTATGGAACGTTTCAGCTCTATAAAATGTAACGTAGTTGCAGAAATGACCAAATTTGGTGGGTGCAAAATTTAATGCCTACATTCATTGCTCCAATAATTTGAGTGGGATTTTTGGTCAAGTCTTGGTACAAACACTGTTAATCTATTTTGCATAAACATAGTGTATGTGATGATAAAATGAGGCAAGATTGTGGGAATTTTATTCCAGGTCAAATGGAGAGTGAGATACTGAATAGTTCTTGTAATAAACAAGAAGAAGTTGTTCTTTGTACTCAATGACCTGTTGAGTGCATAAGCACTGATCTTCCACAGGGTCAGTTAGGCCAAGCCTAGTAAATTATCTGGATCATTAATGCAGGAGGAAACCAGAGTGCCCATAAAAAACCTAGGAGGCTTGGCAGGTGTTTGGGAAACCTAGTCACAGGGGAAGAGGATATTTAATCAGAAACCAGACTAACTACAAGTACATGTATTTGTGCCAGTCCTGGGAATTGAACCCTGATTGCAGAAGTGACAGGCCAGATGTCTCACCACTGGATTATGGAGTCGGGCCCCCCTCCCAAATAAAGCTTACATATATATATATATATATATATATATTTATTGTAAAACCTCTCTTTCTGAACACCTCCATATACCAAACACCTCTGTATACTGAACACCATTTCTCGGTCCCAAATATATACTTTCAATGTTATCAAACCTCCTTATACCGAACACCTCACAATACTGAACACTTTTTTCCAGTCCCAAGGGTGTTCGGTATGGGGAGGTTTCACTGTATGATATATATATATATATATATATATATATATATATATATATATATATATATATATATATATATATATACATATATATATATGTATATATATATATGTATATATATATATATATATATATATATATATATATATGTATATACACACATATGTATATACACATATATATATATACACATATATATACATATATATACACATATATATATATATATATACATATATATACACACACACACACACACATATATATATATATATATATATATATATATATATATATATATATATATATATATATATGTGTGTGTGTATATGAATATAAGGACAATTACAGTAGGAAAGTGTGTTTTCATTTGAATCTACATAGTTTTGTGGCCACTTTGACAAAAAAGTATCACAATAAATACAATAAATTAAATGCGTTTGTCATGTTCAGCTCGATCCTGGCTGAATATTCTATTGTAGCACAGTGCAGGGAAGTGAAAGACGCTGCTTCCAAGAATGGTATCTGGGGGAGATACACTGCTGGATTGACCACAGCCACCACAGGTTAACAATGCCTGGATGTTATACGCTTACGTTTCCCAGGCGCATGATACCAGCAAGGAATACTGTCTAATGAATTAACCTGGTCAGGACATGAACTAGTGGTGGTGGTGGTGGTGGTGGGGGGAGTACCATGACATACATGTATTTTCTTTCGGTATCAGACAATTCCTTATGGTACCATATTGACTGGCTCATATAGCAACCTTTTGCTTGGAACAACGTCATGACCGATGTCATCGATGATGCTAAAGTGCCTTAAACTGCATACGTGATGTGACAGCTCACGGTAGTAGTTTGACAAGTTGTGGGCATTAAACGTCACAGGAAAATTGCACAGTAAATGTTGTCCATTAAAAGAGAAGTCCCAAGTAAGGCATGTCTCCTGAGTTGCAGAATTTCCCAAATTGTCCATTTGTGACTGGATAACATACAAATGCACTTTTATGGACCATTTATTAAATCCTCCACATTTATGTAAATCATATTGCGTATCTGCAATCTGTTGAGGTAGTAGGAGTTTAAAAATTATTCACTAATATTTTTTGACTGAATTATTAGAAAGCATGGAATAAGATGATCATTTTGTTGGTTTTGTCAATATTTTTATATTTTTTAAATACATGAAACTTTGGCTTTAACCCTTTCGGTGCCAAATTTTGGACTGAGTCAACAACTTTTCTATGTGGGCATTGCGCCCAATGTGTGCTGAGTAAAGCTGTTGACCTGGGATATTCTCTCTGGAACTATAGGCATGCTGGTACTTGAATGAAAGATCTTTTTATGAGGAATATGAATCTGGAATCCTAATGATAATTCAGACCAGAGTGACTTAAGTAGATCAACTAAAGACGTGATTGGCACTGAAAGAGTTAATAATGTGAGGTAAAGCACACAGAAGAGGAAGAACAGGAAAAACTGGGAAAGAAATGTTAAATAGAAACTAAGCTTCATTATATAGCCAGGAGAATGGAAATTAAAAAAAATGAAAGCAACAAAATGAAGTGAATTGACTGCAGAATCAATCCCAAAAATGTTATTGAATTTTAGTTATGTGGGCCACTCAGAACATTTTTAGCTTCCTTGGCTGCTATTAGCCAAATCTGATACAAGACAAGTCACATTTTGCCTTTGGTCCTGTTGTACTTGTTTAAGAACTGTTTAATACATGACATAACTGGGCTGAAAAGACAAGTGGTCTTTTGGGCCAGGTAAAAGTAACTACTTTTTAGCTCAGTTGACTTGTCAGTCAGCTGAGCTTATAGGATGGTCAGTCACCCATCATCTGTTGTCCGTCTGCTGTCCATCCACAATTCAGATTTCTGGACTTTCAGTTCCTGTTGATGTCAATTGGTACAACCTCATAACTCCGATAATTTTCAACTTGATCGAGCTTGTGTTCTCTCAGATGAGTTCTACCATACCATCTTCTATGGGAACCTTTGGAGAATCTACCTCTCATAACAACTAGCTGGAATGATTCTGTGGACAAACTTTTTTCCACGAAAAGTGCAATTTTCAACACCTTTTCCAAAACTGTAACCAGATCCACTTCAAACTTGTTATGGATTTACCTAGGGAGCGTCTCCATCAACCTGACCCTAATGGTCATGGTCCAGTAGTTTTTGATTATTATATTTTTTTTGGGGGGGGGGGGGGGGGCGGTATTTTTGTTCATTTTTAGCAAACTCTTTAAAAATCTTCCTCTCCAAAACCACGGAGCCAATTGCCTTGAAATTGCATAGGGAAACTTCTGGGGATCTCCAGATCTTAATTTGTTTAACAGGTGGTGCTGTGATCTCTTTTTTTTTCTTCATTCCCCCCCCCCCCCCCCATTGATTACAAGTTTTTGTGTTTTTTCGCTATTTTTGACTTCTCCAAAACTGTCTCTCAGATTGTTGTGAAACTTGGTGGAAATATAGCTTGTGGTAGGGCTAAGCTTCTTCACAAGGTGGTGACACTCTGAATTCCTGAATTTTCATTTTTTCAATTTGGGTGCCTTTTGGTTAATACATGCATTTTCATTGATTTAACATGTAAGTCAATGGGATTGCAGTGGAAATTCACGTTTTTGACTTCTTCTCTGAAACCTTCAACTGGATTCACTTCAAACATGGTGGGGATATACCGTGGGTGGGTCTCTACCAAGTTTATTCAAATCATCATGGTCCAATTATTTTTTGGAATATTTATGACTTTTTTGTGGATGTTTTGGCAAAATCTTTAAAAAATCTTCATCGAAACTGCTTGGTATGTTGCTTTGAGATTGCATAGGTACACTTCAAGGGACTCTCACACCTGAATTTGTTTAACAGGTTCTGCTTCAGTTTTGTACTATTTTTTAAACAATTTTTTGTATGTTTTTGTTGTTTTTGACTTCTGCTCCAAAACCACCTCTCATATTGTTGTGGAACTGTGGCAATGTAGCCTGTGGGAGGGCCAAACAAAGATGTTTACCAGGTAGTGATACACTGTATCCCTGAATTTGATTTAAATTTTCAATTGAGTACCTGTCAGGTACCCGTCATATACCTGTCAGTTAATGCATACACCCTGTTGACATGCAAGTCAATTGGGATTGCAATGGAAATAAACATTTTTGACTTCTTCAAAACTGGCAAACAGATTCATTTCAAACTTGGTCGGGGTGTACCTTGGGCGGGATGTACCTTGGGCGGGTCTCTACAGCTGTACCAATTTTGTTCAATTGGTCATGGCCCTGTGATTTTAAGATTTTAAAAAATTAATTTGCTTATTCATTTTTCAATACAATCTTCATCTCCAAAACCACCAAGCCAATAATTGCTTTACAATTGCATCAGGATACTTCTTGGGACCTCTGGACCTAAATTTGTCCGATAGGTAGCACTGCAATTATTTTCACATTTTACCTCTGCTGACCATAGGTGGCTGAGTTTATGTGATCAATTACATGTCTGTCCCTCATTTCGTAAGTTTATCCATCCATTCATCCATCTATAAACTTTTGCTTGTCAATGCGATACAGTCAACAATTTTCATGTTAGCCCCATATAGCTTTTAGGACTTGTCAAGTGCATGAGAATGCTAACAATACCATATCTTTCACAAATGTGTATCATATATAGACGTTTGATACTGCATAATATGGGTAACCTTGACCTACTTTCTCAAGGTCATTGAGGGAATGCATATCAGGAAATGATCTTATTGTGGTGCCGATGACATAATAAATTGAGATGGAAATGCAAAACCTACGCCAATTCTGAATTAATTAGGCCAATGATCAAAATTTGAGCATGATGTGTGACCTTGACCTATTTTTCAGGGTCATTAAGTACTAATGAAAAGGGCATTAGATGCAGTATGTTGATAAAGAATACAGAAAGGATACCAAATGTACCACAACTGTGTGATCCTGTGGACGTTTGATGTTGCATCATATAGATGACCATGACAAAGTTCTCAGGTTCATGGAGGGAATGCATTTCAGGAAATGAATTTTTGGCCGATGGTCTACAGATTATATCAGCAGAGCAATAGGCCCATTGGCCTCTTGTTAAACATTTTTTGTGCATTTTCATTTTCTTGACTTGTGTTCCATAGCTGTACGTTGGATCATCTTCAACCTTGTTGGGAATGTACATGCACTTGATCTCCACCAAATTGGCGGTGCTGTCATTTGCTGATTGTTAACAAATTATCAAAATTAGAAAAAATCAGAAAGTGGATATGTACATGTTGTCAATGTTGATGATGGATATCATTCTCAAGCTCACAGGACCACTTCAGTCTTTGCGTGTAAGGTCAGCTGAGCACAGGACTGTCAGGGTCCTCTTGTTTTGTGTTACTTTTTGGACTGAGTTAGTAGCTGTCCTTAGAGGGTTCAGGCCAAGTGCACTGCAATAATGCCAATTCGTGAAGGCCTTTTTTATTTCTTTTCTGTGGAAATACAGGATTGTTGGCACTTGAAGAAGAGGTCTTTTGATGAGAAATTTGAATCGGGCAACATTAAAGTGTTTCAGCAGGTTCAGCTGAGCAAGAGTTAAGTAGTGATGGGACTAAAAGAGTCAACAAGGAAATAAGACACAGTGTGTTCTAGGACAAGCTTGTCATGGCAGGTGCGCCTTATGGTAGGTACCCCTGTATCCTGATGTGAAGAGGTGTATGTATTGCGAGCTTCTGGGAGGAAAAAAGATTAAACTATGTCTATCCATCTGGTGACATTTTGTCCATTTTTCATGTGGAAGAGAAGTAATTGGTGTGTTGAGGTGGTGGGCTTTTTTTGTGGGTGTTTACACGTGTATTTTGTTTATCAAGTTTGCAGTTCCTAGAAGAATGACATCACGTGTAGAATTCTTCCATTGATGGATATGTTTTTATGTCGTCTGGATGCGTAATTGAATGTTTTTCCCATTTTATTTTTTGGTATTTTTCAATGATGCATCTCTTCATATATTGTATAACAGAGCCTTCCTATACTGTCTTCAGGCTGGCATTGACCATAAGCCAATTAGCCATTAGGCTAATGGAAGTTGGATGTAGCTAAAGGTATTTACCATCTTTTTGCCACATTAGCTTACAAAATTTTCATTTTTTTTTTTCAATTATTTTTAAAAGCTTGATTGTGGAACACCATCCAATTGGTTGAAAATTTTTGAGTAAGTTTTGCCAAAAAAACATGAGTTTTCCTGTTACATTTTGGTCACTTCAGCCAAATTGGCCATACATGTACTTGAATAATTCACAGAGCTCGTCAAGTATCTTGGATATATGAACTCTTTCAGTGCCAAGCTTTGGACTGAGTTAACAGCTTTCCTGAGCCTGCGTTGTGCCTAAAGTGCCCCGAGGAAAACTGTTGACCTGGACCATTCTTTTCTATGGGACTACAGGCATGATGGCACTTGAATGAAAGGCCCTTTTGTAAAGAATATTGATATAGTATCCATTTGATAATTCAGATAAGTTCATTTTAAGTAACTCAATTTTAGTAGTAGCTGGTGGTGAAAGAATTAAGCATGTCACTGGCAAGTGTTCTTAAAATACAGGTATTTTATGGTTGGAATGAGCTGGACTCAAATCTGCAACCTTTTGCACCAGTTGCCTAGCTGAAATGGGAAACGCACATATCCCCTCGACCAAATCCCCATTCTTAAAAAAGAATGGCAACACCTGTCTAGAGAGACCATTCCCAGGGATGACCATATTGTGGTCTTTCAAGACAGGTGAGTTCTCATATGGGGTAAAATTTACATGTTAAATACACATACAGGGAACCCTCTCAAGCCCTGAGGAAGGGCCCAGATGGCCCGAAATGTTGGCGAGGGGTTTCCCATATTAAAACATATATTTTTGGAGTTGTGTTCTTTATTTCTTTTGGTACGTGAATGAATCATCTTTGGGTCCTAGATGTTGTCCGCATCTTTAACTTCGTTAAATACACAGTATGTTGAAAAGGTGATCTTTCAAGGCAGGTGGTCTCTCATTGGAGTGGTCTCTAAAGACAGTTACATGTACTTTTGTCTAACTCTTTTCTACTCAAACTACTCTAAAGACGCAGGTGTCAAATGTCGGTTTCGATATTTTAATAACTGCCCGGTTGATGGCAGACATTTTGAGGCAGTATGTACTGTAGATCAGAATGACATGTGTCAGGTACAGGGCCCACTGCAGGCACAGCTGTTGATTGGGGCTTTTCTTTACCAGGGAGAGCTAGCTGGAAGATAAGACTTGAATATGTGAAAAGGTGGCATGGAAGTGAGCTGTGGTCTCTCAGGAGGGATATGGTCTTTGTAGCAGGTATAATGTAACACTGTATGATAATCATTTTGGGCAGTGCATGCCAAGGGAGTAGACTACGCGATGTTGCATGGAGGCAGGCAGGTCAAATGGCTTGTCACTGAATCTCCCTTTGTAGTCGTTTCTCAGTAAAGATGATGATACAGGTGGGACGAAAACAAAGAACAGACCCCTGTGTAGCTGACTGGGTCAATAGCAGCCAGAACTAGGCAGAGCAAAGGTAAATATCCAGTACACCAAGAGAAGTGGCCTTCAACCTTTCGCTTCTGTGTCCTCATTGATTACTGTAAACATTTTTCAGTCCCCTGACAGGGGGCATCCCTGTTAATAGTTATGTTTCCATGTGAATATTGATGAACATGAGGTGAAACTTCATCTTTACATGATAGAATGTGTTTCAGTTTGTCTTTATTCAGTGGCTTGCATTCTTTTTATTGTCTGTAGCTTATTGCAAGTGACCTTGACCTTTTTTCAAGGTCACCTAGGCCAGCTCAACTACATTGCATGCTGGATAAATGTTCTCAGAGGCAGTGAAGGTGAAAAGAGGTGCATTATTTCCAACAGCATCATCAGTGCAAATCTTGAACATTTTATTCATGTGTAACTGAGTGACCTTGATTTTTTCAAGGTCAAGCAGGAATAGTCATATTGTGGGTATCTTGCCACCAGGAGTTCCATCACCATCCAAAGGACCAGCATAAGCATACAATGTTTTTGTTCATAACATATACAGATGTAGGTCATAAAGCATTTGTATGGCTGTCATTTTGGGTGACCTTGACCTTTTGAAGGTCACATGCATGTTTCTAGGTTTTTAAGAGTGAGCAAATTACTTGGTGAGGCCGTAATACTAGTAGATTACCTTGATATATGTGTGTGTGTGTGTGTGTGTGTGTGTGTGTGTGTGTGTATGTGTGTGTGTGAGCCCAAAATCCAGAGACTACTTGATTTCAGAGTAACTAGCTATCTCATTATCATCATCATATGTCAAACTGTACTTATAGTCACATTTGCCACCATTTCCTGAATTTATAATATGTCAGTCTTACGTGTCTTAACAAAAGAATCTGGTGTGCAGCATTCATTCGGATTCATTCAGCTTGTTTTGTTCAGTATAGTCTTGACTACGTTTTCTGAGAATCAAGACATACACATCAATTGATGACTCAGAAGTTTGTTGTAGCTTCTAAGCACTTAGTTAAATTTTATTGGTTATGTCAATGTGTTGTTCCCACTCATCACCATTTTCCACAATAAGGAGCGCCAGTGTAAATTGTGTTTTCTCCTGGAGTCTAAGTGTTATATCAGTTGCCTGTGTAACCTTCAGTGGTCATTTCCAATAAATTTTTAGATGGTAGGTCACCTTCAGACAGCTTCATTCATGTAAAATAATGATGCATTGCTCAGTGATTACTGTACACTATATATCTGGACAGAAATATTTAACCCATGCATTCATTAACTTTTCCAATGCTGACCACAACAAAAGTTGTGCTCATGTCAGTTATTTTTAAATATTTTCAGATACATATTCTTTGTAAAAACACCTTACATTCAAGTGCCAGGTGCGAGCATGGTTGTGTTTTCATAATGGTTCCAGATATAATATTTCTCGTAAAAAGACCTCACATTCAAGTACCAGCATGAATGTGCTTTTATAATAGTTCCAGATACATATTCCTTGTGAAAACACATTACATTCAAGTAGTGGCTTGCCGGTGTTTCCAGAAGAATGGTCCAGGTCAACAGCATTCTTTGGTACACCATTGTGCTCAAAGCATGCTGAGGAAAACTGTTGACTCCATCTACAATTTAACTCTTTCAGTGCAAATCATGACCAAAGTTGATCTACTTAAGTCAAACTAGTCTGAATTATCATCAGGATCCCAGATTTGCATTCCTCATAAAAAGACCTTTCATTCAAGTACCAGCATGCCTGTAGTTCCAGAGAGAATATCCTTGGTCAATAACTTTTTCGGCACATTTTGCCTAATGCATGCCGAGAAAAGCTGTCGACTCAATCCAAAATTTGGCGGAGGAAAGAGTTAAGACTGAAAGAGTGACACCAAACCAAAACAAAGGTGGGATTCACCAGAGGAGCCCTACATACAAACAGCCTGGTATTTTACTACAACACCATCAAAACACTTTTATAGGCAGTAAAATAAACTGGAAGGCAGTATGTCGAAAGTTCCCATCCTTTGTTTACGTTATTTAATCTTCCACACCTATAAGCCAGATCTGTGTCCTGTTTGTTTTTGACAGTGAAATGCATGTTTGCTCACCCCCATGTTGTCTTCGGCCTTTGTCAGGCATCTGATGGCTGCAGACAAATATTGATGATGGAGGTGACGCGCATATTGTTTTGCTGCTTGTTGGGTGTGTACATTAAGCAAACCATTTATGGGCAAGTGGTGGGGTGGGAGTTTTAGTTACCTGATCAGGGTGGTAATTGTCTCAGTAGGTGTCCTATAAATTGTTTTGACCAATGTCTGCTTAAATGTTAAGGTCAAATAAAGCATATATCATGTCTCCAGTTTTTTTTTTCTTTTTGCGTGTTTTTAAAATTTTTTCCCTCTGAATTACGTATCATATCCTTGATATAAATATAACCACATGAACAAGATGACAGCTTTGTGTGAGTGCGTTTTGTTTGGCAGGCGGGAAACTTGTGGGAAGATAGGCCTTTGCTGATGGCCCATTAATAAATGTGTATCAATATCTAGAGATTAGGTCTTAAAGGACAAACGCGTCACAGTGTATTTAATAATATATATAGCGGGCTGCTCATTGAGGTAGGTCACAGATAGCTCTGTGCTGGTGACATCAACACTTTCTGATTCAGTTAATCTGCCAGCAAAACAGGCTTAACTCTTCCACTACCAAGTCTGGACTCAGTCAACAGGTTTCTTTGGCACACTTTGGGCATAATACACCTAAAGCCTGCCAAGGAAAGTTGTTGACCTGGCCCATTCTTATGGTCTGTGCTCTTGTGTGGTAACTGTGGCCATGTAGACGGTTAGTTTACAAAGAAGATGAATCTGGTAATGTTATGTTAGTTCAGAGCGCAGCGACCTTTTTGTGCTAATTGGCCGTCCAAGAGTTAAGGAGCTGGGGATCCCATACAGAGGAGTCTTTCTTACACTTTAATCTCATTGATAAACAACCAATAAAGCGCGTAAATAACCCAGCCTCTCACAGACATGATATGTAACCGCAAAAATGCTACTGTGGCCGCAGCGAGGTGGCTGGGCCATCGTAACGACTGTGATGGGTTTCTTTGGCTGGTGGGTGGATTGCGGTTGGATGGCAGTCTCCCACACGCGTAACGGCATAAACCAACCACACAGAAACTAGATCTCGATATATTGTTACCAATTACAGGATCAGTAGGGAGGGGGGGATACAGGTTATGCAGACATATATTTGTGGATAGCGCTTTCACACACAGGGACAACAGGTACATATCTATATATCTATATATATATGTACACATACATGTGTACATACACATATACACACATATATACATACATTATATGTATATATATATATATATATATATATATATATATATATATATATATATATATATATATATATATATATATATACAAGAAATGTAGGCTAAGGCAGAGTAAACCCACAACCAAACATAGACAATTGCTTTGTTTATGATCTTCAGTAAAGTGTGTGTATTTCAGCTAATTACAGGATCAGTGGCAGGAGGTTTGTGTGCAGATCATACAGGCATATATTTTTGTACAATGCTTTCACCCACAAAGACAATAGATGTAAACATATACAAAAAGATGTAGACCGAGGCAGAGCAAGACTAAGATCCAACATACACAATTGCTTTGTTTACATGTCATCAATAAAATACATTTGATCCTATAGTAGGTAAAACTGGCTCCCTACAGTCTGTAAAGCTGGAGTCCCTCCGGCTGAGTTTATGAGCTCTGGCAACAAGTGCCATAATACCTGAAACAGGTACCCAGGGGAAACCATTGTGTTACCAGTGGTGATCGTAAAATACAAAGACAGGTGGAGTAGATAGTGAAATTGCAAGTTAAACTATTAGTCTGTTTTTTGTGTTACGATACACTCATTTTCGTCATTACAGTTATTCTTTGTTTCTGTCGTAAGCTCAACCAAGAAGACAGGCATACAGCATACTGTTGTCTTTGCTCTAGTCTAGGCTGTTGCTTTAGTAAGTGACAGTGTAACATGTTTTTAGAAATACTGGTGAAGGCCAGGGGAACATGATGGATTTTTTTCCTGTTGATTTAAGTCTATCTTTCAGTTGCCTGGTTAGAATAGGGCTCAGTCAACAGGTTTCCTGCAGTGGGTAGGGCACAATATGCCCAATGCACAGTTATAATAGCAGTTGACTTGGGACATGCTACCATGATATGTCATAATAGCAGTTGACTTGGAACATACTATCATGATAGGTCATAATAGCAGTTGACTTGGAACATACTATCATGATAGGTCATAATAGCCGTTGACTTGGAACATGCTATCATGATGATAGGTCATAATAGCAGTTGACTTGGGACATGCTATCATGATATGTCATAATAGCAGTTGACTTGGGACATGCTATCATGATAGGTCATAATAGCAGTTGACTTGGGACATGCTATCATGATATGTCATAATAGCAGTTGACTTGGGGCAGGCTGTCATGCTAGGTCATAATAGCAGTTAACTTGGGACATGCTACCATGATAAGTTATAATAGCAGTTGACTTGGAACATACTATCATGATGATAGGTCATAATAGCAGTTGACTTGGGACATGCTATCATGATGATAGGTCATAATAGCAGTTGGCTTGGAACATGCTATCATGATGATAGGTCATAATAGCAGTTGACTTTTATGTGCTATCATGATAGGTCATATCCAGAATTCTTTTGAAAAAATGTTTACGTTTTATAAAAAAAAATTATTGCAAATGTGAATGCAAATCTGTAATGATTTACATCTGAGTGCCTTTGGCAATGTGAATGGAAGGGATCACTGTTTGGTGTTAATGTCAGACATGCACATGAATGTTGACTTGTCTGGCCTCAAGTGGAAGATTTTATATGCATGATGCAGGTTCAAATATATGGATACTGCTGTTAAAAATGGTGCGTAGGGCTGTGAGAAACGTAAAATGGAAAGGAGCTGTGCGAGGTGGGACCTGAAAGTTATTTCATTAACAATGCCTTGGCAGGTATCTGCGAAGACAACCCCTCCACATGGAGCCAATGTGGCATTTTCATCATATAGTAGGCCTCAAGATAGGCCACTTCTAAAGGCCACATTTTCCATGAATTTGAGGTGACCTTAGATGAGTGGGATAATTTGAATATTTATTAGAGTTTGTGAAGACTTATATTGATATATTCTGTATGCTAGTTATTTGCTGTATGATTTTTTGATGAGCATGAAAGATTGAGTACTTGAAAAGCACAACTGACTTCAGCACAAAAGACCATGCCTTAAGCTTGAGTAATTGAAAAGCACAACTGACTCAAACACAAAAAAACCATGCCTTAAGCTTCAGTACTTGAAAAGCACAACTGACTCAAGTACAAAAGACCATGCCTTAAGCACATCAGACAGTCGTCCTCAAAAGACTCACTCGTCAAATACACAAAAGAATTGTCTTTTAAGACACCTGGCTTGACATAAGAGGGGGAGGAGAGGAGAATCAGAAACCTCACAATATAGTCACCTGAAAGACCATCATCTTGTATAGAAAGGTTCTCACAAAATACATTGCAGGACTATACATATTTAATTATAGCAAGCGTTAGTGAGCTCCTATGGTTAGGCGTGGGCATGTAGAACAGAAGATACGAGGGCTGGCTGAAAAGTTCTAAGCCTACCTGTGAAAGACTTGTACAAAGTCAGTGGTTTTCATTTATTTATCTACAGAGTCCCTAGCTAGGTTTACATGCTTTTGCCAGCGATGCTGCAAGGTCTGGATGCCAGTCAAGAAGAAATTTTCTTCAGCCACCCTAGAAAAGTCATTCACAGCGGAAATGACATCATCATTACTAGGAAAATGGTGACCGGCTTGTTTGTTTTTTCATTTTGGGAAACAGTGGAAGTCTGAAGGGGCTAAATGGGATGAATAAGGGGGATGGTCAATGTGTTTGAAGCCACATTCATGGATCGCTGACATGGCAACCACCGATTTGTGAACAGGAGCATTGTCTTTGTGGAACAGGACTCCTTTAGTGAGCATTCCCCATCGCTTAGCTTTTATAGTCTCATGCAACTGTCTCAGTAGGTCAGCATAAGATTTTATTCCAAGTGCTAAGTATACCAGTTGTGGTATAGTTTGTGTTACCACAGTTACATTTAAATGCGATACCTTCGCTAGTGTTCATAAGATCCCTTCATGCAACATTTGTTGTAGACAGTCATATCACTGTTGAAAAAAAAAAAGTTGGTGCAGTTGGAATATGAAGCTACACCATTCAGCAATAATTTATCGCTGGGAAGGAAATGGTAGGAAAGTGCATTTGTATTAATTACTTAATGATATTAGTGATCAACTGATATCCCACATCTCTGCACTTAAGATTTTTTCTTTATGTTCAGTCTTAATACCATATATATCAATATACAATTGTTACGGCTGAAAAGCATATAGCCTGCATTTTACCTTGGTGTGGCATGTATATATATATATATATATATATATATAATGTCAGTTGGGGGAGGCTGGCATTGTCTATATCTTGAGAAAGCAAAATCTACCCGGGAAAAAAATGAAACACGAGTGAATCTGATGAGATTAGAAACTGATTCCATCTGCACGAGGTCAGATGAGGTAATATAAACCAGACAAAAGGTGGCCTTAAGCAGCCTTCTGCAATATAGGTTACATGGCTTCACCCACGCATTAAACTCCATGTCCGTCTCAGTCTTGGCAAGTTTGGTATTTTGCATGTGTAAGGCTTGATAGCATAAGGTCAACCTGACCACAATCCTATCTACTTTTCTTGATTGTTACTTTCAGTGATCGTACAGTGGTCCCCCTCTCATAAGGCCACCCCAAATGCACCCAAAAGTGGCCATATTAGAGAGTGGCTATATTAGAGAGGTGGCCTTTGCTGAGTGGAACAATACAACGGAAATACCACTTTTGTGGCATGGAGAAATGGTCGATGTTGAGAGAGTGGCTTCTCTTGAGTGGGGCCTTATTAGAGGGGGCAGCTGTATCTTTTTTGTATGCAAAAGTGAAAGAATTTTCTGATATATTTGTTGTAATGGCCAATACCTTCAGAGAAATGACCTTGTTACTGAAGCCTGCTTGCGTTCAGTGCATGTAATGCAATAGTAATGCTGCTCAGTGGTGGTCCACAGTTGGCTGCAGCTCCTGCTGACTGCCGCCAGCACTTTCACTTTCAACAGAGGCCTCATCTATGGCCATGGTGGGTGGGGATAGAGGGGTCACCACCGGTCACTGCTCAACTTTGTCCAGGCTCTACTATGAGTGAAATTTAAGTGCTGGTGACTGGGGGCAATCCCCCAGTGGATGATGTTCTGTTGCATTACTGCCAATCACTGCCAGCCTCCCTGGCTACTGCCAGGTGCTGGCAAAATGTGGCAAACACCATGGAACAGTGGTACTGGTGATGTTAGCGGGACATTGTCTTACAGTGTATGAGGTCTTGGTATGCACATGTGCCTTTGTCTGTGTGTGCGCGCATCCATAAATATGTTAGGATGTTAATTTTCCATAATTGTGCTCTTATTTTTGGTTGCTAAGGAGACATGTTGCAGTAATTCTGTACACTAAACACAGAGCTGGGGTTGTACATGCTTCGGCAGATTTGTGAAGGAGATGATGATGCAATAATGCATCTTCTGATGGGATGCATGATGATGCAATGATTATGCATCTTCTACCAGGATGCCTCATGCAATAATGATGCATCTTCTGATGAGATGCATATGTTAGTAATGGGGAATCCTCAGCCTGTAGGTACTCTAAAACATAAATAGGAAAGTACCTATAGGGTTTCTTTAGGTCTTGTTCATTTGTTTGGTTTGGTTCTCATCTTGTTCATTTTAACTTCAAATTACCTTGAAAAGTCAAACTCAAATATGTGGCATATATCTTGATAATATCAAACTTCTTAGTCAAATATTGGTGAGCACTAAAACCATAGATGCATAAAGCAGTAAACTTGTAGAAGTAGCAGATTCCAGTCAGCAGAGCACAGGACACCTTGATCCTCTTGTTTTATGTTATTCTGTAATTTGTTGCATGACAACAGGAGTTTTTTCTGATTAGTCTCAGGACA
Source organism: Hermodice carunculata (assembly GCA_964020975.1). Taxonomy (NCBI): domain Eukaryota; kingdom Metazoa; phylum Annelida; class Polychaeta; order Eunicida; family Amphinomidae; genus Hermodice; species Hermodice carunculata. The sequence continues at coordinate 77,673,263 of OZ026624.1, forward strand.
CCTGGATGTATTGCCTGGCAATGGGGGAAAACAGTGATTCAGGCTTGGACGAGCTTTATAATAAATAATAAAGTATGAGTTCAAATGGTTATGGTTTCAAAAGTCAATAGAGATAGGTAATGCCTGAAACAGTCATATATTAGTGACAAACAGTCAAACGATAATATATATGTACATTTTTCTTTGCAACTCTTTGGGCAACAATGTTAGATCCTTCTGGAAAAGTATCCACATGGTGACATTGTTCAACACTCGGACCACACGTGAGGTTTGAACTTCAGAATGCTGCCAGGTAGTGTAACATGAAGTAGGGTTATATTTCATCCCAGTGAGAAAGGTCGCAGCAGTTGTTGCTGCTGAAATTATGCATGCTAGAGCACAGGGAGCTTTAAAATAGGCCATTACCTTGTGGGACCTTTAGGTAGTTTGGGGTGTGGTTAAAAATTGAGTGCATTAGTGAGGATTGCAGGTAGGAGGAGGCTTATTACATGTGTTGTACGGCAAGCGCTGACTCTTTCAGCAATATTAGAAACTAAACCTGTGCTCCTCGATTGCTCTGATGACTGCAGATTCAAATTCTTAGTTAAAGGACTTTTCAGTCAAGGACCAGCATCCCGTAATTTGTAGACAAAAGAAGGAAAGTGCCTGTCAATAGCTTTCCTTGATTACCTTTGAGCACATTGTACCTAAAGCATGCCGGAGAAAGCTGTGGTCTCTGTTATCAACTTGGTACTGAATGGGTTAATTGCCGCAGAAACCTAACGACTGTCAGTCGAACTTGAGTGTGGAGTTGTTACAAGAGAATATCAATTTTTTTGGTGGAATTCATGTAGTTATACATTTAGCAATAAGTTATTTTGATCTTACAGGGTGACACATTTGTTTGTTCAAAGTGAAGGACAGCTGGAGCATGACACGCCAGGCAGTGCAAAAATCACTGACTCTGGACTGAGCATGTTGGTCCTTGAACAAAAGCTGGTTTGATGGAGGCATTTGAATTTTATATTCCACTGAATCATAGGAGAATATGTGTAACTAGTTTGGTGTCAGGTAGCGTAGTGTAGATTGAACTGCACCAAGTTGCCTCAGTTACCGGTGTGTGCTTTATTGGTGAAGTGGCGTCACAGTGGTATATTCCTGGTGTAGTCTCGTAGGACAGTAAATAAGCTGAACACTGGTGCCTGTCTTATCAAAAAACACCCCAACTGCACCAAAATGTGGGTGCAGAAGAGGGCGGCCTTTCGGGGGGGGGGGGGGGGGATAAAGTGAAAATATCATTTTTTTTGTGTTTTGTAATTTGTGGTGGGATACAACACAGGCTGCGAATATAATGACAAAATGCTGTGCAAAATGGCCTCTGCAGAAGGCCCTTTTGTCCAGGGGGTCTTATAGGAAGGAGGTCACTCCTCCTGACCACTCAGACTATATATATATATATATATATATATATATATATATATATATATATATATATATATATATATATATATATATATATATATATATATATATATATATATATAAACTTTATTTTAAGATGGTGACCCAGTTAGTGCCAAGAACACTAATCTACCCCAGGGCCCTCTTTAAAATTGATACATAATATACATTGATTCATAAGCCTGTAGAATACATGTATACAGTATATAATGTGAATGTACATAAGTAATGAAAGAATATGCTGAGTATGAATATTACAGACATGAGTGAGGAGAAACAATGCAATATAGTTTAGTACTGAGTTGTACTGTCATGCACAGCAATCAAAGTACAGTATGTTCACATGTGTGTATTTGTTCCCTCAAAAAAGACCTGTCACTGTTATCCAGATATTTCAGTGGGCCCATAAAAAAAACATCTTGCATGCTGCTATATTTTCACTAACACCAAGGACTCTCCAACCAACAGGACATAACACACCTGGATTTTGTTATGGTTGATATTATCTACAGGTGTTACTGTTATGTTGATAAATTTTTTGGCTTTGTGGTGTGATCAAGCACAAACTATAAATACAATGACAAAATTAACCATAAGGGTGGCTGAATAGAATTTTTTTTGGTCAAAAACAGGCCAGCAAGCAAGAAATGTGTGAACCGCATTCAAGGACTAGAAATTATAGATTTGAGCTTGAAAATGCTTCAAGGGTATAGTTTTTAATCCCCACTCCTCAAAATACACACATGTTATTTTGCTTTTTTTGTCCCATGCTTTTTTATGACAACACTTATATTAGAGTATGGTGATCAGAAAGAAAAAAGGTGAAACTTTTTGGATATTTTGGGATAAAAATCAAAAAGAATTTTTTTACAGAGCTGACACTGAGCATCATGCAAATACAGTGAAACCTGTCTTGGAAGGCCACTCTTGAAATGACTAAATTGGGGTCTCCCAAGACGGATGGTCTTTCATAGAAGGTATAAATAAGATAAAAATTGGTGAGTAAAGTATCTTGGAAAGGTGGTCTGTCAAGACAAGTGGCTTCATTGGAGTGGTCTTTTAAGACAGATATGACAGTGTTTCCGTCTTTTCCATTTTATGCATCTATCCTTTCCATCTCCATGTCTGTCCTTCCTATTTTATATGTTCCTCCTCAGAGGTCTGTGTCTTCACTTTATATCTTTGACACCTGTTTTCATTCTTTCTGTTCTTTCCATATTTATGTGTGTCATTTTCATCTCCACCAGTAGGTACATATATACGCGTGTTGTATTGTGGGTTATTCATAGTGGACATGTAATTATGTGTAAATACTGATATGCATAACCATCTGCAGCAAACTTAATTGTTGAGATCTCCAACAAAGTAAGCAACTTTTAATCTGAAAAATGAAAGATGAAACGATATATTGTGGAACTCTGCAAGTATGACCACCAGGGGTCACACCTGAAAATTGGTATAATTGGGATAGGGGTGGGGCTCTAATTCTAAGACTTATGTGAATGAGGTATTAACTTTGATTTCCTTTTTTTTCCAGATTATAGAAGTGTGTAATATGGCAAAAGTCAAGTTAAAATACTGGTAAGTATGTAAAAGTGACATTTCTTCTGTACATTTGTCTGCATGTTTAAATGTATACATGTAATGAGACTCTAGATACAATCACTTTGACTAGATAATCAAATTCTTAGAGCTTTTTTGTGGAAAATTTTGCAGCTTGAGAGTCAGGTGAGGAAAGTGAACAGAACTTAAGTCTATTTACATATATGCATTATGGAGGATGCATGATGAAAGATATTATGCAAATTAAATGTGTAAGAGATTATGCAAATTGACTTGCACTCTCTAATTTGTATTGTACCTTTAGGCTGAATCATCTGAGCACAGACAAGTCATGGTCTTCTTGTTGTCTTATGTGCCCTGTATTATTGAAATAGGAGATTGCTGTGGTGATAAAAGTGATCACCAGGCAGCACTGTAGCAATGGACGGAGTTCTGGTTGTGGCAGAGTCTTTGATGTGGTCAGTTTGTGACATGCCAGTGTCTGTAATCCTAGAGGTTGCTCCTTCCTTTGATGTGGTCACGAACAGTCATCTTTTTTTTTGCTTATGTACATGTATTAACTCCAGATTGCCTGTGTACACTTAACCGTTTGGTCTGATAGTACAGGTATTATTTATTTATTTAGTTTAGTTTATTTACATTTTTTACATTAATATTTTCAATGAAACTCAGCAGTTTAAGGACATAACATTTACTGGAATGTATATTGTGATGAATGCTTGTCGTATCAGCAATAATTATAGACAAGGTGAGTGGAAATGATGACTAATACAATAGCTGTGTGCTTACGCACATTGGAAACCATTCAAGGTCTAGATATCCTCCACTGCAGGAATCTGTGGTATTTTAAGTTTGTCAATAAGATCTGTAACCTGCCTCCCCCCCCCCCCCCCAAAAAAAAAAAAAAAAAACCCTTTGACAAGTTATCATCCTCAACATTCTTAGAATGAGTGGTCGTTCTAGGAAAAATAAAAATGGCATGGGAAGAAATGGCATGGATATGGATGTGGAAGTGGAAGACCATTTAAGGTGTAAAAAGCCTGTCACTGAACTGTCATCAAAGTTGCCAGCCAGTACCTGTTTCAAGATACTCTGGCTATGAACTGTCACAGAGCCAGAATTTTGGCGAGAATCCATTCTCGTAAAGATTCTCCTAAATTTGTCTTTCTTTAAAAAGAAAACTAATTGACAAAAATGGAAATAGATTCTCTCAAAATTTTGCAAAATTCTGGTCCTGTGTCATCAAAGTTACCAGCCAATGCATGTTTTAAGATAAAACATGTATTGGCTGGACAGTGGTGACTTTCAGCCAATTGCTTTTGTCAGGTATTTTGGAAATGAGCTGTCATGGAAGTTATGAGCCAATACCTGTTTTAAGGTACTCTAGCAATAAGCAAAGTTATCAGCTAATCCCTGTTTTAAGGTACTCTGGTTATGAGCTGTCATCAAAGTTATGAGCCAATACCTGTGTAAAGTACTCTGGTTATGAGCTGTCAAGGTACCCTAAGTTATGAGCTGTTTTAAGGTAGTCTAGCAATAAGCAAAGTTATGAGCCAATACCTGTTTTAAGGTACTCTGGCTATGAGCTGTCATCAAAGTTATGAGCCAATACCTGTTTTAAGATACTCAGGTTATGAGCTGTAGTAATAAGCCAATACTTGTTTTAAGGTACTCTGGTTATGAGCTGTCATCAAAGTTATGAGCCAATACCTGTTTTAAGGTACTCAGGTTATGAGCTGTAGTAATAAGCCAATACTTGTTTTAAGGTACTCTGGTTATGAGCTGTCATCAAAGTTATCAACCAGTACCTGTTTTAAGGTACTCTGCAAGAATCCAGCAGCTGTCACAAGTTTTGCCTCATAAGATACAAAATATTTAAATGAACCCATGCAATGAATACATTTTTAGATAAGCCGTGGCCCATTTGTTCTGGGTATATGTAAACTGTGAAACTTGGGATCATGACATTGGAGTAAACAGTCCTTGGGTCAGGAATTTTGTTGCTATATGTGCAAAAACATCTGTAAATAATTGTTTATAGGCAAAATAGAAGTCCAAAATGTGTGCAGTAATGATGATCATGCCAAAATCACATCTTGAAAATTCCCTTAATAATTGGTTGTTTGGGGTTAGGAAGACCTAAATATTTCTGATCATGAATAACTACATTGTGTCATGCTGCCAAACTTGGTAGTCTGTAAATGCAAAACAGACACAAAAAATCTTTTAGATGTGAGTTTAGCCGTATTTGTGGTCAGTAATTCTGTGCAAACATAATTGACTTTTGTTGACCAAATTAGAAGTTATCTAGAGATTTCTATATTCATGCATCAATAACATGACCAATCAAAGCACCTGTTGCAGCACTGCCTCTGTATAACCAATCAAAGTACCAGTTACAGCACTCTCTCTGTATGACCAATCAAAGCACCACTTACAGCACTCTCTCTGTATGATCAATCTAAGCACCAGTAACAGCACTCCCTCTGTATGACCAATCAAAGCACCAGTTACAGCACTCCCTCTGTATAACCAATCAAAGTACCAGTTACAGCACTCTCTCTGTATGACCAATCAAAGCACCAGTTACAGCACTCCCTCTGTAGACCTATGACATTTATCATTACAAGATGATTTCTGATATAACAGTATCCATAACCCTATTTTAGGCACACAACTCCTAGTAAGGAAGAGTTTGTATGACAAAGGCAATATGTCTACCTTTGTCAAGAATAGGAGATATGCATATCAATTTCCCTCCACAATTGCATACCTGATTTCCTAGTCTCGTTTGGAGGGATATGGCGAGGTACGTAGGGGTCGTTACTTGTGGGGACAAGCAGGATACCACTAATATTTTGGAAATAAAGAATACTTATTAAAGGCAGATGGAGATTTTTCTTTATATATGCTCGGGAAGTACTAGATGAATACCGTTTTGGCATTTGTGAACTTAAATTTCTCAAAAAAAAACGTGCTAATTTTGTGAGAAATGAACATATTACCCTGTCTTTGACAGTGATGTGACCTGCAAGTCCCCCATGATCACCTGGCGTCAAAGCCATGCTTTGTGGTGGGCAATTAATATGCGGACGCCGTATTCTGTGCTGTATGCATATAATTAAATCCATAGCATCCTGCAATAGCTATATGTACTGGATTCTGCCTGAAAATGGATCAATTTTTTTCAAACCTTTGTGTCAACATGACAGTGACGACAATGAACTTGTGGTGCACTCTGCATCTTTTTGAGCTTCCCGTGTGAAAAGAACATGCGTAAATGCATCTTTGTCCGTGATTGGTTGTTTATAAATGTATTCTTGTTTCTCATTGGATCAGGACATCTTGGCCATTGTGACCAAATTTTTTGTGCCAATATTGGGAGTATTTTTAGGTACCCAGGAGTTGTACCCCTAAAATGGAGTTTTAGCGATATAACACAGTGGGTAAAGTGGTGCCCACTAAAGTACTTTTCCGTTTACTTCTATGTTTAAAGTTCCCATGTCATAAGGCAGTTTTAACACGGTCAGCTCTGTGGACCCCACCACCAGGGTTAAAAAGAGAGAGCTCTGTATTTGCACAGCAATTGGAATTGAAGTTTGAACACTCCAGCAGAGTAGGAATGTATAGATCATGCGCTTGCCAGAAATGTACAGTTTGTTCAAATTAATTTGACCAGTTTGGAATTTGTGAGAAAGAATTTTTTGTGGTTGATTGATTATCAAAATTAGAGTAGATGTACCTTAGGAACACATCTTTCAGTAATATCCTTAACTCATTCCATACCAGTCCCTGAATTTTCCGTATTTTTACCTAGATTGAAGACGACAATTGCATATTTAAATTCTTTATGAAAAGAGCTTTCATTCAAGTACCAACATGCCAATAGTCTTAAGTCAGTGGTTCTGACACCGCCTGGCAAGTCATGCTGCAGCTGCCCTTGCGGCAGAAGGGCAGCTGCAGCATGACTTGCCAGGCAGTGCCAGAACCACTGACCAAGACTTGTGACCATAGTATGGAAAGAGTTAATTTGTTTTTGAATGCTTTCCAACTGGTTGAGCTTTTGCCTTTTACGGTGTTTACAAAGTGATTATTGTTGATAGAGCAATTTTAATGAAAAACAATCATTTTGCATGAACCTCTGAAAAATGATCTCTGCTGGCAGTGTTAACTAATGTTGGAATAAATATAGACACATGATGCATTACATAGGAGTTGAGCCAATATTTTATATGAGTGTAGCATAGGCTGTGAATGTATGGGCAATGATTCACTGAGTTTCCATGAAATATGTGCCATTTAAGTAAGATGCTTTTGTTTAGGTGGCAGAGGTTGGAAGTGTTCAAATTATAATTAGATGGCTGTTTAGCCTTGGCCACATCCTGTACATCCTGTCTGTCTCCCACCAGTTTGGCTCTCAAAAAGAGGCTATTTTACAGCACCCTGGGATTCTGCCCTGGTGAAAACCACGAGACAGTAATAATGTAACCTTCATTCATGAGCAGCTGCAGAAAACCCCCCGACACACCTTCTGCAGATGTATCTGCATGCAACTCTTTCCCATTAAAAATATCACAAAGGTCCTGTGTGGTAAATGTCAATTTCTTCGTTTCTTCATCAAGAATGACACTGACAATTAGTCAATGGCTTTGCCTGCTCCACTTTTGGCCCACAGTGTGCAAGGGCAAGCCATTAGTTGACTGCGTCCCCAGACAGTTAACAGACAAGTTGTAACGTTGTTGTCTTGGCTCTGGCTGTATGCACTCTCATTATCTTTTTCGTACTAAGTCGATAAAAGCCTTGGTCAGTATTGTACACTGTCAGATATGCCATGCCTTAGCTGCCTAGAGGCAGCTGGAGCATATATAACTTGATGTTGTATGTGTGTGTGAAAATAATTTTTTTTTTTTGGTCAGAAACTTTAACATTCAATATACAAATTAAGAACAGGAGATACATTAAAAGTGTTTTTATTTAGGGACGGGGAGGATAAGTACCTACAGCAATGTTTTAATACATCATCTTTTAAGTATCAGTGACCATGCTTTGCCCAAAAAGCATTTGTGAATTTGTGCATGGAATAAGCAAAGTGTCTTGATCTTGGTACAATATCAGTGAGGTGTTCTTTGTCAGACTTCACCAGAAAATTAAAACAATACAATGTAATAACCGTTTATTTTTTAGAGCAATCATCGTCATGTTATCTTCTATGTCTTTTTGGATGCAAATATATGCAAAAATTACGACCCTACTACAAGCATGTGTAATAATGCATCATCATCAAAAACATGTCATAGTTAAAACTTCAGCACTGGCAGACTGCTCTTTTTGTTTTACAATGATATAAATACTTTCCTTCCACAATATTTAAATTAAAAAAGCATCTGCCCATATTTGGGAAAAATATACCGAATGTAAGTTCCCCAAACTATTTAAAAAGGGGGTCTTTGTACATTTGTGATTCAAAATGTTACCTCTCGGTTGTAAAACGAAAGTAGTTCAAATAAGTCCCCATCAAAATTGCTTGTCTGTGGGTGAAATTGATCACATGTTCCTTGCTGTCTGATCAAATGTATCACATTTCTTGACGACATGCTCAGCTGTCATGTGGGTGATTTACGTTGACGGTTTAACTGGAAATATAGACATTGTTGTTGGGAACCCTTGAGGCATATGTGGATGTTTCGTTGCAGCAATAGCCAAAATTTAGCAACATATTTAAATTTTGATGCAAGTGATTATATATGACTGGTCTTTATGACTGAATAAGGTATGATGCCAAATGGATGATGCAAAGCAACGTAAATACGTGGACCAGGCTGGGATGGTGTACCTATCTAGATACTTTCCCACATCAGTGTAATGTGGATGTGGGACTGGGAGCAATATCAGACAGCTAATTCTGTGCTGGTCAGTATATTTTGCCAAAATTAAGTTTGAAGCTGTAGAGAAATGTAATTGTTATTACATCCCCCAACCCCACCCACTCACCCATAAACAAAGTTTCAAGGGTGTACTGCTTATGAGTCTGTTGGACTATCTGTTTGTAGCGGAAATCTTGCGAGCAAAGTATATCACGGTTCACAGTCTCAAATATCTTGACCTGCTTACATTTTGGTGACCTTGACCTCATTTTCAAAGTCACAGGACCCATATGTGTGCAAAGTAGGGGGTATCCAGTCTGTCAGCAATGTCTGTTCTAGTTTTCACCAAATCCTATGTAACTCACCTAATGTTAATTGAAAAAAACAAAAACAAAAAAACAAACAAACAAAAAAACAAAAACAAAAAAAACACAAAAACAAACAAAAAAACAACAACAAAAAAACAAAAAAAAACCCCAAAAAACTTGCCACATTCAGTTGAGCAAATGTCATGACAAAACTGCATATATAAGCTAGGTGCCTGAACAAGATGCAAAATTGTCCACAGGGGTGGGAGCCCAAATTGTATACTAGCCATGATTTGCCATATCTTCTAAACTATAAATACTAGCCCTTTGAAATGTATAGAGTTGGTAGATCATAGGTAGTAGATGTGCAGTGGCACTGTTCTATGTGCCTAATTGCTTACATTAATTAATTAATTGATGAAAGTTTATAAGGCAACTTCCAGATCAGAAATGTATTTTTGGAACTATAAATGCTAGCCCTTTGAAATTTTTAGGGTTGGTAGATCTTAGGTACAAATTGTGCATAGGATTAAATTGATTTGGCTGATTACTTTCTCTTACTAATTAATTAATTAACAAACATTGTTAAGCACCTCAAAAGCATCTGCATAATTTTGTTCTTGGGATATTTTCTAAATTATAAATACCAGTCCTATGAAATTGATAGGGATGGTACATCTAAAGTAGGTATGCACAGGGATTAATTTGTGTACCTAATATCTCTCATTTATTAGTTAATCAACAAAGTTCATCAAGCAACCTCTAGATCTGAAACGATTTGTCCAGGTCATATCTTAGGAACTAAAAATGTTAGGCCTTTGAAATTTTTCGTGGTTGGTGGATTTCAGGTAGGAGGTGTGTACAAGCATGAATTTGTTTGGCTAAGTACATTCATACTTTGTTTCAATAGTTAATTAATTAATTAACCAATCAATTAATTAACACACCATAAAGCAGCTTAAAATCACCTGCATAGTTTGTCAATGCATTGGCTAGGAAAGTATAATACATGACCCTTCAAAATTTGCAATGTGGATACTTCTTAAACATGTATTTAAGAAGTGCATAACTATAGCGTTGTATAGCTAATTATCCTCATGATTAATTACTTAATTAACAAACATCAATAAGCTTCCAAATCACAGGGCTTTTTCAAAAAAAATTCTGTTCTATGCAATATATCTACAGCAGGATTTAATGGAAATTCACTAGACATGGTCACAGCATGTTTAAAGTTTAGCACCTCACTTTGGAATCCCTATAGGTGACCTTCAGGTTAAAGGTCAAGGTCACAGAGCCCCACAAAGAAAATTTGTTTCTGTGCAGTATCTCCAGCATTATTTTATAGAATTTCATTAAACTTAGTAAATGTGTCCAGATAGGATTTCATTTGGCATTGCTCAAGAGTGACCTTGAGGTCAAATGTCAAGGTCAATAAAGGTCAAAGATAGACTACCTGCTCTGTACCTACATCATGCATGTTTACCACTATGATTTTTGTGGGTGGGGGATATGGCGTGCGTCAGCAGCTACTTGTTAAAATTGAATCAGCCCATTATATATAAATTTGTATACAGATCTGCCAGTTTCTGTCTAATGACAGAGCAGAGATTTGGAACAGACACCAAATTCCTGTAAATAGTAAGCATAAATATTTTGTTTGCTCTTGACAGATTTGTCATTTGTCCTATAGACAAAACTAGTAACAATTTTGAAATTATTTCTAAAAAAATATTACATTGATGTTTTAAAGAAAGAAATCAGCATAAACAACAATTCAGGCATAAAAGGTAATGTCTATTTACTAGTACACCAACATAAAGATAACATATTAAATTTTCATGAAAATTACTTGTTAGAAAATTGCAGTATCAAAACATGTGATAAACATCATTCACTTCCTTTGGTATTCTGGATCCCTAAACTGCATCAAAAGTCTTATAAATAAAGATTATAGCACACATAACTATTAAATTGTAGCACTAAACAATTATCAGTGGAAGGAACTCCTTGTTTAATTTTTATCAGGAAACATTTTCATAAATACTGTTCTGCAACCCAATGGTACACACGTATTAATTGCTTCTAGAGTATTGATAATTCAACCAAATTTATTTTAAAAATTAAAAATTTGAAACGTAAGAGTATACATACTTTTGATTTCTCAGCTGATTTACCTTGTGAAAATGTTAAATACGTGTTGGAAAAAATAATTATGAAAATGTTCTATCATTCTGCTCACAAATATATAAATATTAATACTAAAAAAGAAAAAAATTGCTGTGGTCAGAAAAAAATGAAGAAAGAAAATAATTGGAAATCGAACACCACAGGACAACTTGTAGATGTAATTCATTTCTTTAAGATAATACATTAAAATTTCACATATTCCAGCAAATTAATGTTATCTGTATGGGTAGCAATTGCTTACTTTAACTTGCTGATCTATATTTTTTAAGGTGACTTGAATTGAATTTATGCAAATCTAATAAAAACCGATTTTTAGTAGCTAAAATTGTTGTATATTTCGAGATATTGATGATATTGCATGCCCAGATGTTGAAAATCTCTTAGAAATTGCAAAGAAAATTTATCCTGAAGAAATTCCTTTAAAGAGCAATGAGGTTGATCCTTATCATGATATATTTCTAAATTTAGATATTAAGATAATAGAAAATAGTTTTGTTACTAAAATTGATCACAAAATAGATGATTTCAGTTTTGAATATGTGAATTATGCTTTTCCATAAAGTAATATCTTGATAAAATTATGTCATAATATCTCAAATATTACGTTTCAGTTTTGTTTCTAATAGATTTATAGATTCTGCATTTAGAATTCAATTTACTGACAATAAACTCATATCAAGAGGTTATGAAATAAAAGTTTTTGAAAAAACATTTTAACACGTTTTGTTGTAGACATCCAGAATTTGTTGTAAAATTTGGCTTCTCCAGTTTTAATACATTCTGGCACTCTGTTACATCATGAATAATTCAAATGTCAACATTTTCATATTTACTATATCTAGCTATTTTTGTCATATACATATTTTATGTATTTCACATAGGCCTCTTAAACATAAATTCAGGTCTTTGAATAACTAATTTTAGTTATTACTTTTAATTTTCTTAATTGCAATATCTGTGTGCCAAGTCTCCTCTACGTGGAGTAGAAACTACCCATGGGTTGGAAGAAAGCCTTGCGCTGGGTCCCAGCTGCAGAAGGTATCAGACATGTGAATTCAATTCTGAATTGAAAAATTTTCTGACTTTACTCATTAATTTAGATATAGATCTACATGGGACTGCTTGTTTGCTAAGATTTAAGCAAGCATCAATCATGATTTTTAATTAAAAGAATAAGGAAAAAATAGACACATGAATAATTGCTCCAAAATGTACAATAAAAAATTATTCAGATTACATAAAAATTTGTTCCTGACCCCCCCCCCCCCCAAAAAAAATGGTATAATGATTTAGAACTGTACAGTTTTTCAGCAGGTGATAAGGGAAGCCATCAAAAGATCGATGTGCGATAAAAAATGAACCTAATTTAGTTAGGGGGAGGGGGTTAAAAGTCAATTTAGTTTTCTATCGCAAAAAGTCGATGTAGGCAAAAAATTTCAAAATTTTAACTTGCAAACAAGAAAAAAAAAACGTTTCCGCGATGATGAAAAACAAAGTCAATTTTAATAAAAGTGGAATATCTTTTATTTGACAATTATTCAATATCAATCATTCATCCAGGGATGTGAGTCCTGTCTTCATGTTGTAGAATGGTGGTAATCCCAATCTTTAAAAGCCATCCTTAATACACCACAATATGACCTTTTTAAAGTGGCAAAACCCTATGTAATTTGTGACCACTACAGTACACATTCTGGGAGATCGAAGTTTCAATGTAAAGTCGAGTTTAGTTTCGGGGGGGGGGGGGGGGGGTCTGACCCAAAATGAAATTACTTTCGTTTATTTGTAGCCATTGAACTTTTGATGGCTTCCCTAAGGAATTGGACTTGATAGTGTTCAAATGGTGCATGGGCTTGTAGATTTGGGTTTGTTAAGTTTCTCTTTATATTGGATACATTTGCATGGATGAAATGATCATCATATTGGAAAGTCCCAGTATAGGGGTGGGTTGCCTAAACTCAACCTAGGTCACACTTAAATTTCCAGCTCAAATCACCTGTAAGAGCCCAGATGTATGATTCTCTCTCATTTTTTGTTTGTTTTCTTTTTCATAGATGGGAAATGTTTCCTAGAATTACAATGGTAATGTAATGATGTTTGGGATCAAATATGCTATGATAATTTTGTTGGTACGTTGTAAATACTTTTATAATGAGCCCCAATATGACAATTTGCTGAGTCACACCTGTAGATTTTATGCCCTCTGTGTACGTTGTATACGATGCCACTGTTTGTGCCCCTCCTACTGGAGGAGGGGCATATAGTAATCACTTTTTCCATCCTTGCGTGAATCCGTCTTTCAGATATTCATGTCTGGGCTATAATTCAGTTGTCCTTCAACCTAGATTAATGAAACTTTACACACAGATGCATCTGGACATAGGGGTGCATCATGTACCAAAAGTAGGTCACTAGGTCAAGTATCTGGGTCACAATGACACATCTTTGTAAAATCATGTCCAGGCTTTAATTCCTTTACTATTGAACTCATTTCATGAAACTTCACACACACACACACATGTATCTTGACCTAAAGGTGTGTTATGAAACAAAACTAGGTCACTAGGTCAAGTATCTGTGTCACGGTGATATAATCATGTAAAAGTACATTACACTTTATGTGTGGGCTGTAATTCTGTTGTCCTTTGACTTAGAACCATGAAACTTTGCACACCTGTGTATCTGGCTCCAAAAGGTTTGTCATGGAATTAAAGTAGGTCACTAGGTCAAGTTTCTGGGTCATGGAGAGGCCTTTATATAAAACTTCAATACAGTCATTCTTGTTTGGGCTTAAGTTCAGCTGTCCTTAATCCCAGATTCATTTAACTTTACATACAGGTGCATGTGGACATAAGGGTATTTCACGCCACAAAAGTAGGCCACTAGATCAAATATCTGGGTCACAGTGTAATATCCTGGTAAAATTGTGTCAAGGCTATAATTTTTTTACTGAATAAGTTAGCTTCATGAAACTTCGTAACCACACATCTTGACCTTAAGGTTTGTCATGCAGCAAAAGTAGGTCGCTAGGTCAAGTATCATGTGTGTTTGCATTTGTCCGTCCACTACTTGTGTCTGGGCAGTAATTCACTTGCCCTTTGACTTAGATTAATGAAACTTTATACACAGGTGCATTTTGGCATAAGGGTGTATCATGTAATAAAAGTAGGTCACTAGGTCAAGTATCAGGGTCACAGTGACGTATCCTTATAAAATAGTGTACAGGCTATATTTTTTTGACTATTTAATGTAGTTTAATGAAACTTCATACACACGTAAATCTTGACCTAAAGATGTGTCATGTAACAAAAGTAGGTCACTAGGTCAAGTATCTGTGTCACAGTGATAGCCTATTTTCATTGACTACAGTCATTCCAGAATAAGACCTTTGATTAGCAAGGTCATAAATGAGGCAAGGGGGGCATGTATCCAGCAATCTCTCATTGGATTTTCATTTTAGCTCTGCTGACCAAAGGTTGCAAGGCTTGTGTGATCACTCATGTTTGTCTGTCCTTCCATGCGTCTGCAGGTCCATAAACTTTTTGCTTGTGAGTGTGATACAGTCCACATATTTTAAGATAGTCCTATATAACTTTCATGACTTAGCAACAGCATGAAAATCTAGACTGAGTTTGATAATGGTAGCGCCACCTACAGTACTATGATATATATGGGTCAAAATGTGAAAATCTTGTGACCACTCTAGCATCCTTAATGTTTGACAGATCTTTACGAAAGTTAGTGGAATTGTGAAAGAGGTCAAAGTGTCAATTGTTGGTGATACTAGTCACTCAATCTATCATTTGTCTGAAATTATAAGCCAAATGTATGTAAAAATATAAAATTCCATGTTTCAAAAAATAATTTGATTCGACTTGCCAAATTTATAGGATATATAGACTATGCCCAGTGCTAGAATGTTATGTAATATCAGTGACCTTGACATATTTTTGTGAGGTCATGAGGCCTGTTAAGATGAAAGAGGTCATTTTGTCCTGACTGGATGTAGTTTTGGACATCAATGGCAAAGCATTGAGCCTGTGCTATAAAATTGCATTTGATTACATTTTACATAAAACTGCACTTGGTGACCTACTTTTTGGGTCGCCATGACCCAATGATTATGAAGTTTGGTAAGCTTATTGTTTGTCTTCAGTAACTCAAGAAGTTGTAATCAACAACTAAAGAAGTTATAACCCAATTTGAACAAACAGACTATGTATGGAAAACTGGATGTGGAGCACATATTTTCAAGGTAACCTTTTTTTAATCTGAGTTAAAAGTCAAGGTCAAATGGCCAGTTAGAATATAGGGGCCATCTTGTGAATGCTCTTTTTTGAATTAGACATAACAGATTTATAGGATTATATAGATCATGTCTAATGCTAATATGTTATTCAATATCAGTGACCTTGACCTATTTCTGTGACATCACCATACCTCTAGGGTGTAGTTTGGACATCTGTGGCAACAAGAATTGAGCCTCCAGATCAAAACATGCCCTTGAGTACATTGTATATAAAACTTGGTAATCTACTTTTTTGGTCACCATGACCCAATGTCTGTGTGAACTGGACCTATTTTCAGTCATGAAGCGCTTTAGAACAGGACATTTAATTCAATATCATGATAACAAATAAAGGCAAATTGAAACCAAATGTACTGCAAACGTGTATCATGTGGAAGTTTGAGATTGCATAGTATGGATGACCTTGATTAATTTTTCAAGGTTGTGGAGGGAATACATTTCAGAAAATGATTTTGTGGTGATGGTGGTCATAGGCCATGGGCCTCTTCCTGTTTGCCTAAAAACGGCAAAATCATGGTAAAGGAAAATTCATCAGTGAGGCAAGATATATTCTCAATGATCACAGATGATTTTCACAGACCTTAGAAAAATAACAGGGACTGCTATAATTCAGTCCCTCAAGAGTACATGGTTGATGAAGTTGAAAATATGTTAAAGTGTTGATATCAACAAACATAGTTTTATAAATCACCTTTTCTAGCCAGCATTGCAGAGCTGTTGGAAGCTTCTATGAGTCAGTTGTTCAGATTCCTGCAGGCACGAGTGACACCACCTGAACAGGCAGTTAATTTAGAAGCTAATAGTGTTGACTTCTAACATTTTGAGACTTCTGTGTAAATGGTTAGCGCATTGTTATATTATTGCTCATACAAGTAGGGTACAACATACACTTATTATATTGCTCAGGCTATAATTAGAACAAGTATGGTAATCAGCTTGCACCTATATGTGTATGTATAGATGTATTTATGCATCATACTAGGCAAAAATAAACTTTAATTTTATGTTTGATAATTGCTTCCACTGGGATTACCGTGTGAAATGTCACTGTCGGGTATTTCTGTCAATGACGTCAAACTGAGGAGAGCAGTAATGCCCGCTGAGTTTAAAAACCGTTGTTGTTTGAGATATGCCCAGGAGTATCTCGTCATTTGTGATGTGGATTCTCCTCAAACCAGTTCAACAATAATGCAGGACTGTATTAATCTCCCGTGGGTTTATGTGAATGTGGCACGTTAGCCTCCACGCAAAGAAGTGATCAATGTGGGCTTGTTGTGGGGAGGTCAATAAAGAAATAAAATGTAAACAGGTGTAAATGAGCTGCCAAAGTTCATGTGAACTTATGAACTTCTCACTGAGGACACGAGATAAACCGTGGTTGTAAAACTCCACCTTCTGAGGCTTGTAGATAGGAAAAAAAGGGAAAACCTGTAATCTTCCGTCCCCGTCCCCCCTCCCCCTCCCCATTCTGACCAAAACAGACTGGAGGTAAAATATCATGTATATCAATGATTTCATACTAATTTTAGTGTTAATTACCCCCCAAAAAACCAGCATTGTGGCTAAGCAGGGCTTTCAGAATAACCTGCCCAGATAACAGCTTTCCCCAGGTAAACGGCTTTCCCAGGTAAACAGCTTTCCCAGGTAAACGGCTTTCCCCAGGTAAACGGCTTTCCCAGGTAAACGGCTTTCCCCAGGTAAACGGCTTTCCCCAGGTAAACGGCTTTCCCCAGGTAAATGGCTTTCCCAGGTAAACGGCTTTCCCCAGGTAAACAGCTTTCCCCATGTACGCAGCTTTCCACAGGTAAACACCTTTCCACAGTTAAACAGCTTTCCACAGTTAAACAGCTGTCCACAGGTAAACAGCTTTCCCCAGGTACACAGCGTTCCTCAGGTACACAGCTTTCCTTAGGTAATAGCTTTCCCCAGGTAAACAGCTTTCTCCAGGTAAACAACTTTCCTGGGGTTGGCTTGGATGCTTGGTGCACAACCCACTCCAAGGAAAGTTCTTGACTTAATCCTAATTTAAGGGAGATAGAGTTCTAGAGTATAATTGAATGGTTTCAAAGGTGAGTAGAACTAATGTGTTATTTCTTCTGCAGGTTTTAAGATAAACCTGCAAATTTGGGACCAAATTATAAAATTACCTGATTTCAACCTTTTTAGTTGATTATAGATAAACAGATTTTATGACAAAAATATGATTTTTTATATGACTAGAGTTCTTATAAAGATATCTAGATGTAATTTTTGCACTGCTGACCACAGATCATTGAGCTGCCTATGCTATCACTCATGATTGTCCATCCATCCACCAAAAAACAGTTTGCTTGTGAATAGGCTACAGTCCACAGTTTTCAAATCACCATTTATTAAGTGTATAAAGATCCCGTGATCCAGTTGGATATTGGTGGCACCACGGACAGTATTAAGTAATATCTCGATCAAATTGTGAAAATGTTGTGAACACTTGAAGCACCTTTTGATGGAGCTTCATATAATATAGTAGGATCACCGAGGAAGGAAAATTATTGATTGTCTATCATAGTAGTTAGGTTGCATTATTCAGATGGTCCCATGCAGACCTGTTCTATCCTGTTCATGCTCTGACATTGTGGCAGCAGAGTACTAGGCCAATGGGCCTTGTTTATTAATTTCCTTACAGTGAATAGTAAGTTTCCAAAACTATTGTTCCTGGTAATTTATTGTTCCAGTCAGAGTGTTAGTGCAAGCATGATATTAATTTGCCTGCATGGCGACAATCGTTGCTTCACAGGAAGGTCAAAGCCAGTGGCAGCACTGTCACTGCACAAGCGGCCTGTTCCTCAGGCAAGATATTGATCAGAACTGTGCAGAAAACTGCTAAACAGATTTAAAGAATTCATTGTTTTGGCATGTCCCAGAAGGGTGTAAATATGGACCTTTCAGAATCCAGTTGTCGATTCTGACCACCAGGATTGCACAGTGATAGCATGAATACTTCATGGTACTTTGCAAGAGGTAGGATGGCAGTCGGGTGTGGTTCATTGTGCAGACATTGAAGATAGTAAAAATAGGAAGGATGATGATGATGATGATGATGATGATGATGATGATGATGATGATGATGATGATGATGATGATGATGATGATGATGATGATGATGATGATGATGATGATGATGATGATGATGATGATGATGATGATGATGATGATGATGATGATATGGCTCTCCACTTATCTGCTATGGTCCTGTGTGAGACAGGTGGCCAGAAGAGAAAAAAACTTGAATGATGAGGCGGACGGAACCACTGTAATTCTTACCAGCTTGTGCTACCATGTTTTCTGGGGCCAGAGTCGAGGCACAGGGTCCACTACATGCTCCCTCACAGCTGTGGTGGGTCCTTGGTCCTGGTTATATTCCCCCATACTCATGGCTTGTAAATTCTTCCTCCTGGGGAAAAAAAAACAACAAACAAAACCTTTCCCTCACACACCTTACCCTCCCCCCCCCCCATGAGGCAATTAAAAAAATTGGGACAGTTTGAGTGAATCAGTGATAATATTTTATTTGCATAATTCAATTACGTTTCCACATTTCTTTGCAGTTGTATTTGTGTACATAATAATTGTTGGGGTTTTTTTTCAAATCGGCCCAGTCTCCCAGGTTTTAAATCTGTGGATCAAAACTTTCAGATGGTACTTATCAAACTGGACAAATAAGCGCTGTTGACGTTTGTTGGCACTACACATGTATGCGTATTTCACAGATTTATGCTAAAAAAACAGCAGGGCACTGTAACTCCTATAGCTAACTTCTAGTCTGTAATTTGTTTGACAGAAAGGTACATAGAAATCTTAAATACATGTACAGTGAAGCCTCATTATAATGACACTGAGATATCTGACATACATGTATTTGTTATAATGACACAAGTTTTTAATGGCGAAAGTTCATTTCCGTGTTGTTTGATTCATTTATTTTACATTCAGTTATCTGACACATTTCTAAGAGAACAGATGGTGTCTTTATAACCAGTTTTCACTGTACCACTTTTAGTTTTAAGTGATAAGATTTTTCTGGTGCTACTAGATTTATGTGTGAATGCTAGGATCTACCACAGTTCCTGATGTGGTAAATTCTAGCATTTGATGAAGCTACATGTAACTGTGCTGTTGCCCTGTATAAACACGGACATTGTGATGTCAGTGCCTCTGCCCCTGTATAAACATGGACATTGTGATGTCAGTGCCTCTGCCCCTGTATAAACACAGACATTGTGATGTCAGTGCCTCTGCCCCTGTATAAACATGGACATTTTGATGTCAGTGCCTCTGCCTCTGTATACACACGGACATTGTGATGTCAGTGCCTCTGCCCCTGTATAAACACAGACATTTTGATGTCAGTGCCTCTGCCCCTGTATAAACACAGACATTGTGATGTCAGTGCCGCTGCCCCTGTGTAAACACAGACATTGTGATGTCAGTGCCTCTGCCCCTGTATAAACACGGACATTGTGATGTCAGTGCCTCTGCCCCTGTATAAACACGGACATTGTGATGTCAGTGCCTCTGCCCCTCAGTGTCAGGTACGCTGCTAGGTGATGCCCACCTCACCCTCCTATTCATGTTCTCGACAGTGCAGTATCTCCAGAAAATTTGATTCCCTTCTTGGTTAGCAGTGGATCAAGGTGTTTTCATTACTTTTTTACCCCTTTTGCCTTTGATAGCAGACAGGGTATTGTCATCATCATGTCTGCGTGTGTCTGTCTGTGTGCCCAGTAGCCTGCCACACAATACAGTGGTACCTGCTCTAAAGACCACCTCTCGTGGAAGACCACACAAGTTTTTAAGACCACCACTTCAAGACACTGGCCTTTAATTTCTTTGCTAGCTTACCTGCAGTGAAAGGCCACCTGTCATGTGACCACTTTTGTCTGGCATTGAGGGTGGTCTTAATTAGCAGGTACCACTGTAACTGTTGAATAAATTGAGCTACTATCATGAAACTTGTACTGGAGAAGCATCTCAATGGAAGCGTTGCTGCATGTGATATTCAGTGATCATGACCTATTTATAAGGTCACCAGGGGTCATCATATCTTTACCCTGGCCTTGGAGGTCTAAAGGTTGTGCTGATCATTATGTTTGTTTTTGCTCTTATTCAATACTGCAGAGTACACACTTTGTAAGAATGAAAACAGATTCGGGAATATCTAAATAGGGCCAACCACAGAGGTATCATACGGACGATACCTCTATCGTCCAACACAAAAATTGGGTCAATTTTAGATTGTACATTACATGTATACATCAGAAGTGTTCAAGTGTAATGAATGGTTTGTATTTCAGTGGTGTTTACCACCAATTCTCAAGGTTTGTGGCCTATGCTTCAGCAGTGTTCACTTCAATTTTCAGTGTTGGCTTGTGCCTGATTGTGTTCCTGTGGTGTTCACTTTTACTCTCTTATGAGCAGGACTAGGCAAGTAGCCGTTGAATGGCAAACGCAGGTTCGACCGGTTTTGATACTGTGTGTATCTCGTCAGGAACTGTTAAAAAACTGTTGATACCCAAGTAACGTGCTGTTGTAGTAACGTTACATGTGGGTTGTGTTTACGTTCCAGCAGCACTCTGACGTAATACAATAGTATGTTTGTCATAATCTGAGTCTGGTTCCCATTGGCTGTAATGGGTCCAGAGTGGGAATCCCCTGGCTGGGGATTTCCCTCTGATTTTGACCTGATTTGGTGCAAAATATCTATGTTGGGTTGACCGGAAGGGACACCCTAAGGTTAGGTGGCCCTTGCCCTGTGTCGGGGATCAGGAGAGTGTAGATGCACTGTTCCTGTAGAATTTTTATATCTGTGTGCAGTTTTTTGGAAGATTCACACGGGTGTCTGATTCTATGCATGCTTATCATAGGAAAGTGAGTTAAGACAAAAATTTAGAATACAACTGAGCAAGAAAGCTCACTTTCCCATGATATTGAGACCAAATGGCTCAGTTGTTCGGAGCTGGTGAATCCAGTGGCGTTCCCTCGTTAGGCGTAACTCTGTGGTACGTTCTAATCTGGGGGGGGGGGGGGGGTTGGATGTACTCGAGTATGTGAACTTCAATGTTGAGTTCATGGTGTCCTACCTGGGTGAAATGTCTTCCCAGTGGCTGAGTTACATTTTTTGTGCTAATGTATCTGTAGTGTTCACGCAATCTGTCATGTAATGGACGTTTAGTTTGTCCTACGTATTGTTTGTTGCAGTATCTGCAACTAAGGCGGTATACTAGATTTGAGCTTTCGCAGCAGCCTCCTCTTGGGACTTTGTATTTTCTTCCTGTTTGTGAGTTAGTTACTGTACCTGAGGTGTTCAGGTAAGTACAGTATTTGCAATTGTGTCTATTGCATTCATTTTTCTGTTTACTTCCTGTGATGGCCGGTGGATGTAGCGTGTCATCACTGTGTCTAATTCTGGAGTTGGCCAAAATGTCGCATATATTTGGTGCTCTTTTGAACCCCAGGATTACTCCTTTGTCTTTAAAAGCTTCGGCATATTGAGAGGCGTCTAGTATGTTCCAATGTTTGGGAATGATGTCTCTCAATGGTGGAAGTGCTGGTTGTATGTCGTGACTAAGAAGAAGTTTTCTTGGTCACTGATGTCTTCATTCTGCTTTGGAGTCAACAGTGTGGCTCTATCTTGGGAGTCAACTTTGTTTTTTGACTCTTCTAGCTGATCTCTGGGATATCCCCTGAGTGTGTAGTAGTGGAGAATTTTTTGTGTATTCTCTTCATAGTCTGATACTTTGCTGCAGATTCTCTTAACCCGCAGTAGTCGACTGTATGGGCCACCCAATTTAGAATGTCTTGGGTGTGCGGACCTGTAATGTAGGTATGTGTGCGTGTCTGTCGGTTTAATATAGAGCGTTGTGTATGTCGGTTTAATATAGAGCGTTGTGTATGTCGGTTTAATATAGAGCGTTGTGTATGTCGGTTTAATATAGAGCGTTGTGTATGTCGGTTTAATATAGAGCGTTGTGTATGTCGGTTTAATATAGTGCGTTGTGTATGTCGGTTTAATATAGAGCGTTGTGTATGCTCTATGTTCTGTGTCAAATTTTACGGTTGTGTCCAGAAAATTGACTTGTGTTTGTGAATATTCACAAGTGAGTTTGATGGTAGGGTGACAAGAATTCAAGTATGTCATGAATTCTTGTAAATCTGTTTCTGAATATGTCCGGATGCAGAAAATATCATCAATGTACCTCCACCACACTAGTGGGAGGAGGGTGTGTTTCAGGAGGTGTGTCTCTTCCAATTCTGCCATAAAGATGTTGGCAAATGAGGGTGCTGCTTTAGTGCCCATGGAGGTGCCATATATTTGGAGGTAATGTTCTCGATTGAATTCAAAGTTGTTGCATGTTAGGACAAGACGTAGCAAGCTGATGAGTTCGGTTGGGCTTGGTTTGTCATGATGGTCTCTGTTGTGTAACAGATTACGTGCACTGCTACGTGGCCCTTCATCTGTCGGTATGTTGGTGTACAAAGATTGTACATCCATAGTAACCAGAAAGGTGTTTTCTGGTAGTGGTGGCAGAGCTTCAATTTTGTTAATGAAGTCTGTTGTGTCCTTGATGTAACTCAGGATCTTTTGGACTAATGTTTTGAGGAAGAAATCTACAAAAGCAGATATTCTTTCTGTAGGGCAATCATTTGCGCTGAGTATAGGACGAACAGGGGGAGGCAGTGTCCCCTTGTGAATCTTTGGTAGAAAGTAAATGCTTGGTACCCTGGGTTCCTTTATGTACAGGTAGTTACGTAATTTGGAACTGATGCTGTTGTTGTCTAGCATGTCCGACAGGGTTCTATGTATGATTGGGCTTATGTTTCAGTGGTGTTCACTTCAATTCTCAATGTTAGCTGGTGCTTTCTGTTTCAGCAGTATTTTACTTCAATTCTCAATGGTATTTTGTGCTTTACAGTATATTTCAGTCATGTTGTCTGCAATTTTTGTTTCAGTGGTGGTGACTTCAATTCATCAGTGCCAGTTTGTGCTTTATGTTTCAGTGGTGTTCACTTCAATTCTCAATGATGCTTTATGTTGCAGCAGTGTTCACTTCAGTTGTCAATGTGTTTGCTGGTGCCTTATGTTTCAGCAGTGTTCACTCCAATTCTCCATATGTTAATTTGTGCTTTATGTTTCAGTGGTGTTCACTTCAATTCTCCATGTGTTAATTTGTGCTTTATGTTTCAGTGGTGTTCACTTCAACTCTCCACACGTGCAGCCAACCATAGAACAGATTGACCAATCTTTTGGAGCCACACACCCAGGAGGTAATGTGTGCTTCTTAATATCTTAATATTTTTCTCCTTAGATTTGAACTGAGTCAACAGCTTTGCTTTGTTTGGCTAAGAAAAGCTGTTTACCAGGAGACATTCTAAGAAGTTCCGTTGATGCATTCTATCCTGTTGTATTGGACTTTATGTGCATTGGACTCACAGTTTTTTCCCTCAGGGACAAAGGTAGAAAAGAACAATAAGCTGTGCATTTTGTATGGCAAATAAGTAGAAAGGTAAACAAGACTCTGTTCTATACGTTAAGGGAGCAGAGTCTAAGTTTTGAGTGAGCTTGGACTCTAGTCCAATTTAGAAGGTCAGTCATCTCTCTATTTTTGGGATATTGTGTGTGTGTGTGTGTGTGTGTTGTGTGTGTGTGTGTGTGTGTGTGTGTGTGTGTGTGTGTGTGTGTGTGTGTGTGTGGCGCCTTATTGTCAGAATGATGCACCAGACGTGGAAGACTAATTTACAGGTTTTATTAAAATTGAAGAAAAGCTGATTTTAGTAGAACCATTTTTGAAAATATTTTTTAAATTGTAAACTTTACATTCTTTGAATTCTGAAGTTCAGGTGCAGTTTTTTTGGATTATTTTGCATTTTTTAGGAAAAAAATTTTAAATTTTAAACTTTACGTTCTTTGAGGTCAGAAATTTGACAAGCACAGATTTTCACCTGACACTTTCTGTTCTGAAGTTGAATTACAAAGAAACAAATAGCCTTAAGTTATAGAAAAACTTTTTTAAAAAGGGTTTCTGATAAAGAACATGTAACTATATATCCCCATATATGAGATTGGATTAAACTATTTTTGGCTAAGTTGTTAGAAAGTTCTTAATCTTTGATGTAATTTTCATGCAAGGTGTTGTCCAAATGAAACCAAAGACCTGTGTGTATTTAAATCATATAAGCTCATCTTTGATATACATGTACTTGCAGTATCTGGAACATGCGGAATCTGAAATTGTATAGTTTTGCAGGGATTTTGAAAAATGTAGGTCCTTTGACTTTTGAAGCAAAATTACAACCGTGATTGATACCAGGGATCTTTTAATCTTCCACTGTGAGGTGACTTTTTGGGTGTGTGTGTACATTATATAAAATTTCATCATTTTGTATCATAATTCATACATCGAAGTATTAGTACAAAGTTGGTAGCCAGTGACTTCACGGCATTCTTGTTTTATGTTACAGTTTACAATGCAGAAAAACAGTTATTTGTTCTCAACTTCCGAGGGCTTTCATTTGAGTTTCCAATAGAATCAAAGTTTGAGGTGAGTGTGGTTCTTGTCTCTCTTGGTTCTTATTCTGGTCAAACTTCTGTCCGTTGTTGTCTTAGTTATTCACAGATTCAAATTTCTTCTGTCATAGAGAGTTGCATTTAAGGACAAAGAATAATGAACATAAAAAGTTGATCGTGTTCTTGCCACTATTGACAAAGAAGGTAATCTCTGGGTAAGAACTTTTGCAGTGCTCTCTCTCTCTCTCTCTCTCTCTCTCTCTCTCTCTCTCTCTCTCTCTCTCTCTCTCTCTCTCTCTCTCTCTCTCTCTCTCTCATCTCTCTCTCTCTCTCCTCTCTCTCTCTCTCTCTCTCTCTCTCTCTCTCTCTCTCTCTCTCTCTCTCTCTCTCTCTCTCTCTTCTCTCTCTCTCCTCTCTCCTCTCTCTCTCTCTCCTCCCTCCCCCCTGCCTTGCTGTAAATGATTACATTATTTTATGTTTTTAGCCCTTAAATTAAATCTTCATCTTTAAAAATGTTTCAAAATTTTGGAAAAATTGAGTCTGCTTTTTATTTCCCTGTCAAAGCAAGTAATTTTGGATTAAAAAAAAGTACATGCATCCCAATATTGTGGGCTCTGTATAATGGAAATATTTTTGAACTCCATAACATTTCTGTAAAGTTATGAATTCAACACCTAAAGCCAATTTGTGAACAATAAAAGAAACATGAAAAATGTGTACATACAAGGCTAAAGCACTGTACAGTATTAGTTTAGCACACTTCAGGGCTTATTATCATTAAATAATTGTGTTTTCCACTAAAGGATTAGTGTACTATGCTCAGTTGTTGTGCATGTTAAGTCTCTCACTAAGCTGAACTTCTTCCAACAAAGACAAGTTTCTTGTGGACCTTATTTTGAATTGTGTTAGCTCACTAGGCTGATGGGGTATTATCGTTATCATGTCTGTGATCCAGCACCTACATCTCTACACCTTGTAACTGCAGTAGCTGCAAAACCAAATCAAATATGACAATCAAACTTGAGCCATCTGATCAAGATCCTGGTGTGGGTTTGTTGCCTGGTGATCTTGATCCATATTTCTGGGTCACATTGGTCAACATAGAAAGTCCTCTTGCAAACGGTTGGTCATGAGAACAAATAAAGCTACATCCATCTATTTATATACCTGAAGCATCATACAAAGAGCTTGCAGGAGTCTGCTCATTGATGACAATGATACATTTTTCAAGGTCGCAGGGGTCAACATAAAGAATTGTCATTAACGTATGTGTACATAACACTGTGTGATACTGGCCGAGGGGTCTCAAAGTGCTTCCAGCCAGTGTTTTTCATGACATAACCTTGAACCCAAAATGTACTCATGTAATACACGACATATCCAGGCATGAAGGGATGGCAGAAGTCACCCCAATGGTCTGTCAGTCAGTACTGTAAGACCATCAACTGCTAGGTGGGTTCATTTCAAATTGCATAACATATTTCAGTTGTAGGTTTTGAGAGTGTTCAAGAGGCTCCTACCTGCAGAATGTGGGATTTCTTTCTTTGTTTCCTTGATTTTTATACTACTGTCTGTACTGCACCTAATATCTTCCCATAGACACACACTGTGTTAATAACAATCTGTCACAGCTTGCTCAAGGTGTGGAGCCACTAGAGTTATTTATCCGCAGGCTTACATTACAACCTTTGCCTTGAATTTCGAGATTTAACCCTTTCCTCACAAAATAAAAGTAATTTAGTGGCGTTGTGTGGCATTGTGTGGCGTGGGTTGGGGACAATGCCAACCCATGCCAAAGAAAGATTCTGACCTTAGGTGTGCATTCATGCTAATTAAGTCTTATCCCACATTTCATGGCAAAACTATTTCTGGTACCATGAAAATTAATTAAAGTGAGTAAAGCAGATGACAATTTACGTCGTGACTCTTTTGGGTGATTTGAGCAGGAAAGAGTAAAAAGCTGTTATTTTCGCTTTGCTTTGTTTTGGATAATCTAACAGGGTAGGAATTTTATTTTGGGGGGTGAATAAATCTAGGTCAGTGAGCATGGGCTGTTGTTTACATTACTTGGCAAGTCATACTGTGGCAGACATGCAGGCAGCTGGGAATATGACTTGACTACTCCTTGGAGGTGGTGGAAAGGCTGGTAGCTTGTATGCTGCATTCATTTTGGAAACTTGTGCTCTAAAAGAAGAGAATAATAATTGTGAAGTATATCTTTTCACTTCCCTATTTCAGCCTCGTTACACACACGGGTTAGGATCCTTGCAATTCCCCAACGGAGCCTCACCTGCTGTGTCAAGATGTGTATATATAGTGGAAACAGTCTGGCAGATACCAAGTATGTATATTTATACTGGTAAATGAATGAGTGAATGAATGAATGAATGAATACATTAATAAACAGGTTAGTCAGTGAACAAGAAAGTGTATATACAGACATATATTATATATATATATATATATATATATATATATAATATATATATATATAATATATATATATATATATATATATATATATGTATACACATATACATATAAATCCATATCCATATACATATACGTACATGTAAACAGACTGTATAATGGAGATGTTACCTCTAGGTGGCACTACCAGTAACGTCTCCAGGCTCCACATGTTGTAGGTGGTGACACCTGAGGAATAAAAAAGCTGTTTCATTGGTTGAAAATATCATGTGTCACAAGAAGTAGCTGCTGCCACCATGGAGCGTAGTGTATCTGACATGCCCTATGATTATCTTCCAACTCCTAGTCACTCACATACAAACAGTAATTACAAGCTCCCTCCTTTCTTTCTGATCTTTGCTGGTGAAATTTTCAGTGGCAATGTCACCATAACCATCCCAAATGTGTCGCTCAGTCAATCCGATACAACAATTAATTCTTTCAGTGCCAATCGCGTCTAAAGTCAATCTACTAAAGTGAAGCTAGTCTGAATTATCATTAGGATCTAATTGTGGGCCTTGTACATTTCATTGCGGTTATGATGTGAATGAAATACTGCATGTTTGTTATAGAGACAAAAATCTCTATTGTGCGTGAAGTACTGGTGGTGCCACCTGTTGTATTTGATATAGAATTTGCCAAACAGATGGTTAACACATTAGATTCACTATTTTGTATATTTTCACATTGCTCTAGTTTTACATTACAAAATTTACAGGAATGACACCTTGGGTCAAGGCTCATAATTTGTTTTCATATGAATGACCTTGACCTATTCTGCAAGGTCACTGGGCAACACATTCATGAAAATGAATAGTCAATAGAAAAACTCCTACAATTTTCATTGTAGACACATATAACTTTTAGAACTAAAAGCAGACAAAGAAACTAAGTCAAGTATGATATTGGTGGGGCCACCTACAATATTATGTAATATAGGGGTCAAAATGTGAAAATCTTGTGAATGTTCTAACATCTTCAATTTTTGATGGATCTTGATGAAATTTGTTTGGCTGGTAGAGGAGGTAAATCTCAATCAAGGATGATACTGGTGGTGCCAACTATAGTTGTATGGAAATTAAGAGTCAAAATATATTGAAATTTATATAAAACCGTTATTCCAGCAAAGAATGAAGCTACTCACACCAAATTTATAGGATATATGTACCATACCTAAAACCAGAACATTACAAATATGGATGACCTTGAGTCAGCAGAGCACCAGGCACATGGGCTGTTTGTTTTGTTTGCACAATCCAATAATATTATCAATTACCCTCCTCAGAGATAAAATGTTCTTTTAGGGGATGTGTGCTTTTGTGAGGCAATATGAGTGAATTTTTTTTGTTTTTTTTTTGTTTTATGATAAAACTTGAATAACTGAGCAAATCAATCAATCAATCAATCAATCAATCAATCAATCAATCAATCATTGTGTGAAAAAAATAGATGTACATATAAAATATACATAAATGGACACATCCTAATTCATATGTATTGTATAGATATGGCACGTGCCCAGCACATAAACTGTAAACATTCGTATCCAAAATAATAATTATCATAGTAATTCTTAAAGCAATTTACACTCGGTGCTGTTATTATGTGATTTGGTAGACTATTCCACATACAAATGACTCTGTTGCTAAAGAAATATTTACGCACATTATAATTACACCTGTTAACTTCCAGCATGTGACAATGACCTCTTAGTCCTTGGTACTCCAAGTTTGTTATTCCTGCCAGGAGCTTTGTAGCTCTTCTCTGGACATCTTCCCGAATAATGATGTCGTTCTTCAAGAATGGAGAACAGGCCTGCACACAAAATTCTAAATATTGTCTAATGGATGTTTTATACAAAGTGAGAATAGATTCTTTTGAAAAATAAAAACTTGATGAAACATGTTAAGATTATGTATCTAGGTGAAATCTAGGTTGTGAATGTATGTAGATAGCCTTAACCTGATTGTGAAGGTCACAGAGTCAATATGTGATTTTTGGGAGAGTCTAATAATGGTATTAGTAACCTTCAGAGATAAAATGTTCTGCCAGGAGACATTTGATTTTTTTTTAATGGCAATATCAGTAACTTCTTCTAATTTACACACACACATGCACATACATGTACACACTCACAAAGGCTACTTCATACCGTTTAAGTTTAACCCTTCCCCCCTTAAATCGGCCAAAACTGGCTGGTGATCAAATGTCGTCTGCTTCAATGTTTTCAACTAATTTCAACAGTAATGAAAAACAATTTTGACTAACAATTGTAGATGAGCCCTATCAAGATCACATGCCCCAGGTCAACAACTTTCCTTGGCATGAGTTTGGGCACCTAGTGCCCAAACTCATGCCAAGGAAAGTTGTTGACTCAAGTGTCAGTTCAAGGGGGGAAGGTATAAGTCAGCTGCTTTGAAGAACAGGAGACCTCAAGTTTGGGGTGGTCTGAAGTTACATAAGCTTACTCTTCAAGGGGTTAAAACTTCTTGAATGTCCATTTCAAATGGGACTGTTTGCATGTTCAACAAATACAAATCATACTGAAGGAGACAGATTTTGTCCAAAATTATGAATGAAATGGCTTACAATATGGTAGATATGGAGATCTTTGATGTAGGAGGAAGGAAGTCGTGTGGATCAAATAATTAACTTGAGTGCATTATGTTTCATAATAACAAAATTTGGGAGGCTTCCATTGTAAAACTCATGGCAAAGTATTCTTAGTCGTACCATAGGCGTGAATTAACACTGACGCATGTAGGCTGTTAGATAAGCCATAACATCAATTATAATTACAGAAGACCACAGCCACAATCAAGGTGAAGTGCATGCTTCATTCTATTTTGAGACGTGGCTCTCTCAATTGTATCTTTTTATAGTCAGTAGTTTTATGAATACAAAATAATTTTTGATCACAACAAAAGTGGCAAACCTGCAGAGTTTTGGCATTAATCATAATTCAGTTGATGTCTATGTGATGGTTAGTAGTCCAGTGTCATTCTAGGATAATAAACTTTGTGGGTGAATTAATATTTGAATCTTAGAATAGTGGAAAACCTCCAGATTAGTCTTTGTGTACTTGGGGTGATTCATTTTAACCTTCTCCACCTTAAACCAGCCAAAACCGGCTGGTGGTCAAATGTCGTCTGCTTCAGTGTTTTCAACTAATTTCGACAGTTATGAAAAACAATTTGACTGAGAAATGTACATGACACTTATCAAGATCAGCTTTCCTTGGCATGGGTTGGGCACTTAGTGCCCAACCCATGTCAAGGAAAGCTGTTAACTCAGTCTTAATTCAAGGGGGAAAGGGTTAAATAAAAATGTTTATTGAAAAACAACAGTAACAGTGACAATATGCCCAAAAACAGAAAAAAACCAAACTGTTCATGAAGTATTGAAAGTAACTTTATTACATCATTATAACAAGTCTCCAAGGCTTCTATTTGTGACAGTGTCTAAATAATTTTGTGTCAGGGTTCGCTCAAACTTGGCACAAGGGGCTCCCTCAAACCAGAAGTTAATTATTTGGCTTTGTAGGTCACAGTAATGGTAATTTGTATGACTTTGGTGTTAAAGTTGCATCCATTTTTCAAAATGAGTGTCAGCCTGTATCCCCTGATAATCACCTTGCAGTTGAAACAAGAAAAGCCTACAGTATTCAGTTGCGTATGAAACTTGTATATAAGGACTGTTTTTTATGGCTATGTGCTCATTGTATTGAGAACTTAATTGTCAGTGCCTTGTCGTGCTGGGAGTCTGGCATGTGCATGTCAACCACCTGGTGGACATTGGGTGAAGTAAGGCAAGGCCACAGTCAATTTGATATTTTCATGACACCAGACATGATGAGCATGCAATATAAATTCACACAAACTCATACAGTGTATATGGTAAAAAAATATAGATATGCGCAGAGTGGTGTAAAGTTGTCCAGTTATCAAGGGAGTTGAAAGAGTATGACTTTGCACCCAGCTTCTGTAGACTGAACTCTAACCGCCTTAATCTTGCCAAATCTGGCTGCTGGTCAAAGTGTCATCTGCATTATTCTTTTTTGACCAATTACAACAGTAATGAAAAACAATTTGTATGATATTTGTAGATGAGACTTATCAAGATAACATGTTCCAGGTCAACAGCTTTCCTTGGTGTTTGTTGAAAGCTGTTGACTGTATTAACTGTTTGAAAGAGCTTTCTATGCCAATTATCAACTGTAAGAGTGCCAAATATACATTGTGCGAGGTACATCATTCCACCTCACTTTAATAACATCTAATATTTTTATGTGACACTAAGACATGACCAAAAATTTCTGCAACATTTTGCCGATCATGAAGGCCCAAATTGTATGCTGTTTCTTTTGGCGTTTTTCCTTAGGGTGCCAATCATTATGAAAATTGTATTGATCGAAAAATTTCTTAGAGGCAGTGCATGTCAACAAAAATAAATGTGGTTTTCAAAGAGTTAATTTGAGGGGGGAGGGTCAGTTGTGCTTGCTAGTGACCCAAGCTTACCATACCTTCCATGTCAACAGTCATTGATCCAGGTTTTTTTTATTCAAAATTTTTTCATGCATTCAGTGTAATATGTATACACAATTAGTAAGCAACATTGTTATTCCATTGGATATAGTGGACGTGGTTTTTAACCATTTTAGCCATTTTCTACAATTCCCAGCAAAATGTTTTCTGTTGACTTGAAGCTGAAGTGAAAACTGGAGCAGATGACAGATTACATCTGGGTGCTTTGGGGAGAGCAGGGCGGCATTCTATGAATTGTGAATATTTATAGGGTTTGTTTGGAAGAACCTGTTCCATGGAACCTCTTTGCTTTACACAATTGGTGTTTACTTCTAACCCCATCTCACATTTACTGCATGGGTTCTGGAGAAATTAGTTGAATAAAGCTGACTTTCCTCTTCAAGGTAATGCAAAAAACAAAAACAAAAAACAAAAACAAAAAAACAAAAAAACAAAAAAACAAAAAACAAAAAAAAAAACACAAAAAAAAAAAAAACAAAAAAAAAAACAAACAAAAACAAAACAAAAAACAAACAAAAACAAAAAAAAAATACACACAAAAAAAAACAAACAAAAACAAAAAAAAAAACAAAAAAAACCCCCCTGTGTTGGTAAGGCCATGAGAGCAGATGGAGCACTGAAGATATATTATATAATTTCATTTTGCAGTTGGAGTCATTATGAAATGGAGTCTTACATCTGAAGTGTGAGAAATGATGCCTTGAATAAAACATTTTTTCTCAGAATGTTATCCTACCCCAAAGCCCTGTCCGTGGTTGCTAAATGAAGATGGAAGAAAATTGCTTTATTTCAGGCAAGGTTGAAAGCTTGTTTTTCAAGTGCAGATTTTAGCTTGCCTGAAGGTATAGAATATGAAAAATTAACCGTAGTTGGCCTAATGAGGATGTACTTGATCATATAAGTGTCACGCATCCCTGGCCCTGTGTATTGTCTTCCATTACTCACCACTGAATCAGTCTTAATGTTTATATACGAATCTACTCAGGCATTAACAGAATGTTTTTTTTTTCTTTTGTGCAGGGCACCTCCCTTACCGCTAAATTGTTTCCACGGCAACTGTTATATTGATGCCTTAGAGGTGCTTAGAGAACACAACATAACCAAGGCTCTGAGGTTAACCTTGGTAACAGAGGGTAAGTGCTGTCTCTTTCTTGTGCCACCTTGGTGTCGCCACATCTTGACTCATTTCAAAGTGCCATCTAGTGGCATTTTTCCACATCAACACATCTAGAGTCTGCAGGAATACTTGGGACAAAACTGAAGCTTTCAAGCCTGAAAGGGGAGGGGAGAGGGGGTTTACAATTTCTCAGCAAAAGTTGCTTTAAAGCCTGAAAGGAGGGGGGGTGAGGGTTTAGAATTTCTCAGCAAAAGTCTGTGTCATTTACTAATGCTTGGTGCCACTCTCACAAAAAAAACATTATTTTGCTGGTAAATTATGATGAGGAACATTTTGTGGCTACCCTTCAAAAGGGTCAGCATGTTTTCAACTCTGCTGACCAAAGGTTACCGAACTTGTGTTGTCACTGATGCAGCTCTTGCAGTGTCTCCTGTCAAATACATATGTTATGCTTGATAAAACACGGCAGTTTGTCATTGTTTCCTGCGGTGTGGCCACAAGGTGACAACAGGCCACAGTCAGCGATGGAATGTGAAGTTGGGTGATATATCAGTAAAAGGTTCTAATGGCCTGCCCTGTTTGACTGTTCCCAAGCTGTACATTGTGTGTTTCTGCTGTTGTATTCATTTTGTGTTTAATTTTGACAAAGTTTATGATTTGGTACATTATGTAGAGGTAGGTGTCCATCTGTCTGTCCTTAAACAATTTCTGGTGAACATGATTGTGTCTGTAATCCTTAGGGTTACTTCAAGAAGTTTTCTGGATTTCTGGACAGGTTTTATGAATCAAAATGTAGGTCAATTTCAGTATTGGTGGTGCCACCTTCAGCACAGATAATCTATGGGCCAAAATTGAAAAAAATCTGTGAACACTGCAATGTTTTCAAGGAATGAAATTTGATGGAAATGGAGAGGAGAAAGAATATATGGAACCAGAGTGACATTTTGCCTCCTCGCCTAAAAATTAAACAGGGAGGAGGGGGGGGTAAAAAAAAAAAGCGTTTTTTGAAAGTTGCACAGGCACTGTTGTTTTTTGTTTGTTTTTTAATGGTGGTGTCTCTTTTCCCTAGAAAATGTGTCAGATGTCACAGTATGTCAAAAATTTGAATAAAATAACAGAGACAACGCAATTCATCAAGCTAGGGAAGTCAGGGGTCAGGGTGCTATAAGTTCTTATTGTGGGTAACATAGAGAATGTCGTTGCAACATTAATTTGTGAAAGAACTCCAGAATTATTTCAGAAGTGGTATGTTTTTGTGAGATTACATACCCCATATACTTTACAGCTCTCTTGCACCATTTTATGAACTTTTCCACTTTGACCTCTATGTAACCTTTGACCTTTGCATCTGTAGGAAATGGACCAGGTAAACTATCAGAGCTGCGTCGAATCACTTGTGAGCAGACAGTGGCTTTTGGAGATTCATGCGAGGTGAGTAAATAAGGATGCAAACTGTTTAACCCTTTCCCCCTTGAATTAAGACTGAGTCAACAGCTTTCCTCGGCAAGGGTTGGGCACTAAGTGCCCAACCCATGCCAAGGAAAGCTGTTGACCTGGGTCATGTTGTCTTGACAGGTCTCATCTTCAATTCTCAGTCAAATTGTTTTTCATTGCTGTTAAAATCAGTTGAAAACGCTGAAGCAGACGACATTTGACCACCAGCTGGTTGGGCCGGTTTTAAGGGAATAAGGGTTAAAGCTGTCAACTGATTTTGCCATAAATCAGGAATATTACTGAACTATAATGTTGAGATGTATAGAGAAATTAAAAAGAAAAACAGAATAGGGCTCCTAGGACACATTTTTCAATTCAGCTTTCAGGAAGTGTAGGATATTCACTTATAAAACAATATGTTCTTGAAACTTCATAGTGTTCATTTTAATGAAATATGTAAAGTTATGTCTAGTACAGACCTGATAAATGTTGTAGAACAATCGAATGCAGATGATGTATGCTCGGAGACAATCACAAATGCCCCTGTGCTATTGTACTAGAGCTGCTGGGACCTTTCATGCACAGGATGTTGTGAGTGGCAGAGAGGCATTGTACTCCATGGTAGTTCTTAACCCTGTGGGCTTGAAAGCTGCATACTGGCTCTAAAAAATGAACTACAAAGTTTTAAAGCTCAGATTCATCGAGTCAAGGAACCTATAGAACCTGTGGAAGTCAGTGTAGGAGCTTATCACATGTAGATGGCACACACAGGTAACTTCCCCCCTGGTATCTGTGCTGTAGCAGGTGGAGACACTTTGGGCAAAAGCAAAACCTGCTTTATTCATAGGTAGAAAAATGTCATGTGACACAGGAAGCAGGTGCTGCCACCATGCAACATAATATATAGTGACATGTCCTACCCACTAAATTGTCCTTTGTGCTTACAGGATGTGACGAGTGCTCTGGGATGTCCCAGTAAAATTTTCTACAAGTCGGAAGACAAGATGAAAATCCATTCACCAGATGCACACAAGCTGGTCCGGTCTCGGTGTTCTGATTATTTCTACAACTTCCATACCTTAGGAGTGGTGAGTTTTCTCTCCTATCAGGTGATAACCTACACACAGACAGCAGGCCCATAAAATCAAGACTTGACATGAAAGCAAGTTCTGATGTTTCAGACAGGTGAATTTTCGGCGAGGACAAGGACAAATCCTTAGCACTATGGACGTTTAATCCCTGACTTTTTTCTTAGAAAATCTTACAAAAGTTGATGCTGATTAAGTGGCAAAAAAACTGCAATGGACAGTCATGAAAAGTGATGTATGCATGAAGCTGAAACTGTATACAATACTATACTCTCTCTCTCTCTCTCTCTCTCTCTCTCTCTCTCTCTCTCTCTCTCTCTCTCTCTCTCTATCTATCTATCTATCTATCTATCTATCTATCTATCTATCTATCTATCTATCTATCTATCTATCTATCTATCTATCTATATCTATGCTTTTGGGTTGTGCTAGTATTCAGAAGAGGTAGGAATCTAAAAGATGTCCTGACTCGTCTAGAATCAGATATCCACCACCACAGGCACATACACCAACAGTGTGTGGTGTGATGGACAAGAACCCATGCTTAATTGCAGATATTGTCCCACAATGGACATGGTGGGGGGGGGGGGGGCACTGTCACAAGTACACACATAGGGCGTTCATACACAACCCCTAGGGGAGGATCCTGCAAACACAACAATCTAGTTTACCTCCTCACATGCAAGGTAGGCAAGAAACAAAATGTTGGACAAACAGGGAAAGTTCTCACGGATAGAATGCGGGGATATTTCTAATATATCAATAAGAGTGATCATCCACAACCCCTGGGTAGGCACTTGACTCTTCACTATTCAAAGCCTTGGAATACATACGCACACCTCCAACTTTGAGCAAGACACTGAAACTCAGGCTTGTAAGGGAAACACATTGGGTCCACCAACTGGGCGCTACAGAACCTTTCAGTCTCAATGTTATGGGCAGATGGACTCCTTGCTCAGGCATATGCTGAATTTTTACCACCAAGTTTATCTGTCTACTAACACCACCTTAACATACTTATGAGACATCAGTTCCATAAGCCTACTAGTCGTGAAAAATCTGTATTGAGGGTAGAGGCTGTCACATCACAACACTGCCACAATACACTTACTAAGACGACCAGAGTTCTGGGTGCAATGAGTGTGACAGTTGCAACATGTGTGTGTGTGTGTGTGTGTGTGTGTGTGTGTGTGTATGTGTGTGTGTGTGTGTGTGTGTGTGAGAGAGAGAGAGAGAGAGAGAGAGAGAGAGAGAGAGCGAGAGAGAGAGAGAGAGAGAGAGAGAGAGAGAGAGAGAGAGAGAGAGAGAGAGAGAGAGAGAGAGAGAGAGAGAGAGAGAGAGAGAGAGAGAGAGAGAGAGAGAGAGAGAGAGAGAGAGAGAGAGAGAGAGAGAGAGAGAGAGAGAGAGAGAGAATACTTTCATGCACCACAATAGGGTAGGAATATGGAATATGGAATATGATCATGAACATGCCAATATCAATTCTTGTTAGCTAAGAAGCATTTTGTATTCTTTAGGATGGAGGTGCAGATAATACAAAGTAACACATTCTGTATTCTATACTTTTTAGTTTGGTCAGCAGAGCTTATGCGACCACTCATGTCTGTCCTTCTGTCCGTCCATAAACTTATGCTTGTTAGCACGATATCGTCCACAGTTTTCAAGTTAGCCTAATATAACTTTCATGACTTATAGTGTGTATAAAAATCTAGGCCCCTTTCGGTATTGGTGGCGCCACGTATATTATGTAATATAGGGGGTCAAAATCTTGAGAACACTCTAACATATTTAATTTATGGCCGATCTTCACCAAATTGGGTGGGATTATGGGGGAGGTCAAAGTCTAAATTGCTAATGATACTAGTGGCCTCGCCTATAATTTGATGGAAATTATGAGCCAAAATGTGTTTTAAGATATAAAGTTCCATATCTTGAAAAGTAATTGGATTAGACTTGTCAAATTTATAGGATATATAGACAATGTCCAAAGCCAGAATCATTTATAAAATCAGTGACCTTGGCGTATTTTTGTGAGGTCACCATGAATGTAAAGTTGAAAGAGGAGATTTTGTAATGGCCAGGTGTAGCTTGGACATGAATGGCAATGTCAGCACAGCACCAAGCAGGCCCATGGGCCCCGTGTATTACATAATCTGAATGTCCTTGATCTTCTGCCCCAAGGTCACTGAGGACATAAAGTTAAGGACTCACTTATTGTTGTTTTGGCACATGCAGCAATATTCCTCACAGGAGTTGCACAAATAAGCTATGATTGCATGTGGACCGAAGTGCCATCTGGTGGACAATTTTTGCGTTAAGCTTTCTATGTTGAGAAGCCACTTGAGGACTCCCAACTTTGAAATGAACAGGTGCAATATAGTCACGATGCCAGCAGATCATTAGGCCCATGGGACTCTTGTTTTAAATTGTTAGATGTGTTGCCTTTCTGTCAAACTGATTTTTCCTAAGGATATATATATGTTACCATATTTTAGATAGGTAAGATCGCAGAGTTGCTTGAATAATTTTCTTGACATTCAGCAATGGGGATAGACCAAGAACACATGACCACATGATGGCACCACTAATCAACAGGATCACCTGCATACCTGTTAATGTCCCATGACAAGAAATAAAGAGTGTTTTTTATGCTTCCAAAGGGGGAAGTGAATTTATATTTAACAATGAATAAAGAAGAAGTGAATTTATTTACATTGGGAAGGTGACCCAAAATAGGCAAAATTTATATTTAAAAGTCCAAAAATTAATTTAGGCAAAAAGTGGGAAACTCCTACCTGATGGGGGAGACTTGACAAGTGTGCAGTTGATACGACCTGTCATATCTTGCAGATTAGGAGATGTCATGTGACCTCTCGTGATCAAGTGTTCTACACTAAGGCCCACATCCCACCAGGGTGATTGGGTCACTGATGAACAGTGTAATGAGGGCATGTTGCCTGTAGGTGGCACTACAGGTTACTTTCTCCAGGTATCCACCTGTTGGTGGAGCCACCTAGGGGATAAACAAATCCAACTTCATTCATTGGCTAAAGGGTCTCATGTGACACAGGAAGCAGGTGCTGCCATCATGTGGTTTTATACATAGGGCATTGCCTGTATAATCGTACGTTGGTGGTGTTTTTCACTCCCGGGGAAGCCACAATAAAGTCCCACATTATGTTTGTTCCAGCAAGGTCTCATGCTGCCTTAATCTAAAGTCAGACTGATTAACTTGGGAGGATGACCCTGTCTTCCTGTGGGAATGATACAATACTACTACACAAAAATAATGATAAGGATCGATGTGGTAGACATTATATATTTACTCGAAGCACAGATACTGTTGGCCAGTTCTTGATGATGGCATGATATTGTGACTTGATAAATAAGTGCCTGTACATCCAGGTAAATCAATAAAAGCCAGAATTACGTTGTGTGTTTCTTACAGTGACCTTACGTGGAGTATTCTGTTCACAATATTTAACCCTTTCCTCCTTGAATCAAAACTGCATCAACAGCTTTCCTTGGCTGAGCCCCCTACCCACATGAAGGAAAGCTGTTGACCTGGGTCATGTGAACTTGATAGGTCTCATCTGCAATTCTCATTCAAATTATTCTTCATTACTGTTGAAACTAGTAAAACACACTGAGGCCGATGGCATTGTTCCACTGCCAGGGATTTGGCCAGTTTTGAAAAGGGTCAAAGTTGCATAATGGGCTCTTTCATGGCATAGTCATGCATTTAGAGAAAACTGCACCCATGTAGGACGAAGCTTTGACCACCCTTACCCTGTGCTAAATTGCCCGCCAGACAGTCTCCGTTTCCCTTGCACGTGCGGCAAATTTGTACAGAATCATGTCAAGTATGAATAGTTTCAATTAGAACTGTAAAGAAAACTTGTTCTGGTGACCTGCACGTAGTCATTTACCAGGACATGACCTCCAGGCTTTTCCTAGTTGTCTGACGGCAGCTTCTCAATTTCTGAACAAAAAAAAAATTCTCCATAGAGCTGCAAATTTTTAGTTGACCAGGCTGAAAATTTAGTAGCTGCCAGGGAGACGTAAA
Source organism: Hermodice carunculata (assembly GCA_964020975.1). Taxonomy (NCBI): domain Eukaryota; kingdom Metazoa; phylum Annelida; class Polychaeta; order Eunicida; family Amphinomidae; genus Hermodice; species Hermodice carunculata. The sequence goes on from OZ026624.1 coordinate 77,713,199, forward strand.
TAGGCCAATATGTCAAGCCCTTAAGAACTTTCCTTACCTCTTAGTGACCTGATACTGATGTATTGGCTTGCAACTTTTTTTGCCTTGATAATTACGAATCAAGCACGAGGTGCCGTAAGTTTAGTCTGGCTTTTTTTGTCATTGAAAATAATGTGTTATGCGTCAAGAGCTTTCCTCGGAGCTCTAAAGCCATGCAGTGAGAGGGCACAGAGGAAGATTTTGACTTGGGCTGTCCAGGGCTAATATGCCATGCATATTAGAACTTGATATTGCTGAATATACAGCAAAGTTGTGAGCCTGCTTGTTTGCATGATTTAATTGAAGAATGCACTGGAGCCAGGGATCATACATCTGTTACCTGACGAAGTGTTGCCTCAGTACCTGAAACCACACCAAAGAGCCATGATAAAGACCTGGAACATTTCTAGCAATGCAGACGATCGAAGATTGGCAAATGTGTGAAATTTTGCAGTTATCGTGAAGGGCCCTAATTCCTAATGAATGTGGCAAATTATCTGTGAATTATTCATACATTGTACATGGGCTTTGCTCCTACACCCTTTAATCCCTTTTGTTGTATCACGGAGGAAGACAAATAGTTTTTTTTTTAATATTTGTATGGCTATGTGATGAGGCCCAGGTTGCTGCAGTCCTGTCAGTATACCAATATCTCGCCAGATCAAATGTATTACAGACCTCTCATGAAGTGTACTGTATCATTTCAGTCAGCTAAGTGAAAGCTATTTTATCCATACACCTTTATATTCTTTTCAGGTAACAGGACACATAAATAAACAGTGCTTAATTTTTTGTCAGATGTCCATGCATTGTGTTAATGAGTTCTTTTGGTTACTCTGTTAGCTTCATCAGTGCATGCTACTCATCTGTTCATATAATTGAGTATGTTATCAATTCAAAAGCTAATTTTAAATAGTCTCTATAAAGCCTACACAGCCATAGTTTTCAAAACTTGTGGCTATGACCACCTGTTTCCCATGCAAGTTGCAGCTGCTTGTTTGGTTTCACTGACATAGCATGATGCTTTATCCCCATATAGCCCTGGTGGCTTTGTAATTGTTGCTAGGTAATATGATGCTCAACCATGTTGTAACATGAATCTTCAGAGGTCGTTAAGCCAGCCATCTGTGGTGATAACAACCCGTATACATGTATGGCTGATGAGTGACCCACCTGCAGAAAGTATGAGAAAAACTTTCTCCTTTAAGTATGTGATTAAGAAAATCCATGTTCCAGGGCAATCCTGTGCCCTGGAACATGGATCTTGTTACTCACACGGCAGTCACCCCAAGGGCATGCATTAATTAGCTCTTAAGGCTGAATACCAAAAGATTTCCAGCAGGGCCAGAGAGACAGGTCAGTCAAGATGACTCCATGATAATCAAACAGAGCTGCAGATTCCGCAAAGTATTTAAATAAAGTAGAATAATGAGGTCTCTACATTAAACCAGCCAGAGCCATCTGGTGGCCAAATGTCGCTGCTTCAATGTTTCACACTAAATTCAACATTTAACAGTAGTGAAAAACCTTTTGCGTGAGGATTGTACATGAGGCCTAGCAAGGTGACATTACACATGTTAATAGCTATCCTTGGTGTGGGTTAGTTCTCATTGCCCAACCCTGTTCAACCCTGTTTTATTACTGGTCATTTTATCTGTATGACAACCTAGACATTTTAGTTTTCTAAGAGTTATTTCTTTTCTCCTTCTTTCTTAACAGCCGAAATTTATGTGGATTTTTTCTTTTTTCTTTTGGTCTGACACCATAATATTTGGAAACTGCTAACTAGGCACAATTATATTCTGATTAGTGAAATTGTGGACTTGTATGTGAAGGACTAAAAACGTTGAAAATTATACTGATTAAGGACGGTACAAATCTTCAGTATCTTCAAAACTGCGAGAGATTGAGAAGACGTTCCTGCTTCCATCTGTATGATATTGATTATTGCATGGAAGGACTTGAATTAAAGTTGTAGCATTTTAAATTAAACTTTCAGGAACTATGGGTATGCTGACACTTCAATGAAAGGTCTTTTCACAAAGAATATGAATCAAGCATCCTTATTGAATTGAGAGCAGTTCATCTTGAGTAGATCCACTTTAATCATGGTTGGCATTTAAAGAGTTGACAAAAGCTGCAGCACTTTAGTGCACACGAATCAAGGTCATTTCAAAATTTAAATCTTGGATACTTTTATTATATAACTAATAGTTAGAGAATCCATTCTAACTTCTGTATCAGCCCATATGCTTCTGGCCTTTTCACATCTACTGAATAAATTGTTAGTGAATTTTTTTGCATTTTCACCCTTCCCTCTTCAGTAGCATGCCCAGGTCAACAGCTTTCCATTAAATGAGTCTTGGCACTTGTAGCTGTTGACTTTAAATTTAATGGGTAAGGGGTAATAGGCAAATCAAATTTTACGTCATGAAAACCCTCAAATTATATGGTAGACTGATAGAATTCTTTCCAAGTTGTAGCTTATTCTTTTACAGAGAAACCTCGTTAATCCAAACACCTTTGTACCCCAGTGAACTGTTCACATTAGTGAAGTATCTGGATATAATTCTGATCCAGGAGAAGTGTTCAGATTAATGAGACATATGGATTAATGAGGTCCGTGTTAATGAGGTTGGATTGTATATAGACTTTGCTTGTTGTTGTGTGTATTCCAAATGATATTCACATGACTCTGATGCTAAAATGCTTAGCACCAGCAAGAGACAGTTATCAACAAAGAGAAGGGACAATTTGTATGAAGGGCATATTTACAAAAAGGATGCACTGTGTGGCTTCAGTGTTTGTGTTGCCCACAGTGGCTCTGGTGGACAGACACCAGACACAGCAGAGCCAGGCAGTCACACCTGTCGGGGGTGGGTGGGGGGGGGATAGATAGTGAAGACAAGGTGCAGGACTTGTGATGGGTACCACAATGACACCACAGTGGCTACATGCCAGCATCTCTTGTTACTCTTCATGTAGCACCTACATCTATCGTCTCTCTCTGACCCGTCATCCTCTGTTCACTTATCTGTTTTCCTCTATGTCAGAAATTGTGTCATTGAAGATGCTAGTCACTGAAATTTTTCTGTGGTATCTCGGAGAATCTGGTGGGAAGGTTCATTAACCCATTAGTGCTAAGATGGAGGCTGAGTCAATAGCTTTGCTCGACATTCTTTGGGAGCAACACACCCAGTGTGCACTGAGGAAAGCTGTTGACTCAAACTGTTGTCATCATCTGTGGAAGTAGACATGCTGGTACTTAAATGAAAGGTATTTGTAAGAGGAATTTGAATTTAGTATCGTAATTCATGCAAGCACAAGTTTTGTGATTTGTACTGAATGAGGTAAACACTAGGATGAAGTATATGAAGTTGAGAGCACCCTAATGCAGCTTGAGCCCAGTTTCAGGTCTTCTGTTCTTGTGATTCTGGCATACAGAGTGGCTGTAAACATCAGGAATATTTTTTATTTTTTTACTGGAATCTATCAGAACGATAAGAGTTAATCATAGGATATAATGGCAAAACTAAGAGGCAGATTTGTCAGGGAACTGCCGCATTTCTGGTTTCGCACTTTAATTCTGCGCCAAGATTAGTGACGCAGAGTGGCAAGATCAAAGCTCATTGTGGATAATAAGCTACTCTGGCAACACCCTAGTTTCTCACAAGGTCAAGTCGGTGGCCACATGTACAGGGCTGACATTTAAAGCACTTAACCTTCACTGGCTCAAACTGACCGAATACCAGAATACTGCCTGTATCACTGTTTTTACTTGATGTTTTCTTGCCACTACAATGGAAAACATTTTGAGTCAAATTTGTAGATGAGATTCGGATGGTGAACACCTTGACGACTCGCACCATTGAAGAAATCTGTTGACCTCAGACTATGTCACTGAGACCAAGTTCAAATACAGCCCCACTAAATTTTGAGATACTTATTTTTTCTTTGATCAAGCCACAACACTGTGATCAAACAAGCAGGCAGGGGCATTCTGCTATTGTAGTCAGGGATACCTGTGATTACATATAGGAGAAGCAAACAAACTATCATCCAATACTAACCACCATAAGAAACTGGACACCAACCTAACAAGCAGGCATAATGACCTATTGATCGAGCACTCCTTCACATCAAGGAATCCAGAGTTCTATGTTTGTGTCAGTTGCCTAAGATCCATACAGGTGTGGTCCTGCCACCTGGATGCCCAATATTAAGTGTCTGTAACCTAAGATCCATAAAGGTGTGGCCCAGCCACCTGGGTATCCAATGATAGTAAATACCCCACAGAATGCCTCTTGGGTCTAACAGATTGCTTTCTATGCCCCCTAGTGTCAAATATTCTAAACTATATAAAAGATGAGAGTGATTTTGCCAAGCAGATAGAATTACTACCCTTCTGTCTCAATGTGCATGATTGGTTACTTTGCATGTAAAATCTCTGCAGAAATATACCAATAAACGAAGGACTGCATGGTGTAGCTAGAACCCTCTCGTACAATAGACAGACCAGAGAAACCGAGTACAGTGGCGCTGATCCATCTGTTAATAATGGTCTCAATATACAATAACTTTGAACTCAATGGAGAGCATTACGTGCTTTTCAGTGGCACAGACAGCTATGGGCTCAAGGGCTGCCTTCTCTTCCACCAACATATTCCTGTTGGATTTAGAGGAAAACCAGCTTTTTAAATTTTCATCACACCCTTTGGTGTGGTGGCATTACATTGATGACATTTTCTGTATATTGACTTGTGATGCAATTCAAATTATAGAATTTGTGTTGCATCTGAATACATGTCATCCAACCATAAAATTCTCTGTGGAAAGCTCTCCAACAGAGATCAACAGAGCTTTAATTCCGCTGTATTCTTATTTTGCAGATGGCACAAAACCATGTAAATAAAAACACAGTGAAATAGTATTTAAGTATTTTTTTGGAATAGGAATTATGTCCAGAACAGTGTTATTGAAACTACAGTGAAATGTCAAAAGTGCAAAAACCGTGAAAATTCATACGTGTGAAAATAAAGTAATTGATAGTAGTACAGTCATGATGGGCCGTGATAGGAAGGCATACACCTCCCTATACAAGAAAGTGACAGACACACATAGGTAGGTACTTATATATTGTAGGTTGGCCCACCCGAAGCATCACAAACAGGGTGGCCTATACAGTCAACTTATATGGGTAAAAAGAACTGGTACCCGTACAGAAGACTTCAAAATCAGTGCTGAAAAAATCCTCAATTTACTACTTAGTAGGGAGTACCCCTAACTGTCCTAACCCTTTCAGTGGCGAATTTTGGACTGAGTCAACAGCTTTTCAATGTGCACTGAGAAAAGCTGTTGACCTGGGGTATTCTCTGTGGAACTATGGGCATACTGGTACTTGAATGAAAGGTCTTTTTATGCCCCCCTTCGAAGAAGGTGGGGCATATAGCGTTGCACATGTCGGTTGGTCGGTCGGTCGGTCGGTCGGTCGGTCGGTCGGTCGGTCAGTCTGTCGGTTGGTCGGCCCGTCGGTCGGTCGGTCGGTAGACTGTGGTTTCCGCACAATAACTCAAGAAATTTTTGAGCTAGGACTTTGATACTGTACAGGTCTATCATTCTAGTCAAAAGCTAGGCAAAGTTTGAAGATGGGTGACCTTGACCTAATTTCCGAGGTCACAGTGGTACCTGAGTTTACTTTGGTTTCCGCACAATAACTGAAGAGGTTTTTTAAGCTAGAACTTTTATATTGCACAAAATTATAGTCCATACTTGGGGCTAGGCAGAGTTTGAAGATGGATGACCTTGACCTCATTTTAAAGGTCACAGCGCCACTTTACTGAATATGGTTTCATGCTTTCTGCACGATAACTTATGCCGTGGAGCTAGAATTTTTATATTGCACAGCTTTATGGTTCTCTGTAAGGGCTAGTTTGAGTTTGAAGATGAGTGACCTTGACCCAGTTTTCAGGGTCACAGAGAGATTGTAGAATTCCTGTGGTTTCCGCACAATAAATCAAAGAGTTTTTAAGTTAGGACTGGGATACTTTACAGGTCTATAGCTCTTGCTAAGGGCTAGAAGAAATTTAAAGTTTGATGACCTTGATTTAATTTCCAAGGTCATAGTGGTACCTGAGTTAACTTTGGTTTCCACATGATAACTGAAGAGTTTTTAAACTAGGACTTTTATATTGCACTGGATAATTGTCCGTATTCGGGGCTAGGTCAAGTTTGAAGATGGGTGACCTTGACCTAATTTCAAAGGTCACAGAGCCATTTGGTTGAAGACTGTTTCTGCATGATAACTTGCATTTTAGATGTAGCACTTTTATATTGCAAAGCTTTATGGTTGCCTATAAGGGCTAGTTTGAGTTTGTAGATTGGTGACCTTGACCCAGTTTTGAGGGTCACACACAGACAGTAGACTTCCTGTGGTTTTTGCACAATAACTGAAGAAGGTCAAGTGAAAATGAGTGACCATGCCCTAATTTCCAAGGTCATAAAGCCACTTTACTGAATATGGTTTCTAAATGATGACTAATTTTTCAGCTATAACTTTTATATTGTCCAAGTTTTTAGTCGTTTTTTAAGGGCTAGGTTAAAGTTTAAAGATATGTGACATTGATGTATGATCAACCTTCACTAATTTTGTATGGTCACGAGTGCCCCATCTACCACTATCAATAGGGTAGCGAGGGCAAGGGTAATGAGGGCGGGGGGCATCTATGTTTTACAAACATATCTTGTTATGAAGAATACGAATCTGGGATCCATCTGATAATTCAGACTTGTCTGACTTAAGTATATCGACTTTAGACGTGATTGGCACTGAAAGTGTTAATTAAAACACTTGAGCAAGACTGTTTTCTTGATGGACAGACACTCCCAGCTTGGACTCATCCATCCAGCCATTTTGGAAAAAAGAAACAAATAGGTTGTTTCACATTACAGACAACAATCCAGCATCGCCTGTCTGAAAGAGATCATTCAGGGGAACAGTACAAGCCTCCGGAAATGCATCAGTGCTGGAAAACAAACAGGTAGTCAGGGGGTTCAGATGTGCCAAAAATCTTAAAGATGAATTAATGAGGTCAAGACTCAGGTGCCCACCTGAGTAGAGAATGGTGCAGTGTACCAACAGTTACTGGTACGGCAGATAGCAATCACTACATAACTCCCCAAGACCAATACTCTGGACTTTGTTACCAGCACACAAACAGGGAGTTTATGGGATCCCCATTGGGGGTACATGCATACATGATCTAATATACCTCCTAACTGGCAAGGTGTGTAGTAAACACAAGGTGGGCCAGACTGGTCAAACACTGATGGATAGAATGTAGGAGCACTTACATTACATTGCCCAAAAAAGACCACACCCTGCCCCTGGGGAGGCTCTGGAGTCACCCCAACCATGACGGTCTACAATTAACAGTACAGATTCTGGAATATATTTGCACACCACCATCACTAGACAAGACTCTGAACCGTAAACTAGTCAGAGAATCACACTGGATCTATCTAAGATGCACCATGGAACTGTTTGGCTGCAGTGTTATGGGCAGGTGAACACATTGTGCAGTCATATGCTAATATTTTATTGTTCCAGTTCACGTGTCCCAATAACATAACATGCCAAACCACCCCCTTATGAAAGTAGCTGTTTCATAAGCTAACAGCCACACAGCTCTTTTTCTTTTCCGTGCTGTTAATTGACAACTGATTCCATTTTACCGCGCCATCTTAATGGGAGCACTGACCACAAGTCGCACTGAGTGGTAGAGCCAGCATATAGCACCATAGACTGATTAGCACGCTTTATTGTACAGACCTGGCCCTGCAGTCACATCAATGTTGACTGCACATAGCCATTTCACCATCAGGTCTACTGATGATGGAAACACTGCTGTAGAGGAAAGATAGCTCCATATCCATAGTAGATGAAATTTAAGGCTGAGATCGGCTGCAATGGGGGTCCAGGTGATAAGCTTTTATCTGGTCCTTGGCAAGTACATGGAGGGGGGGGGGGGTGCCTACTATACCCATATGGTAGACAAAGCAAATTATAAACATGTCGTTATCTGGGTGGGTCACTAATTAAATGCCTCTCCACTTAATTGTCTATCAGTGGTAAAGCTGGACTGTATGCTGTGCCTGAACATACAGCTACAGCCACTTGTTTCCGGTTCTAAGGGAACGTTTCCAGCATGAGTGATGTTTCGTAACATGTAATGTTGGCAACACGCACGTTTGTATATGTAAGACGCACGTTTGTATATGTAAGTCGTGCTAGTGGCCCTTAGCTCAGTCCTGAAGAGTCACCTCAGTGACAAAACCAGACAACATATTTGTCTGCTTTTGCATATTTGAAAACTAGTGGACTGCAACGTATAGGTCTTACCTGCTTTTATTGATCAAGTTTTAAGATGTATGAAAATAAAAAGAAAAGAACTTCCAAGACACTTGTGCAAAGACTAAAAGCTACTCTACTAAGTATATTGCTTCCTTAATTACCCAAACAGGTGCAGCAGTGCCACATCCTTCATGTAACTCTGACACTCCCTCCCCCTCCCTCAAAAAAAAAAAGAAAAGAAAAAAAAATACAATCCAATTTTAAAAGCTCGTGTTCAATCCATTCACTGTCGATATCCAAACCTATACTTTTGTGAATCCCTATGATCGTGTTCAATGCACACATTTAGAAAATGAAAAGCTTGAACAGCCAAGATAATTTCTGAATGGATCATCAGTGGGAAGCCACCAAACATGTTTTGCAGGCAAAAATTCCCACATACCTCAGTATGTTGCCAAGTAATGTCAAGCTGCTTTCACCCCTATAGCATCACACAACATTTTGCTGGAAAGCTGTGGAAAGTAGTCTCCAACGTCTATGGATATTTCTCCAAATTCATGATGTATTGGCAGAGTGCCCTGGCAGGGACCTGCCACATAGTAAGTTCCCATGTTTAGGAAATGAAAGCTCATCATCAATTTCAAGATACTGTGTTTGTCTGAATGGACAACTGTTTGAACGGCTTCAATACTGGATCTAGCCTTGTCACCAGGCCCAGATGGTCTGTGGTAGTGCTTGGAAAACTGCAATAATGGCAACAGTGGGACACTGAGATTCTGTGCCCAATCAAGTAATAACTGTTTGTGGTTCCCTTTGGGAATAGCTGATCGAGGTCCAGTGCAGGAAAAAAATTTATTCACAGGCAAGTTATCAGAGTTCAACAACATAGAATTTTGGTGACAGCATGGTATAAGTAATACATGTACAGTGGTACCTGCTGTATGCAACCACTGCCATGAGCAGCCGTGTTGCTTTTTGTGGTCACTAGGCTCAGACATAGGAGTCAATTTCTTTGTAAGAAATACCTGTGGTGACAAGTCACCTGCTGTATGTGGCCACTTTCTCTTGGCAGAAGGGGTGGCCACATACAGCAGGTACCACTATACACTGCTTTGAAGATCCAGTTACTGGCTCTGGCCACGTCAGCATATGCATGACTGATTGAATAGTAACGACCAGTGTGTCTATGTTGCCAAGTTCATTCAAAGTGTATTGATCCTCATTGCATCATATGACATCTGGCTGTGAAGCTATGGAAAGTGACCCCCCCCCCCAATATCTATGGCAATATTTCCAAATTCATGAAGTTCCATGTATTGGCAGAGTGGCTAAAGAATACAATCAAGAAGGAGGGCATAGCCCTATGTGATACCCTGTTGCTACATAAAAAATAGTAGTAACAGTGGGTTAAAAAGTTTAAAAAAAAAAAAAATGGCCTGGCATTGCACAATTATGTACAGGCATGCTAACCTCTGGATGTTGTCAGATACAGCAGTTTTGAACATGCATCCACTCTCCAATGTGGTGTAGTGATTGACATCCATACCTGCATGATGACCAGCTTGCTGTCCTACTTCTCAGAAAATACCCTGAAGTATGGTTGTGTGGTCTTGATCAGCTGATGGCCAGAACAGGCAACTGGATTTTGATAGCATAGTGGTACAGTTGATATTGCCAGTAAATACTGTATCCACAATTGTTGTTCATGATCAGTGGTCACTGTCCTGCATTACTCTGCAGTTTTTTACCAATTGAACGGTGTTTCTATAGTTTATGTGGTTTATTCTTCAATCATTTAAGTTAAACCACACCTTATTTTCTTTTGTCGGTGGGACTAAATGTGGTAGCTGGATTTACAATGGAGACATTTGAAATGTTCTCACTCTGTACAAAAATTGAAATCAAGGGATCTAGCAGGATTCAAACCTAGATGGATCTGGACAAGGGTGTCATTTGAACAAATTGTCGTAACCATTACACCATTGGGTTCATTGGAAGCGAACGCTTTTTTTATGTGTTGTTCAAACTGCTGGTACATGTCAGGGCAAGATTTTACATGAGAAGCACATCAGAAGCTTAAACATTTTTAGTTCAGTGTGATTTTGTAAGATTGTTGAACAGCATGAAGGTTCAAAGAATGAATGAATATTACTGTCCTAAATCATGCACAAACAGCATGTTTCAAAAAGTAGATGCCACTGTTAGTGCATGGTTCTTTGGTCACAATGACCAACTGAGCATTCAACACTTTTCCTGTCATGGTTTCTCATCCTGTTGACACACTAACCCACTCCTACACATGGTGTCTCCATATTGCTGAACAACCAAAGTTGGGACACACTGGACACACTTTGGGATTTATCAACATGTATATATCTGCATTGCACATTTGCGTTAGCTTGAAAACAGTGTGAGAAGACTAGGCAAGTCTTGATAAGAACAGATACACGGTGTGCCAAATAATAAGCCTGATGCATTTCATCCTTCACTGGACTCATCAGAGGCTAATGAGTAATGATTGACCACAGGTTGAGCATAACTCTAGTCTTATGCCCAGTAGTACAGAAAGTTGAAATCTTTCAACTCCACAGTTAAGTGGTTCAATCAAAACTAAATGCTGCGTTGTGTGCATGGCCTTTATTTAGGGCTGTGTAACGTTGCTAAGGGGAATCGAGATGTTACGTTGTATTGTGACGTCATCAATTATGGGTCAGCACGTTCAGCCTTACTGGACAGTAGGACTGGGTTGTGCCAGTCGTCACAGGTGACTCTGTCGACATGTGGTTTGATGATAGGTCATATTCACTGGTTAATAAGTGGGGTTACACAGGGTTTTCTTCTCTGTGAGCACCAATGGCAGAAGACCGTCTCCAACAGGGAGATTCCCGTCTCCCTGTTCCCTGATCAGACAATGTGTCTGGATCCTAAACTTTTTGTGTTTACATCCTTTGAAAACAGTGTAAATGTGCGCACCGATCATATGGTGTCCAGGCCGTTGTAATCAGTTGTAATTCACATGTGTACGGTCTCTTCACCAGTGACAACGAGTCATCAGTGACGCTTGCATACTGATGAACAAGGATGTGGCCACCAGGTTTTGCAAGTCTTTTCTGCACACTGTGTCCCTGAGACCCCAATGTTTGTAGACCATCTCCTTTTTTGTTTTTTCCGAAAAACGAAAAAGGAGATGAGGTTAATTAAACTGTCAAAATAAACACATGTACTGCAGTCTATTCTGGGTCATTCAAATATATATTTTTGACTGAATTTTAACCCTCAAAGCGCTGATTTAAGACTGAGTCAACAGCTTTCCTTGGGACAGTTAGCATGTAATGCATGCATAGTGCCCCGAGGAAAGCTGTTGACTAAGACCACTTTTTGTGTTAGACTAGGCTTGCAGGTATTTGAACAAAAGGGATCTTCATGAGGAATTTAAATCTTTAAACCATTATATGTTGAACAGTTATGGGAATATGATTATAGCCTTGATTAGCACTTCAAAGGGTTAAGACTTCATTGAAACCCAAAAGAAATCTTGGCGCAAACTCAAGCTCCACTTCCACTGAGTCTAAAGAGAATCCAGTGAAAAAATAAAAATGCATGGTGACAATGTAATCATATTATGGACATAATTTGGAGCAATTGGCTGAGCTGTTTCACAGAAGAAGCAGCTGTAAGCTTTTTATATGAAAATGAACGAAAATATGCAATGGAGATTGCTAGAGTCTCTGAAACATGACACATTGAACAAACTTGATGATATGTCACCAGCTGAATGAAAAGTCAGCTGAGCTAGAAGCAAACAAACAAACAAACATAAATAAACAAGACCCCTCCCCCCTCCCAATTTTAGAAAAGGCAACTGCCACTAGTATAGCTTGTGCAGCTGAACTACATGAGCAAATAGAGAAAACTGAGTTTTCTTGGCCAAGTGTTGTCATATAGGGGGTGACAAAGTAGGGAGTGCCAATAGTAAGGTGTAACAGGTACATTGGCATGACAGACGAGGACTCTCAGTCTCTGGTATGGTGCCATGGTGTAGACAAAGGACAGCAGGACCTGCATCTGCTGTGTCTCTGGCAGGCCAGACAGGGCAAGAGTAACTTGCCAACTACAGCACACAGTACATATATATACAGTCCCCATTTGAAGGCATTCTGTGCTGAGTCGGGCAAGGTTTGGCACTCTGCAGACTTGTAATGCTAAAATCACCGACTTATGTCTGTCATGTTGGAACTTGAATGAAAGTTCTGTTTGCAACAAAATTAATATAAAGGTGCCATTAGGATGAAATTTTAACTTGAACATATGTGTCTGGAGCTCATTGTAAAAGTTGTGAGAGGAGCAGCATACACTCAACAAGTATGTCAGGAGGTGCACAAGCTAACGTGCCAGATGCAGAGACTCCAACCCTCCCGTTTTCAGTGGGAGATCTCCCATTTTTTTTGCCCTTTTTCCAAAATTCTCCCGTACTCCCGCTTAGAATATGTCTTCTCCCGCCCAGATGAAAAAAATAGACGAGGTGAAAAAAAAATCATCAAAATACACCATTTTACCTCCTTTTTTTTCAAAATTTTTCTCACCCGAGGACACAGCGCTGCCCTCCCAGACCCATCCACCAGCACAGTCAGTGCACTCCATCACATCTCCAGTTTCAATAGTACTCCAGGAGGGAGAATCTCCAGCTTGTATGAAGCTGTGGGTTGGAGACTCTGCAAATGAAAGATCCAAACTCCACATTTCTCTTTTTGTGGCCAGAATGGTATCAATATGTGAATAAGAGATTTTAAAAAATGGGCCCAACATTGCTTGATCTTGTGAAATGGCTGAGCAAAAGTGTATGCACAAAGTAAAATACAGAGCTGAAATATTAACTAGAGTAGCATCCTGTACAAATGTTTTTAATCATGAAGATGCTGGCAGTGCAGTGATGCTGGAGTGACACAAGACAAGGTCTGTGTGGGTAGGTCAGTGTCCTTGCCAATGGAGAAAACCCTAGTGGTGGTTCACCATGCAGTGGGGATGATTGCTCACTGGACAGTGAATGAGAGAGCTGGAATGACTAACATTTCACCACTAACAGATTCCAGGATATGGACGGCACAAGATTTACTTTGTTGCCTCGTGAAGTGCACAAAATTGGCAACTGCTCACCCACTGTCAGAAAAACAAGAGAAGTGCAACTACAACGACTGTGTGAAACAAGAGTGGGGGGAGGGGCACATGTGTGTACTCTTTATAGCCAACCTGAAAACAAAGGAACGTAGTACATGGCCAATGTACAAGACCTCAAATGGATAAATGCATTAATGTGGTGAAGTTCCTGACAGTATTACCTTTGACACCAAGGGTGCCATGGTCCAAAATCCCTGCACCTCCAGGCCAAAGTGGTACTGGAAACTGTCATGTAACATCTGCTTGACCAAAAGTTGTGCAGCACTAACAAAGAATGAAAACCAAAGTCAGGCATGAAGGGCATACAGCTTTTTGCTAGGTAATGCCCCTGAACACACTTGTGTTACAGAGGCATTCCTGAAAGAACTGAAGGTCAGGGTTATCCCACACACCAGACTCTCTTTGCCTGCTGACAGACCATACTCCCTTTGCCTGCTAAACAGACCATACTCTCTTTGCCTGCTAAACAGACCATCCTCTCTTTGCCTGCTAAACAGACCATCGTCTCTTTGCCTGCTTAACAAACCATACTCTCTTTGCCTACTGACAGACCATACTCTCTTTGCCTGCTAAACAGACCATACTCTCTTTGCCTGCTAAACACACCATACCCTCTTTGCCTGCTAAACAGACCATATTCTCTTTGCCTGCAGACAGACCATACTCCCTTTACCTGCTGACAGACCATACTCTCTTAGCCTGCTAAACAGACCATACTTTATTTATCTGCTGACAGACCATACTCTCTTTGCCTGCTAAACAGACCATACTCTCTTTTTTTGCTTAACAGAACATACGCTCTTTGCCTGCTAAACAGACCATACTCTCTTTGCCTGCTGACAGACCATACTCTCTTTGCCTGCTGACAGACCATACTCACGTTGCCTGCTAAACAGACCATTCTCTCTTTGCCTGCCAAACAGACCACTCTGTGTTTTCTCTACTTCACTTCAAGTACAGTGGAGACAACACAGAGCTTGGTCTGGTTTGGAGGGAACAAGTCTCCCAGACTGACACCACTGATACTTGTATAGCCTCTGAGGGTCGAAGGCTCATATGTCTGGACAGAGATTAATATTACCAAGTGCCATTGCTCCAGCCTTATACCAGTATCAGGACAGCATATCATCTGACAACTAGTATTTTTTTTTCAACCTGCATGCAATGCGTAGAACAGCTTCATAAATGTATGAAGGCCAAGGGGGACTTTCCAGGAGGGTGTAAACTGTAAGCTACATGTATGTGCTTACTTGAGCAAAAACAACGCATCATCAGGAAACTTACGAAGTAGTGCTGGCACAGGACTACTTCGAACTGCTCGTAAGTCTAAAATGGAGTTAAGATGGGATTTGCATGTAATATCAGAGGCATTTCTTGAGGTACAGGTTTGACTGTACAGTTGTTTGCTGTAGCTTACCTCAAACCAAAGGAACAATGAGTGGGAAGCCCTTCTATGACTGTCTGAATTCTGGGACAGAACAGTCTCATCTGGCATGGTGTGGAAGTCTTGACTTTGATGAGAGTCATTAGGGCGGGGTGGAAACTAGTCCATGTGTTAGTCTGGTTCTGGGCCAGTAAGAACTGTCACACCATTGATTACATGGATACATGTACATGTAGCAAATTTTTGAGCTAAAAAACATGTCGTTTCTGTTGATTTGGAATTTTTATGTCAAAGGGTTGCTCAGAATTAGAAAAAATATAAACATGATTAAACATTCAAAAAGTTTAGGTACAGATTAGATATATTTATAGGTACAGTAATCACTCCCTAACTTACCCTATATCAAGTTAGTGCTGGGCATGGTGTGTGCCAAGGTATGCTCTAGCTGCCATTTCAGTGGTTGGAGTGGAATTGACCAGGCAATTTAAAATAACTAACAAACAAAATAGCTGCAGCTGCCACCTGCCAATTTTAGACTTGGTATGTTGGTAATTGTAAAGTTCTTTTCAAGAGGAATTTGTACAGTTCTACATACCATTGTGGCTTATATATTATAGGGAAAGCTGAAACTATAAATGAGGTAAAGGTTGATAAATGTGGTTGATTAAAGAGGTTGTGTGTACTGGCATCATGTGAATCCTGCTCCATGGTCTGTGGTCAACCATCAAGGAGAGAGGTCTGGCCTCAGAGAACTTTAGACTGTCTGACACAACAGACCCACAGGATGCCACACAATACAGACTGGTAAACACCTCAGACCCAGCTGAGAAGGCCATGTCTTGTGGGCAGATAGTACACCACAGGCACCCTGGAGGCCACACAGTACACAGAGAGACCACTGCTTATAGAGAGATGAACACCGGGGACCCACTGAAGGCCACTCCCTTAGGACAGTCTGTCACACAGAGACCCACATAAGGCCACTCCCTAAGGACAGTCTGTCACACAGAGACCCACATAAGGCCACTCCCTAAGGACAGTCTGTCACACAGAGACCCATATCAGGCCACTCCCTAAGGACAGTTTGTCACACAGAGACCCACATCAGGCCACTCCCTAAGGACAGTCTGTCACACAGAGACCCACATCAGGCCACTCCCTAAGGACAGTCTGTCACACAGAGATGGACATAAGGCAATTCCTTGCACAGACTGACATACACAGACCCACATAAGGCCACTCCTTACAGATTGACTGACACACAGACCCACATAAGGCCACTCCTTACACATTGACAGACACAGACCTACATAAGGCTGACACAGACCTACATACAGCCACTCCTCAAAGACTGACATGCACAGACCCACGTAAGGCCACTCCTTACAGACTGACACACACAGACCTACATAAGGTGGCTCCTTACAGACTGACACATACAGACCTACATAAGGCCACTCCTTACAGACTGACACACACAGACCCATGTAAGGCCACTCCTTACAGACTGACACACACAGACCTACATAAGGCCACTCCTTACAGACTGACACATACAGACCCACGTAAGGCACTCCTCACAGACAGACTAACAGGCATAATCAGCTTTGGTCAGATTTCACGATTTGTGGAAATGAACACAGGATAAAAACATGAGTGGATCAAAGAATATGTGACTGACAATTGCAAACAATTATCATATGGCTTATGCTACGGAAAGAATTTGATTCATGGTGAGATACCTGTTTGAATTTGGTACTGGAATGTCGGACTTTTTGCCTGAAATGGTTTTTGTGGGACATTTGTGATAATTTTAGGCATGTTGTCATGGATATATGAGGATTTCAATGGATTATCAGTGTGATGTACCTGTAAAAATTAGTTTTGGAATAAACTGGTGAGTTACAGCTTGTTGGTGTGTACAGAAACAGAGAAATCATGTCAAATGTGAAGCAGGGTGGTGGCCCAGATGTGAGCTTCATTTCAAACCTTTCTGTGTGGGAGCTATGTCTGACAATGTAGTGGTTCTAGGCCCACCCTCTGCCAGCTTATTGGCATGTTTGATTGACTGCACAGATGAATACACAATATTTCATTGCAGATAAGGCCCTATGTGGGTCATTACACGTACAGATGTTCCAGATTCAACCTCTCTACACTCCCCCCCCCCCCTTCCCGTATAGGCCTCTAAGTATTAAGCATGAATGCTTGACTGACTGAACATTATGAGTGCCTGTGGGGGGGGGGGGGGAAGATTCAAGCAAATCCTTTGTATGGTGTGCATATAGAAATAAAGTGGCCAAGTGGAGAATGCTGTGCACTTGGAAGACTCCAGCACAGGAACGAGGCCAGTCTGGTGACTGTGACCACTTATTTTTATGCAGTGTAATTGTAGTTGCAATTTTGAAATGATGGAAAAAGACAGACAGTCATGGTTTAGGGATTTGAGCTCACAGACAGTGATGGGTTAGGGGTGTTAGCTCACAGACAGTCATTTGTTAAGGGCGTTCGCTGATATGGAAGTGTGTCTGTCTTGCTTGAGACCCAGGAGTTATTGGTTCAGTCTATGGTCTGAGCTACTAGTGTCTGGGGTCTCTGTTTGGGCTGCTTGGTTCCCCAGCCAGTGGTAGACAGCAGGTGTATCAAAGGCCACCATTCTGTGTGCTGCGTGCTGTGTGACAGTGTATAAAAAAGATGTCTTGTCATATTTCAGGAAATGCGGGCGGTCTGGTGCCCATGAGGGTTTTTTGCAATGTGTGGATGTGTCTGAATGTTGAGAGCTGAATTCTGAGGGTGGGGGCCTTACAGTCATAAGGCTAGATGTACATTCTATTGAACCACAGTGACATGCCTGATAGCCAGGATCCACATTAAGGATTTTGAAGGATGGATCCCTTCAGAAGCATTTCAACCCCGTTTACAGTTAAGCCCACATTAAACTTAACAGTCACCAAATGCATCAACCTTTTGCAACCTTTTTCCAACCTTTTGAGTGAAAGACAAACCTTTAGCATCTCGCTGTCCCTCACTGCAAGCAATGATCCCTGAAGACCTGTTGTGTGACCTGTTTGCTACTGGCCCCAGCTGTCAGCTGATTGTGCGTGACAAGCCGATCCATCGCCAACTTTATCTCACAAATACATCGTAGCTTTCAGTGTTGCTGATGCTTCCCTTATTGGAAACACTAACGCCATGAAGAAAACAACCCAATATAACAATGGATTCAGCAAGTTAGAAGATATCCCATGCCAAACACGGGCCAAAATAAAGTTGTTAAGGAGGGGCATTTGTGGCTTGCTACCACCTGGTAGTTAAACGAACGTCCCACAGGATTGCATGTGAAAGTTAACCCTAAAATTCCATAACTAGTTCACTTTACATGTATTTCTTCCAAAAATTTTACAGACATTAAGGTAAACTTACAAGGGCCACACAACCACCAGAATAATAGGAATAGTTTCCATTTTCACACATAAATCAATCAACTTGATTCCACACTGATGAGCCTGTTCAGCATTGTTGGCTATGGAATCAGCGGATACCATTGACAACCCTGGCCCCACATTGAAGTTTCATGCTCTTGCACTTGCAGTGCTAGGGTTTGGAAAGTTGTGTATAGTATTATATAATATCCTTGTCTCATTCTTATTTACCCATCATTCCGTTATATATCCCTATATATGTCTTCAGAGCACCAGGCCAATGGGCCTCTTGTTTTTAGCCTATCTTTCCACTTTATTTTTGTGTTGGCTTAAGGTAATCTCCAACCAGATTTGATTAATTATTTTCATTTTGAGATATTGGGAAATTTTGATAGACATGTATACTGTTTGTCAGTTGCCCAAACTTGGTAGATCTAGTCCCAGTACAGTTTGAAGAAACTAAGAAAACACTTTTCATGCTAACATGGTAGTCAGTGGACTGTGTTAACCATTGAATCTTGGTTACAGACAATAGATTTGCACCAAAATATCCAGATCATGTGGATATTTCTGTAAAACTAATTCTCTGATTTTGATCAAATAAAAACTCATTTACTCTATAAATTCTTTAGAGCAAAAACGTATCAAGGATTTTCTAAGAAATGAACAGTCCCTTTTTAAATGGGTGTCAAAAATGAAGAGTCCACCAACCTTATCAAGTTTGACATAGTCAGTCTTTTTGCAATTTAAAAAAAAAACAGATGCAGTTATGAACATTCTCTGATATGTTTTTAGAGATTCATGTATTGAAATCATAATAGCACAAATTTTACCATTTTATCTTGAATATTTTTCAAGAAATATCCAAAATTTCACAAAAACACATTTTTACCAGAAACACTTGTGTTTATACAACAACTTTGAATGTAGAGTTCCATCTTTAGTGCTGACAGATTCTACAAAGCCTTGTGGTCAATTAAGTTTATACATTTATCATATAAGAATGTATATTTCTGTGATATTTCGCCCAGAAGTGAAGTCACTTTGCCAGTTGGGACACATACCTTAAACTTAAACACCGTTTGAGCCAGAAACATCACATTTGGCATGGATATAGCTCCTATTGTGAAGTTTCACAGATTATTTGGAATATTCAATGATGCAAAATGATGCAAATTAGGGCCATTTGAAAATTTCAGTCTCCTCTAGCTTCCAAAGTTTTCAACAGACAGGCCAAATGTTGGTTCTATTGGTTCATTTGTTGGGGCTGCGCATCTATTGGACACATTACAACAGGTGTAGAATTTAAATTTATGATAATTATGGACACTTCCAAACTGTGGGGAAATGGCTAAGGTGTGAATCTTTGCTGTCTTGTGTTAGTACAATAGTGAAGATGGCTAAGGTGTGAATCTTTGCTGTCTTGTGTTAGTACAATGGTGAAGATGGCAAAGGTGTGAATCTTTGCTGTCTTGTGTTAGTACAATAGTGAAGATGGCTAAGGTGTGAATCTTTGCTGTCTTGTGTAAGTACAATGGTGAAGATGGCTAAGGTGTGAATCTTTGCTGTCTTGTGTTAGTACAATTGGGAAGATGGCTAAGGTGTGAATCTTTGCTGTCTTGTGTTAGTACAATGGTGAAGATGGCTAAGGTGTGAATCTTTGCTGTCTTGTGTTGGTACAATGGGGAAGTGGCTAAGGTGTGAATCTTTGCTGTCTTGTGTTAGTACAATAGTGAAGATGGCTAAGGTGTGAATCTTTGCTGTCTTGTGTTAGTACAATGGTGAAGCTGGCTAAGGTGTGAATCTTTGCTGTCTTGTGTTAGTACAATGGTGAAGATGGCTAAGGTGTGAATCTTTGCTGTCTTGTGTTAGTACAATAGTGAAGATGGCTAAGGTGTGAATCTTTGCTGTCTTGTGTTAGTACAATGGGGAAGTGGCTAAGGTGTGAATCTTTGCTGTCTTGTGTTAGTACAATGGTGAAGATGGCAAAGGTGTGAATCTTTGCTGTCTTGTGTTAGTACAAAAGGGAAGATGGCAAAGGTGTGAATCTTTGCTGTCTTGTGTTAGTACAATGGTGAAGATGGCAAAGGTGTGAATCTTTGCTGTCTTGTGTTAGTACAAAAGGGAAAATGGCAAAGGTGTGAATCTTTGCTGTCTTGTGTTAGTACAAAAGGGAAAATGGCAAAGGTGTGAATCTTTGCTGTCTTGTGTTAGTACAAAAGGGAAAATGGCAAAGGTGTGAATCTTTGCTGTCTTGTGTTAGTACAAAAGGGAAGATGGCAAAGGTGTGAATCTTTGCTGTCCTGTGTTATTACAGTGGCCAAGCTGACTATGGGCAAGTCTGCGCTCTCTTATATTAGGTCAGTTTGTTGTAATTTTTAATGCCAAGTGGTGTTGTGTCGTGTAAATGCACATACAAAAAATAACATTTGAAAATGCAGAATTCAAAATTGCTGGGAACCATAAACTTGTGTTCTTCTACAGAGGCAAAGGACTAAAGGCCTTAGTCAGTTAATCTGCATTGATTATCAAGTCATGCTGCACTTGTCCATGCAGCAGTTGGAGCATGACTTGTCAGGCAATGTGAAAAAAATCCGCTGACTAGGTATGTTGGCACTTGAACAAAGGCTCTCTTCATGTGGAATGTGAATATGTAGTATTCAGTTGATAGCAGCTGTACTCTGTCAAGAGCTTTTCTTCCTTGGAAATATAGGCATGCTGGTACTTCAATGAAAGGGACTTTTCATGAGAAGTGTGAATGTGAAAACATGACAATAATACAGATCAACATGACTTCTGTTACGCCTTCTGCTCTGCAAACCGACAGGGGGTTGTCATCACTGTCCGTTTGTCCGTCTGTGCACCATGTCAATGCAATAACTGCTTCCTAAAATTGAAGTATGACCATCAAACTTGTACACCAGAAGCATATTGTCATGACCTTGGATGAGTTTGCTTCTTGGTAATCTTGATTTATTTTTTCATGGTCACAGGGTTCAACATAGAAAATTGCTGTAAAGATTCTGTCTTGAGAACAAATGGAGCAACAATTACTGTCAAACTGATACACACCCACCGGAAGCATCTTATCAAGACCTTAGATGAATTTGCTCCCTGGTGACCTTGACCCAAATTCAAGGTCACAAGGATTAACAGAGAAAATCCTTGTATGCTTTATCTGCAGAACAAATGAAGCTGCATCTTTCAGACTTTGGCAGCTGAAGCATCTTATGAAGACCTCAGGTGAGGCATTCCCTGATGACCTTGACCCATTTTTCAAGGTTGCAGGGCTCAACATGGAAAACCATTGTAAGTGCTCTATCTGGAGAACAAAAACAAAGCTGCATCCTTCAAATTTGACAGCTGAAGCATCTTATGAAGACCTTGGATGAGCTTTCTGGTGACCTTGACCCAGTTTTCAAGCTCATGGGAGTCATTGTCTTATATTTACAGGCAACACGGATTCAGAAACAGGACATTCAATTCTTGAATGTAATATAACTCAGCTCCTATGCTTGTAACCTTGTGGAGAGGGACATTAAGATAAGCCGTCCTCCATGCTAGTGTCTATCCAGCCAAGAAATTTGTACTGTACATATCTCCAAAAATTAAATGTCATACAGTCATGAAACTTTAAACACACAATAACCAGCATAAAAAGATGTACATCTGGGGTTTGTTTGTCCACCAGTCTGTCTGTACGTTCATGTATAGAGTGTAAAATGACCATTGTCTGATGTCAGACTGGTATTCCACATGTCTTGAAATGTGTTCAACCAAGAGTCATGAAACTTGATGTGAATTGTGACCAGCACATGAAGATGTGCACCTGGGGTTCAGTTTGCCTGTGCATTAATGTGACACAACTGCTGACCAAGTGAATTGACCTTGGCCTTATGTCAAACTTGTGTCATGCATATCTTTAAAGTATTTGGCCTATAATCATGAAACTATGCATGGATATACCCCAGAATATGAAGGTTGAACCTGACATTCTCTTTTTTCAGGGATCCAGCCGTGTATTAGTGCAACCTTGCATGCTGACTTGGTGAAAATGAGCTTTGTCCAATGTCAAACCTGTGTCGCAAAATATCGCAAGAAGTATTTGACCTGCAATGATCAAACTTTATTGGGAAATTAATCAGCCTATGAACATTTGCACCAGGGGTTTGGGTTTGGTTTGTCTGTGCATCTGTATGTGTGTCTGTTCAACACTGTGACACTGCTGACTTTGCGAAAATACTATCGCCAAACATGGAACTCTTGTCTGGCATGTATTCAGAAGTGTCTGACTTACAGTCATGAAGATGTCTTGATGACTAATCAGCACATGAAGATGCAGACCAGGAACTCTTTTAGTTGGTTTGTCCATCTGAAAGCCATGACATACTGAAAATGAGCATTATTTGATGTCAAACTGTCATTGTCTTGCGTGTATATCTAGAGGTATTCTAACAAGTTTGCAGATGAATCCTTCCATGCAATATCCTTAAAGTTGACATGACCATAAATCCAGCTAGTAATGGGAGGCATCTGTGTCTGAAGGATATTTTTCCATTTTTTCAATGTATAGAGGGCACTGTATGTCACTGACTGAGTGGGTCATCAGGTTGCTCTGACTGTTGTTGTTGTGATTAGTATATGGCAGTAGGCACAGAGTTAATGTAGGAAAATTTGTCACTCCTACGAAAACAGAGTGGGTTCACAAAAGAGCTGACCACAAGCCAGACAGCACAGTCTGAACAGTGCACAACAGCACAGTCCAACCATGGAGTACTCAACTAGATGGAGGAACAACGCTGATGTAAATTGGCCTGGCTCCTGCAAGGCCCCATTGTTCTCTCATTAAATTTCAAAGAAGTGAGGCGTCACTAATCCCCTATATTTGGCCCTTTCAAGTTGATGATATTGTCCGCCAGCAGTGCAACCAGCCGCCTGTGTCCATGCAGGGCATTTGACAGACAGGTGGCGCAAAATCGAGCATCACTCTCATTAACGGGAGGTATAAGTCATTGGAAAAGCATCTTGAGCAATGAATTATGAACAAATTTAAACAGGAAAGATGGCAGGCTTCACATTGATGTTTGAATTATGGAAATCTGATGGATAGAAAAGATTTTATGACCATTTACCTGATTTGCCCAATGCAGTATGGCGGGAGAAGAAATGACAATTTGATGATTTAAAAAAATTTGATATATTTTCCCTGCATTTCCCCTCTTAAAAGGATCAATTTTTAAAGAGTACAAAGGTAAAATATAGGTTGTGCAAAGTCCAATTTAGGCTCACAAGTATTCACACCCACAAAAATTTAATATTAAAATGTTTCATTTTAACTATCTTCAATACAAGTCTGTAATGGTAATAGGGGTGTCTTAGTGAATTATAGTTGACGGAAATTACTGAACTACGCTGAAAATTCAGGAAACTCGCCAAATCAAGCCAGACATTAGTGACAGCAATGTTTAGACAGCAGTAAGCAAGGTGTGAACTCTGATAAGAGATTGTGTATTGGGCAGCAGCAGTGAATATCGATCATTCTCCTTTAGAAGTCCATGTGTTGTTTGTCCATCTAGTGCTGTCATGTATTGGTCTGACCAGTACACAACAGCACAATCTGACAGTACAGTCTGACCAGTACACAACAGCACAATCTGACAGTACAGTCTGACCAGTACATGACAGCACAATCTAACCAGTACACGACAGCATAGTCTGACCAGTACTCGACAGCACAGTCTGACCAGTACATGACAGCACAATCTGACAGTACAGTCTGTCCAGTACACGACAGCATAGTCTGACCAGTACTCGACAGCACAGTCTGACCAGTACACGACAGCACAGTCTGACCAGTACACGCCAGCACAGTCTGACCAGTACAGGACAGTGCAGTCTGACCAGTACACAACAGTGCAATCTGACCAGTACACAACAGCACAATCTGACAAGTAGACGACAGCACAGTCTGACCAGTACATGACAGCACAATCTGACCAGTACACGACAGCACAGTCTGACCAGTACACCACAGCACAGTCTGACCAGTACATGACAACACAGTCTGACCAGTACACGACAGCACAGTCTGACAGCACAGTCTGACCAGTACATGACAGCACAGTAGGACCAGTACACGATAGTACAGTCTGACAGCACAGTCTGACAGTACAGTCTGACCAGTACATGACAGCACAGTCTGACCAGTACACGACAGTACAGTCTGACAGCACAGTCTGACAGCACAGTCTGACCAGTACATGACAGGACAGTAGGACCAGTACACGATAGTACAGTCTGACAGCACAGTCTGACAGTACAGTCTGACCAGTACATGACAGCACAGTCTGACCAGTACACGACAGCACAGTCTGACCAGTACATGACAGCACAGTCTGACAGCACAGTCTGACCAGTACATGACAGCACAGTAGGACCAGTACACGACAGTACAGTCTGACAGCACAGTCTGACAGTACAGTCGGACCAGTACATGATAGCACAGCCTGACAGTACAGTCTGACCAGTACATGGCAGCACAGTAGGACCAGTACAGGTTTTATTTGATCTGGTGGACATCTTGGGAGGTAGCCATTAATGGACTCTCAAGGCTTTTGTTCTTAACCATATGATGTTTTCACACTGTAAATAACTTTTGCATGACAGTTGTTTACACTTGAAAATAGAAAGATAAGATTTGGGGATGTATGTGAAGGGTCAGTGTTTTTTTGTAGGCAAACACGGATCTGTGTGGTGGATGTTGAGATTATTTTGCAGTGAATGACATTTGTTAAATGACCGTGCTGACATTTTGTGCTGCATTGTGGTCAGGGTGTCAGCTGTTACCAGGCAAGAAGTCAAAGTCATCATGCTCTCTGAACGCAACACACACACATCCACTGGCAAGTAGGACATTGTACATGCATGGTTTGCCAAAATGCTGCATAATTGTTTATTACTGGTATCATTTTTTGACTGTTTGGGTGACACTAACAGTCCGTGAGTCATCCCCGAGTTGGCGGTCATATGATTGTGGTGACCATCAGATGAGAACAGTCAACAGGAGCATTAACTCTTGAGTGCCAGGGTATGGACTTGTAATGCACCCAAAGAACACTGAAGGAAGCTGAGTACCTGGACCATTCTTTTTTTTTTTTTTTTTTTTTTTTAAACAATGGCTCCCTGGTTCTTGAGTAAAATGCCTCTTTAAGAGAAATTTGAATCAGGGATCATCATAGCATTCCAGACGAAAATCACTTCTGTTATGATTAGCAGTGAAATAATTGAGACAGCTGGAGACAAATATAGATCCTGTTAACTCCGTCAGTCCTCAATTAGTAAGTGAAGGCTGTGGCCAGTGGGTTTTTTTACTTCGACATGGGGTTTGCCCCCCCCCCCCCCAAGCACATGCACCTAAGTACTCCTTTTACTCAACTGACCTAGAAAAAATTACATTGAAAAAAAAATGCCTTTGGGACGTCATATCTCCCTTCCCTCACATGCCAGTACACTACACTTGTATTTTTGCCTTTCTGCCTCCTCTTGCTTTCTTCTGGTGTAAAACAACTTTGGATAAAAGGTTGCTTTTCATGCACAAATGCAAATTTTTGTGAATGTTCACTACCAGTGGCTTCTCTCCCCATGCGGTCCTCCATTATTGGCCATATCTTCGTTACATTCTTATTATGATAATGAAAAAAGAAGCAACACCTACAATATTTGAACAGTGTAATTTTTCATTCATACATTTTTTTGTTTATATAGGGAGAGTAGACCATTTTCCACCAATTTTGTGAATGGTCTGCACAGGTCTCCGCCGGTTGATGTTATGGTAACCTGGTGTGTGCCTGTCACGACATTTGGTGTGGCATTCTCATCGCCACATTCATCAGCATTTTGTTGGTTACAATATAAATAACCTTGTATTACTGTTGCCCATGTATTATTTGTATCATTTAATCGTAGTTCATTCATTAATGGAATTCGTAATTATTTCAGATTAGTCTGTTACTTCAAGCCAACAAACAGATGTAAACAAAGTATGGTGCATGCATGAAGGGAATCGTTTCCTCTGTCTTGCTCTGTCAGGGGAATCCTTTCCCTGACGTCATGATTATCTGTAACCTCTGTTACTTTCCTGAATGTGTTAGTCCTATGTGGATGTTTTGTTGCAGATATTTCTTTTCCCATTCCAGTACACCCTGTAATAAATATGGTTGACTAACATTCATATATAAATCTCTTGTGTTGCCACTGGTTCTGCATGCATCCAGATGGCAGGTTTATGCAATCAAGTATTCTGTGTCGAGGTCCTGACCAAATGACTGGGACACACATACATAGAACTTGCGGAGAAGCATCAACCCCCATAAATATGGACTTTTGGACCACCTTCTGTCACTGATGCTGCCATATGTTATTGGTTTGTACTGATTTTGAGGGGTACATAGCCTGGCAGTACCCCCCCCCCCCCCCCGAGACATGCTGAAATGTTGGGAAATGTTGGCATGTGAGAAAACCAGACTATATCCTAGTATAAATATGATAGATGTACAGATGGACCATAGTCTGTTTAGTGGGCAGGTGGAAAGCAGAAGTTAAAAAAAAAGAAGTAAATATAATATGTTCCATGTTCATTGTGGACATTTTCCATGTGTCACAGTTCGAGCTACAAGCTGATGGTCTATCCGTCAATAATACCAAATTTTATGGTAATATGTATTGTATGTGGAAGCTTAATATCGCATAATGAGAATGACCCTGACCTAGCTTAGATCATGAGGTCACAGAGTGGAAGTATATATATGTGTATATTGCGTGTGATGGTCATTACTTCTTAACTTCTGTACATATATCCATATGCCATGACAGGAGTATTATAACCTTGTCGACATCCTCAGAGTAACCTTATGAGGTCATCACATCCACAATCCTACAAAACACCTTGCAACCCTGCCAAAATACACATTTTATCTGATAATGTAGTTGTTTATGTGTTTTGTTAGGGTTGTCTCTACCTGGTCTCCCAGCTGCTCTTCCAATAGCTGTAGCATGACTTTCAGAGCTAGAATATTGGCGAGAATCCGAGAATCCAATCTCTCGCAAAGATTCCCCAGAACTTGTCTGTCATTAAAAAGAAAGTCAATTGACAAAAATCTAAATAGATTCTTGCAAAATTTTATAAAATTCTGGCCCTGACTTTTTTGTTTGGTTCAACAGAGGCCTGACTGACTTAACTTACATGGAATTGACTTGAATGAGAGTTCATTTTACGAGAATAAAATAAACAAACAAACAAATAAATGAAACAAATAACAAAATTGAAGTTTAAATTACAATTCAGTGAAACTTCCAGCTAAATATTTAAATAAAAATCATTGCTGGTTGGTGTGTAAAGTGAAAGAGAATTAACCTGATCAGAATAAGACTGAGTCAATATTATTCCTTGGTGGGGGTTTCAGGGCTTGGGCTCAATGCACCTGACCCACACCCAGTGAAGTTTTTGACCTGGTTGTGCTATCCTAATAGGTCTAATTGTCAACAAAAATATTTTCTGGTAACATGAAATTTAGATGAAAACACTGAAGCAGATGGAACTTACATCTGGGCACTTTGAGGTGATTGGAGTGGAACAGGGTTAACATTATGTGGGATGTGTAGGATGTTTTCCTTAACTGTTTCAGTGTCAATCACATCTAAAGTTCATCTACTAAAGTCATACTAGTCTAAATTATCGTTAGGATCTCAGATTCGTATTCCTTGTAAAAAGACCTTTCATTCAAGTACCTGCATACCTCTAGTTCCAGAGAAAATGTCTCAGGTCAACAGCTTTTCTTGGTGCCCATTGGGCGCCCAATGTGCGCCAAGAAAAGCTGTTGAGTCAGTCCAAAATTTGGCACTTAAAGAGTTAATATAATGTAATACAGGAAAGTTAAGGCAGAAAACTGGATTCATATTCCATTCTGTCCAAGATACGTGTTTGTATTTGATCATGAAATTTATGACAAAAACGAACTCAGCTCTCATTGTGTTCAAAAAAAAAAAAAAAAATGTGCTCCTCTTGATGCTGTAAGTGCTTTTTTTTGAGGTCCAAAGTACATGGACCATTTAGCATATGCACAAAAACATGATGAAATAAATCCCAATCAACACACATGTGGCCCAAAGATGCATTACAAGATACACAGATGAATTATATGGGATACAGATGGGATACAAAGGTATATTTTGAGATACACAGCTGCATGATGAGATACAAAGTTACATTGTGGGATACAAAGATACTCTATCGGATACAAAGATACATTATGGTATACACAACTACATGATGAGATACAAAGTTACATTATGGGATACAAAGATACTCTTATCGGATACAAAGATACATTATGGGATACAGACACATGGGATACAATGATACAGTATGGGATACACAGATACATGATACATTATGCAACAGCAGTATCAAGATACATAACCAGATACTAAGATACATTATGAGAGGATGCATATTTGGATGCTGGGGCAAGTTGTACAGCATTGTATGGTAACAAAAAAAAATCAGAGTGTGATACTTGACACCCAAATTCAAATCTATGCTTTGCATATGATACTATTATTTTTGATAATTAGTGGTAAAATTTATAAAGTTTTAAACTACATTTAATGTCTAAGCATTTTTTTAGGGGTCATAAGAAATAGAGGACTGCTTCAGTGGGAAGAGAGGAGCAAAACGGCACAGTATAATTCTGGTGTAAAGTCCATATTCAACTGATTTCATTTGTATGTCTACCCCAAGGACAGATTGACGTGGACAGTTTATTGTGTGAGCTGCTGAGTATAAAGATAAACATACTTTGGCACCAATAAAACGTTCTTGTAGCTCTAACTTAAATTTCTTCATTAAAGGGTTGTGAACTTAGTGTAATCAGTGGGATAAAATTGGCCATGGAGCATAAATCAGTGCCGACAGGGCAATTAAGATGGGTGGACACAATAGATGATGCTGCACCAGTAATGAGTTTAGGTCATAAAAAAACCCCAATTAATCAACCAATTAAATGTTTCACTTTTTGTGGCTAGCTTAATTTTAGGCCTGTGTTCCACAGTTTGTGTGTACAATGTGCCCAAATGGCAGTGTCCCAAAGCTTTGGCACGATGCCTGGCCTTTTGAAAAAGAAAAATAGGAAAGGAGTGAGCGAGTTGGCAAGCGTGTGAAAACCAGCGTTTAACTTAATCAAGTGAGCAGAGGGATGTTTTGATGGCTGCCAGCAGGCCAGTGGGGGGACATGTGCCAAAACTACACCCATTTACCATTGAATTAATTCACTTTGGCCACAGATCATGCGTGACATGTGCATGGGAATTGACAAGTTCACAGGTCTGGTGGCAACCGCTGTAGAATGCCACCTGGTGGTAATTTTGCGTACCAAAATGTGGTCCAAACATATTGGACATGTCTTCTCTTATGCATGTCAGGTGAAGAGGATTATAAAAACAATATTATTACAATGTGAGGTATGGTAGTGTTTATAATTTAGATTAATTTATGTTTACCAGTGAACGTTAACACTGCCCCCCCCCCAAAAAAAAAACAAAACAAAAAAAACAACAAAAAAAAACAATGACTATCAATAAAAGTTATACTGTGCAGGATTGTACCACAGCCAGGATAAAGTTGATTACTGGTTCTGGTTGCCACATTAAACTGTGTCGCAGTGCCAGTAAACATTGTAAAATACTAACTTGGGCCTGCAATACATATTTAATGTCATTTTGTACTGGCAGTCAATTTATATATTCTTTAATTTTCAGTTTATGTCACTGACCTTTGTATTGATAGATACTTAGTGAACATATGTAGCCTAACCACATCAATATTTAGCCTAAGTATATTCAAAATAATGATATACTTTATTATTTTGTAATTTTGGAGTTGAAAGAAGCTCTAATTATTTTTCAGAACTTATCGTTGAGGTGATTGTAGTCAGTAGTATTGGAGCAGCAGCCAGGTGTGGTCAATTACTCTTGAATCAATTGGTGTACCGGCAATTAACGTATACTACAACAAACTGATTCAATCTGTTATACACGAAGTTCAAAGTATGACAGCTACACTGGGGTATATATTGATTTGCCCCCAAATGTTGGACCAGCAACATAACTACGATGCCCATTTTTATGAATTTCCACACAGTCTCATAGCCACATCTTGAGGTGTGGTTATGACACCCTAACAGCCAATTACAGGTCTCTGGGTTCTGCAGCTGAAAAATGAACAAGGACTGGATCTGGTTCTGTGGGCACTTCATTAGTGTAACTATCTTCCCTTCCCTTCTATCTCCTCTCCTCTCCTCTCCTCTCGTCTCCCCTCCCCTCCCTTGATCCATAACATTCTTTCTTAACCCTTTCCCCCTCAAACCGGCCAAAACCGGCTGGTGGTCAAATGTCGTCTGCTTGAGTGTTTTCAACTAATTTCAAGTTATGAAAAACAATTTGGCTGAGAAATGTACATGAGACTTATCAAGATCACATGCCCCAGGTCAACAGCTTTCCTTGGCATAGGTTGGGCACTTAGTGCCCAACCCATGCCAAGGAAAGCTGTTGACTTAGTCTTAATTCAAGGGGGAAAGGGTTAAGTGACATGTGGAAGTTTCAGGATTTAAATAAAAAAAAATTAATGGGGTATCACGGAACATTCATTTTAGTGCAGAGCTAATCTGACCCATAATTTTCAACAAGGAAGTGGCCTTGACATTGGAAAGAGTCCATCCTATTTTTCAAAGAAAGTATTCTCTTTTCCCTCAAATATCAGTGATAACCTTGGTTTCCCACCAGTACACCCATATCCTTGCCAACTCTGTAGTTCCGGCATATTTTCAGTCCACCAGACAGTCCTCTTAGATACTCCATAAGACCACAATTCCCTGGAGTGACTACATCCATAGAATAGGAGATTTTGCAGAGAAATGGATTCATCCTGTAGTAGTGTTGTACTGTCGTACTGTCATATCTGTTCAATGTTCAAGTTCAGATACCTGAATATAACACAAAGTTGATGGAGCTATTCTATTAAAACAATTATGATGAACCATAAGTCTTGTGGTCTGTTGGTGTTGCAGTTGTTGTACCTACTATCTCAAGAGGTGTTGGGAAAATGTTATGATATATTAGAATACGAAATTTGTACAGGAAATCACACTGATAATTTCCGTGTCTATGCAGTGAGATAAACAAATGTGAATTCCATTCGCAGAAAGTTGACGAAGTTTTTTTTTTTGTAGGATATCCTGTTTGATGCCAGCACACACCGAGTAAAGAAGTTCATCCTACACACAAATTACCCTGGTCACTACGATTTCCACATGTAAGTACATTGTATACTACAGTGAAACCTCGTTATAACCACACAAACAGCTATGATTTCCACATGTAAGTATGTTGTATACTACAGTGAAACCTCATTATAACCACATTGACAGCTACGATTTCCACATGTACTCTACGCTACAGTGAAAGTTCGTTTTTACCGCACTCACACATCTGACATATTCACCTAACGACACAGGGTTTGAAGGATTTAAAGTCAAATTCCTTTCCTATTTGACTCATTTATCTGACATATTCAGATATTGCACACATTTTGCATGGAATGGATGGTGTTAAAATGAGGTTTCCCTGTCAATATATTTGTACAAACTACTCATGCCACTCTGAGTTCCACATACAAGTACATTGTAGCGATAAACATACATGTACTGTCTTGTATAAACTCCCCAAGCCACTGGCAGTTCCATATTACAAGTACACTGTGATCCTTTGATGCAAAATATTCCAGCTAGCTGACGACTTTGATTTCTTCATTTTACTACAGTGAGAAGCCTCTTTTTGGAGTACCCTGTCTCCTAAAGTCTCCATGTATATGCGTATATACACGTAGAGTGGACGCTGTATTGAGAGACCACCTGTCTTGTAAGACCACCTTGAGACCACAATTGGGTCATCCCTAGGGGTGGTCTTTGAAGACAAGTGTCACTTTTTGTATATATGTGTGTGTGTATACATCAACACATGTATTTGTATATACATTTATAGTACATGCATATACACATAGACATTCAAAATACATATATTTATATGTGTGTGTGTGTGTACATTTACATTTATGTGTGTGTTTATACATTTATATCAGTATACATGCATACACACGTGTATATTCAAACTCACCTGGTCTTTATGATTCCTATGTGTACTCACATGGTTCCCCCTCAGTTTACGTGACTCGTTTCACTGTTATTAGTCTCCCATTGGGGACTAGATGTTTGCACTGTGTCGTTCCGTCTGTCCTTGGGGCAGTGGATGTCTGGGCCATATTTTTTAAACCATAGCACCAAACAAATCTGGTGTGTGGATACTTCATGGGGTATGGGTGTGTCACACACCATAACCGGGTCACGGTGACCTTTGACCCCCCCATGTATATGTATTACTATGCAATACTTGATCTTGTTTTTACTCACCACTGTGAACTTGGATGTTTATATTCATGCAAGTATCTTTCTTTTTGTAAGTGATGGGGTCTCTATGGGGATGACTGATATACCATCACAACCACATGACAGCTGAAGAAGTCAAGCTGCTCAGCTTTTATGCTATGGGAATATATGAAATATCAATGAAATGTGAAATTAGACATTCATGATGTTCAATTTCTCATGTTCAAGACATAAAAAAGTGAACAATTTGAATGTTCCATATTACATATATGTACAGGTGTGTGTGTAACCTCATCCATTTTTCTTCCATTTTTCATTTGACCCTTGTCCCACAACTTGGGTAGAATGTTTCATAAACAAAATAAATCTTGAAAGTGATTCAACAAATTTTTTTCATACATGTTGAAACTATTATTAAACCACATAAGATGAACTGTTCATGTCTAGCTTTCTCTGGGGATCTGCAATGCTGTGAGCAGTGAGTACATGTATCATGGTTTCAGATTCAACCACAAGAGGGCAGCATCTGTTAAACATTCCAATTCTTCGACTTGTTTGGTCAAAATGGCCAGACATGTTAACATTGAAGTGCTCGCTGAATATTACATTTTAAAAAAATATGGCCATTATAATTGTACCTTCGCTGTACACCACATTTAACTTGTGAAATTATGTTTTATACTTCCATAGAAGAAACATGTACTTGTATTTAATAGATATAATTTAAAATGTAGGTGTATCCAGATGATCCGAATTTACTTTTTGTCCAATGGTCACAAATGCTACAATACAAATGCAACTTCAGTGTTTTGATAAGTGTAAGTCACAAAACTTGTGCTGGAGATAGGTGACTCATTATTATATTGTAAAATGGGACATTCATGTTTACTGCAGTGCTGATTTGGCTGTCTCACTCAAGATAGAATACATCATCCCTTTATCAAACAGAACAAAATGTGTTGCTCATGCCAAAAGCAGTGAAGTGGAAATGATTGACTGTTTTAAAAAGCCATTGTCATGTTCTGTGAACACACATGGAGCTTGACATAAGAAGGAATCAACATCTGTTTAGAATAAGCAATTGTTATTGCTACAAGTGTTAGGAAAATCCGTGATGCGTCCATCAGTGAAGCAGTATCATGGCAGTGGATTGTCGCTGTTGCCCAGCAACAGGCTCAGATATTTTGGCGGGAAATTAACCCTTTCCTCTTTATATTAAGACTGAGTCCACAGCTTTCCTCAGCATGGGTTGGTGTCCAACCCATGCCGAGGAAAGCTGTTGACCTGGGTCATGTTGTCTTGACAGGTCTCATCTTCAATTCTCAGTCAAATTGTTTTTCATTGCTGTTGAAATCAGCTGAAAACGCTGAAGCAGACGACATTTGACCACCAGCCGGTTTTGGCCAGTTTGAAGGAGAAAGGGTTAATATGGATATCTTGTATTGGGATGCAAATCTGCTGGGAATGTGCTGCTGCTGTTTGATGGGGCAACTTCATCATTACATAGTTCTGCAGCCAATATGAATATTCAGTATTCTGGTGCAGGTCTGCAGCTGTATACTGGTGTGACTCTGCAACAGATATAGATATCCTCTATTCTGATATAATTTTGCTGCTCAAATCTGAATAACATGTATGCTGATGTCTACAAAATAACAAAATTTCCAGGAAATGACAACATAAGACAACAATAATGTTCATATGAACTTCTATCACTTTTTTCCTACCTGCTGACAGGTATTATCGCTGTGAATTCCGCATTCCTGTCAGCACAGAGAAATGTTCGCTGGATGCAGGCACCAGCCGACTGGTAGACCCAGAAACTCTGTATATTGAAGCATATACCAAGGTAAGGTGCTACCCTGCATTTCCAGAAATATTTTTTTGCGAGAGAAAACACTGTTTAAAAAGTTTCCATCAATTATATATAATGAATGTGCTAATAGAAAAAAAAAAAAGGATTCTGGTTGGACCCTTCTCTGTTGAACTCTCTCAGTGCCAGTCACATCTAAGTCTTTCTACTTAACTCAAACTAGTCTGCATTATCATCAGGATTCCAGATTTGTATTCCTCGTAAAAAGACCTTTCATTCAAGTACCAGTATGCCTATAGTTCCAGAGAAAATACCCCAGGTCAACAGCTTTTCTCGGCACGCATTGGGCGAATTGTGCACAATGTGCACTGAGAAAAGCTGTTGACTCAGTCCAAAATTTGGCACTTAAAGAGTTCATAGGCCTGTCATACAATATCAATGCAAACATACATGTATAGAAAGTACATGTTTTTAAGGGTGGGATGTAAAGATGGGAAATTTGTGAGAGTAAAATCCTTGAAAAGTGACTTGTACAAACAGAGTGATTGTGAGAAAGGTAAAAAAGTTCATGTTCATGTTTAGATGTTGGGATAAGATGTGACACAACTTTCAAATTTCCTCACACATGCAGATAAGTAGCTAAAAAAAGAAATGGAAAAAAAGTATGCCG
Source organism: Hermodice carunculata (assembly GCA_964020975.1). Classification (NCBI taxonomy): domain Eukaryota; kingdom Metazoa; phylum Annelida; class Polychaeta; order Eunicida; family Amphinomidae; genus Hermodice; species Hermodice carunculata. Next base: position 77,748,526 of record OZ026624.1, read on the forward strand.
TAATGTGTATTCATGTACATTTGTTTTGGTACCTGTACTTCAAAGTGTAAACATTTTGTTTTGGATTTGCGAAATGTGAAAATTTAAGCTCATATCTTATGGCGTACCTGCAGTGCAATTTGTAAAGGTGCTATTAGAAAAATTAAAATTTAATCTAGATATAACAAAATACCGTGAAGTGGTTTGTATTGTTTATTGGTTTTTTTTTGTGTGACTGTTATGCTACATAGAGCCAAAGTAAGTTAAATTTGTGTAATTTCAGGGAACACTGTAAAAGATACTTCAACATTTGCACAGACATGTTGAATTTGACCTTTACCTGCAATTTGTCCATTTATTGTCAAACCATTGGCTCTTTATACAGAAATCATAGGTCAGGCATTGTAATATTTCATTTCAAAAAACTTGTCTCAGTTTGGAGCGGCTGTACTTAATCTGTTGGTTTCTTTAAAAAATGAAATCCTGCCAATTTTTGAAAAAACGCTACAGACCACTTTGTGAGCATTTTTACACTGAATCAGTGATCAGTATGAAAAATAAGATTGTCACTGATTGAAAATGAACAATTGGCCAGGGACATTAGCATGGTACCTCATTGTATTAGAAGAAATCCATCATGTTAGAACATTACATTTTGACCTCTGCTATCACTCATAGTTTCCCAAGCTCAGGTTGCCAGTTAGAATGATGATGATTAAGAAAGGTCAGTAAGAATTTTGTAAACTGGAAGTTAAATAAATGGGGCATATCAGATGTACTGTCCTGTGTGGTGGCAGCACCTGCTGCCAGTGTCCGACAGCATTTTTGACCAATGAGTAAAGCAGGTTTTCTTTGTCTCCCAGGCGTCTCCACTTGCAACAGGTGGATACCAGTTGGAGGTTACCTGTAGTGGCATCTACAGGCAACATGCTGCATTTTTTGTGTACTTGTGAGTACAAATTTGACTTGTTGTTTGCAGTGGGACTCTGTACAGAAGTACCTGGTGGCTCCAGACCGCAAGCCTGTCGTGTTAAATCGTTCATCATCAACAAACACCACCAACCCTTTTGGTTGCACCTTCTGTTACGGTGTCCAGGACATGATCTTTGAGGTGAGTGCAGATGTGACGGAAGACTGGTGGCTCCATCTGTTGCTTTCTGTACAGTTTCTGGATGCAGGTCATGGTGACTTTTGTAGTTGCAGTATTTAAGACTAATTGGGGAAGCCAGGTGTTTGTTTTGAAATCCTCGTCAGCTGTTGGCTGTTTATTTGAATCCTAGTGTGCTCTTAAATGTGCAATCACCATAAACATCATTGCATCCAAAGAATGGAACAACTATGCCAACATGCTAGTTTACCATGTGTGATCCAGCACCGCCATTGAAGCATTGAAGCTTTCAATGTCACCAGATGGTGCTTGCTCACGAAAACTGCTTTCCTGACCCAAAAACAGAATGCTGTGCTCAGCCAGGCAACAGATGTGCGGGTCCTTTCATGGAGAAAAATTGAACTGTTAAGTAATTCAGGATTCTGTGGAGATTTTCTCAGGAGTGAACCATATGTATGTGTGTGACGTGCCTTCTGAAAACTGTGAGGGCCAATCTAATTGTGATGGTTAGGAGTATTATGCAGGTAGATCTTGGTTGCATAGACAGACACAAGGTTAACACCAAAATGGTGCAAATGGCCAAAAACAATGGAAAGTCATCCACATTGTTGAAGAAAATTTAATCTGGCATGCCAACACATACAGTTTGACAGACACAGCCTTAAGTTTTTTTTCTTAGGTTTTCACGAAGTTGATTCCATGAACATTAATTCTGAAAAAATATGGCAACATGTGCCTCTAAAATGCTGCAGTACACAAATGGTGCCCTTGGCTGTGGAGGGCAGGAAGAATTGTCAACCTGAGGGATGGACTGTCAACCTGAAGTGAAGCTGAGGGTTGACTGTCCATCTCTCAGGTCCCACGCAGGCAAGGACACCATTTCCTATATTATACTCAAGAACAATAAATGAAGAAATATCACATCACTTTCATTATATTTTAATAAATCGACAATCATTTATATGACATAAATTAGGTGTATTTGGCAAGGCCGGGTCAAATCAACAGTGCCCCCAGTGACAAAAATTGGCAGCAGACAACAGTAATTTTCTTGTGGTTAACAGTCAAAACTGTTGCAGGCCCACTTAGCCAATCAGAACACTAGATTAATGCCTGAGGTATAATACTATGAATTGCCATACAGTTATACCTGCCTTGAGAGGCCACAGTCAGCAGGTCACCAGGGCTGTCTTTTGTGTTTAATTGGAATTATGAGATGAATAATCATTATAACATCTGTGACCTTGTTTTAACCTTGTGTCTATCTGTTCACATGTTACAGAATAACCATTATAACACCTGTGACCTTGTGTTAACCTTGTGTCTATCTGTTGACATGATGCAGAATAACCATTATAACACCTGTGACTTTGTGTCTATCTGTTGACATGATGTGGAATAACCATTATAACACTTGTGACCTTTTGTTAACCTCATATCTATCTGTTCACATGATGCAGAATAACCATTATAACACCTGTGACCTTGTGTTAACCCTGTGTCTGTCTGTTCATATGATGCAGAATGACCATTATAGCATCAGAGCTTTTGTTAACTTTGTGTCTATCTGTTCACAGGTTGTGTACAATAACCATTATAACATGTGACCTGGTAGTTACCTTCTCCGTATCTGTTCACAGGTGATGCAGAATAACCATATAGCATCAGTGACCTTGTATCAGCCAACTGGATCTCCAGCCAAAGACACCATCTCATGATCTCAGTGAAGACCATGGAAATCCTATGGATCACCATGGCAACAGATTCAGTAGAAACAAGACTGCCATGTGGCAGGAACACAGGCCAGTCTCCAAGAGAACCAACAGGAAAAAAAGAAAAAAAAAGAGAAGAAGCAAAAAGAAGAAAATTGCTGATTCTTGTGGGTGAAACAAGAATTGCTGATAGGGGAATGGGATGTTAAATTATCATGTGCGTTAATTCGGCTGTCCAGAAACATAATGTTTGGCATGCTCGTGTTTATATGGGGCCTTACAATACAGATAGCTGTTGTCATTTTAGTTAACGTCAAAAACATTCCCCAGCACCACATGACTAGTCTCTGTCATGACCTAGAGCTTTGCTAAAATCTGTCACTAATGATGTTTGTAGTGACATCAGTGACAACCACTGGTGTGACATCATATGTGGCCATTGACCAGAAGAAACAAGCTGTCAGTTGCAACTTGAAACTCGAGGCCTGCATCAGTGTTGTGCAAGTCAAATGTTTTGAGTGTGAATACTTGCAGTTTTTGTATACTGTGTCTTTTATTTGTTTTTTTTTATAAATGCCAAAGTAATAAATGACAAACATACCCTTTCATACCCTTTTAAGTGTAGAATTTACTTGGGAGGGAGGAGGGGGGCAAGGGGGAGATAGCGAAAGAGAAAAGTATCTATGCAGCTGGAGATTTCTAAATTTTTTTTTTAAAGAGGTTGGTGTTATCAATACCAAAAACTGAAAAAAGCACTTGGAATGGAAGGAAAAAATCTTGAAAATGTTCATATGTATAATCTTCTCTACTTGATTGCTTTGCTTCATTATTTATCTCATTTAATTTTGTGGTCAGAGCAGTGCTCACATTTCATTGTCCATCATTACTTGCATCGCATTGTGATCGTATCTACAACAGATGCCTCCAGTTGACTGGCAGAAAAATCATAGACATAGAACCAAGATTAGATCAGATGTTGGCAAGACATTTTGCACAATTTAATAAAAGCTGTGTGTGACATTAGAAACACATTTTAAATTTCTCACCTGCTTGCTGAGTCACAAGCCTCGCCCATACCAGTCCCACGGCATTTTTGGGATTAAATTGGTCTGTACTAATGTGGAAAAAGCTGAACGGATTTGGAACTAATATCCTGACAAATTTTACACGGGAGATTCTAGGTCCATTAAATCTTGTCATGTTTGCTTGTTTTTCATTTATGCATTAATTAATTAATTTTTTGAAGGGGAGGATCAAATAAGTGTCACCAAGAAAGCAGGGAAGTGATTGTCAGTTTGTTGTTTCTGGTGAGCGGGACTTTAACATTCTCTTTCTGTCTGCTTGTCTGTGAGGAAAATTGTGAAGGGACCAATGTTCCCACTTTTGATCTTGGAAGAGTTGACTCAAATGGTAGGGTATAGGAGAAATGCTGGGTTTTAAACTTTCGTCAAGGTCATGGAAAAATTGTGTGGACAGAAGCATAATTTTACTTGCTAAATGGACTGGATTACATTCTCTGTGAACTGTACTTAACCTGTCAAGCAGGCAAATTTACATGTTTAACATGGACACAGTCTTAATATCTTGTTTACACCGGTGGAAAGTTGGGAAAACATAGCCTCATCTGTTGAGCAGGCAAATTAATAACATGAGTTAAAGAAGCTGCAGTACACTACAGGGCAGAGGGGAGGGAATGTGGTCCAGGCAAATCAGAAATATGTTGTGAAAGTGTTGATTCTAACAGTTACAATATTTGAGTCATTAATTTTCAAGCTGATGTGTCAAAACATTTTTCGCACGCAATTTTATGATATATGGAAGGCAATGCAGTAATTTTTGGCTTTGTATGACAAATTACAAGACTCCCATCAGCATAAATTTTCATGAGTGCCTCTTGTTGTGGCTGAAGTGTTTGGCAAACTTTTTTTTCCTGTTGGAAATTCAAAATACTATGTACACAGTGAATAATTTTGCAGATGAATTCTTGCTATAGTTGCCAGTTGATATGTGACATTTAATGTGCATCTGATACTTAAGGTGTTGCAGCAGTATTTGTTGTGAGCTATTTACGAAAACAATTTTCTCTTTTATTGTTAGAAGATCTTGCACTGTCATTCATAAAGGCCTGCTCTAGTAAAATTACACGATCTGCCTGTATTTTCATCATGAACCATTAATCATGGTGCCACGAATCATCTTGAGGCCATATTATTACCTGGAAATTGATAAGATTAAAATTTATGGAAATTATTATGATACATGTCATGTAAGAAAAGGACAAGGTGCACATTTTCCAGGGATGGGGGTAGGATAAGGTTGAAATGCTGTGGACATGCACACATATAAAAAACATCTTAAGTTGAAATATCTGCTATGTCTGTGTGCTGGTTTCTCCACGTTCATTTATTCTTCTTTAATAGTGTGCCAATTGACTGAATGAAACACTCTGTAAATAGACTTTGTGTGTGATTAAATTAACATTCCTGGATGTGGAGTATGGTATTTACAAGTGCATTGAATATTGTGTTCCCATTGGCTGTTGAGCTGTCCACAAGTTTAATTTTAATAAGTCAAAAGGGTATTCCCTTAAAGATCTCACATTGCTCAATGTATCAGCTAGCATGATTGGTTTACTAGTGTGCCCATGTGTCCAGTCAAGATTGAGTTCTCAAATCCAAGAAGTGTCATCGATATAATATCATAGGGGTCAGACTTGGATTTGTAAACCTAAAATTGAATCAGTGTCATAGGATTTGGGCATCACTAGATATGTAACCACAGAATACCTGGTACCATATATTTAAAATCATATTTAAAAATATAAATAAAAAAAAAAAAAATAAAAAAAAAATGTAATCCAAAGTCAGACTAAATGTTAACACAGCTTAACACTCTGGAACATGTCGCCTGTAGGTGGCAACACAGGTAGCTTCCCTCTGCTATCCATCTGTTGCAGGTGGAACTGCATGGGGGAAAAAACAAATCTGCTTCACTCATTGGTTTAGAATGTCATGTGACCCGGGAAGCAGGTGTTGCCACCATGCAGAATAGTGTTATGTCATGTGCCGTATTACCATTGTGTTGCTCCATCAACCGTGCATGAGTGTGTACGTGCTGTTTGCTGTGCAGTCATTTGTCTCTGGCTTTCTAGGGGTATAGAGGTCAAAGGGTGGATATTTAGGAGGCAAATTTAGTGATTAGATATGGCTGCCCGATAAGTCCATGGTCATACAGTGACATATTCTAGTTTGGGATTTTACCCTTGTGAAATACAAATAAATTGTGAGAGTTTCATCTTTGTAACTTTCACATGACAAGAAAAAATGTTGAAGACATAACTCAAAGAGAGGCATGTATGAAAACAGTATCATGTGATTCAAGCCTGCAAATAAATCTGTATGCAAATATTTTTGCACATTTTTAGTATTGAGATCTGTGAAGTTAATTTTCCATTGCATTGAACATTTGCATTTGATTTGAAAAAAATAAAAAGCATAAAAAAACAATAGTCAAAGTAGTCTGCAAAACAGAATTATTTGTTCTTAGTTTACTGTGACAGAAGTGGACTTCACTGTGTCCCAAGTTGGACCAGGACACACTTGGAGTCCCTCTCTGTGGTGGAGGTTGGCTGAAGCACCCAGTCTGCCTGAACAGAAATGGTTGACCTGTACGATATGCAAGGTAGATCCTAATAGACTTCAACCACAATTCTCATTCACAATGCTTGCTGGGAATGAAACCACTCATTAACCCTCTGTTCCCTTGGGTTTAGGCTGAGTCAACAGCTTTTCGTGTTGAAAATTTGAATTCCTTTTTCAGAGGCTCAAAGTCACACAATAAAGAAAAATGGGGTGGGTTTGCTGGAAAATGGTGCAGAAGGTAGGGTTCTGACTGGCTTATGATGGGGCCCACTGTCCAAAGAAGTGGGAGATTGGAAAATTCAGCTGATTTTATGACCAAACAAGTGGAAGATTTCCTGCTTTATTGGGAAACTTGGAGCTTTTTTTTTTTTTTTTTTTTTTTTTTTTTTTTGCATTAATGGTGTTTTTTTTTTTTCTCCAAAACATTGAGATGGATAATATTTGATCAGGATCACCAAGTGGTTTTAGTAGGTTTTAGGGGGAATGTGTCAAGTTCAAAACATATGTATGTTTGTTTGTGGTGGTTCTCCTTTCTATTTTACATATATAGCATTGTATTGAAGTATGGGCATATGTGTAATTCTGTACAATCAATTTCCATGAAAATTATGCTTTCTGGACAGGGTATGTATCCACAATTCATCTTTAAAAAAATGAACTGGTGTTTGTTTTTTTCTTTTGGAATAAGTAACACGAGGCTAGTTTCATTGGATACTAGTACTTTAGAAAGTAGGTGAACAAGGACTTCTAAAGTTCCTTGTGACACTCGAAGCTTCAATTGAGAATGAACTTGCCTGATGTCCGGGACATATGTGCAGTTTTATCAGTTTCAGCTCTGCTGACCAAAGGTTGCAGAGCTCATGTGATCACTCATGTCTGTCATTCTGTCTGTCCGTAAAGTTTTTGATTGTAAATGTGATACAGTCCTCAGTTTTGGGGTTAACCCCGTGTAGCTTTTAGGACTTATAAAGTGTATGAAAATCTAAGTCTAGTTTGTTATTGGTGGTGCCACCTTCAGTGTTACGCAATATATGGGTAAAAATGTAAAAATCTAATTCTAGCATGCTTTATTTTTGATAGATCTTCATCAAATTTTGTGGGAGTGTGGAGGAGGTCAAAATCTCACTTGCATATGGTGCTAGTTGCCTCACCTCTTATTTGATGGAAATTATGAGCCAAAATGTCGTGAAAGATTCAAAATTACATGTTTGGAAAAATAATAGAACTAGACGTGTCAAATTTATGGAATCTATAAATCATGCCAATGCTAATATTCTTTAATAATAATGGTGACCTTGATCTGTTTTTGTTAGGTCACCAAGTCAGTAAAGTCAAAAAATGTAATTTTGTAATGGCAGGGTGTAGCTTGAACATCAATGGCAAAGGGAATGGAGCCTCCAGATCAAAATTACACTTGAGTAAATTGTATTTAAAACTCTGCTTGGTGACCTATTTTTGTGTCATTGTGACCCAATTATGGAGTTTAGCACTCGTCCAATTTTATCGATTTTCTTCAAAAACTGGAAAAGATATTACCAGATTTCAAGAAACAGAGAATGTATAGAAAGCTGGATGCATGATACACATTTTGAACAGTAACATTTTTTAATCCAAGTTGAAGGTGAAGGTCATATGGCCACTTTGAATATAGAGGTCACAATGTGAAAATATTCTAAATACTCAGCACCCCACAGTTTTTGAGGTAGGCCCATGTGACTTCAGGACGAATAAAGTATATGAAAATCTACCCAGCCTTTGATTGGAGGTGCCACCTACGTAATATGTAATATATGTGCCAAAATATGAAACTCTTGCAATGAGTCTAGTATCCTTAATGTTTTATTGATCCTCATGAAACAGTGGGATTGTAGAGGAGGTCAAAATCTCAGTTGCATGTGATACTAGTGGCACCACCTATACCTTCATGGAATTTCTGAATAAAAATGTCCATAAAGGTACAAAATATTAAATTTTGAAAAATAATTGAATTAGACATAGGATGTATAGATCATATCCAATGCTATGTGTTATATATTAACAGTGACCTTGACATATTTTTCTTAGAGCACCAGACCTGTAATTGCAAGTTGAAAGAAGTAATTTTGTGATGACAGGGTGTAGTTTGGACGTCAATGGCAGAGAGAATTGAGCTTTCAGATCAACATTGCACTTGAGCATATTATACACAAAACTTTACTAAGTGACCTACTTTTTGTGTGTCACTGTGATCCAGTGATCATGGAGTTTGCCACTTGTCCAAGTTTATTTTTTTTCTTCTGTTACTCAGAAATTTAATACCTGGTTTGAACAAACAGACCATGCATCAATAGCTGGACCCAGGGTGCACGTTTTGATTTAATTTTTTATCCAAGTTGAAGGTGAAGGTCATATGGGCACTTGGAATTTAGGAGTCAAAATATGAAAAGTGTGTGAATGCTGTACCATCTGTAACGTTTGGTGGGTCATTTTAAAATTTAGTGAGATTGTGCAGGTCAAAATCTTGATTGATGGAGATGCAAGTGGCACCACCTACAGTGGAAATTATGTTCCAAAATGTGTTGAACAGATAAAATTCAATACCTTGGAAAAATAATTAAGCTGGACATTTCAAATTGATAGGTTAAATAGATTATGTCCAACACTATTATATTATGGAATATTTGGTATCTGCGGCCTAGTTTTTATAGTTCACTGGGCTCAAAAAGATGACAGGAATGGTTTGGTGATTGGAGGGATGTGGCATGGACATCAGTGGAGAAGAGAATCTACCCTCCAGATCAATATATTACACTTGAATGCGTGTTCCATGAAAGTCTACATGGTGACCTACTACATTCTCAAGGTCACAGAGGGATTATGTTTATGAAAATTGAGTTTTTGTGATGGTCATCCAATTATATGTCAGCAGAGCATCAGGCCGATGGGCCTCTTGTTTTTTTTTTTTTTTTTTTTTCCAAGGCAAACATAGGATGGAAGAGTCAATTTAAACTCCAGTCAAACTTTGTACAAATTTCATATTTGCTTTCTTTTAGTTGGTGGAAAAATTGATGGACGACAGTTTGGCACCTATGAAATAAGAGTATAAAGTACAAGGTGTGGAGGAAAGTGCTCCATAGTATTCCTATAAAGTGCTCAGGGTACCTGGACACATTTTCCAAATGTGAGCCTCAAGTCAGACCTATGTTTGGAATATCATGACACAAATTTTGCATCATTAAAGGTAAAAATTTAGAATATTCACATTATTCTAGCATTATGTGAATCATGAGGGGTATGCCTTAAGTCTAATGTAAGAATCCTGATCTGCATGATGAACTTGCCATTTCTGTCTTGATGCCTTTGTTCACATATCATTGTGACAATTATGACAAGAAAATCTGTTGCGCAGATATTTAGGCTGAGGAGGGGACACTCTGTAGACTTCTGTGGTTAGTTTCCCTTTTCTCATTTACAGTCCTGGAAGTCAAATGTTATCTGCTCTGATTCCCCCACCCCCCACCCCCCACCCCCCTTTAATTTGTGGTGATACTCCTTTCAGATATTTCGGATGAGAATCGTGGATGAGGCCTATCAGGATAACAGGTTGTTTGTCCACAGCCTGCCTCCGCAGGGAGGGGTACTCGGCACCCACTCCATGCCAAGGAAGGCTGCGGACTCATGTCTTAATTGAATTAGCAGAGGGTCAACAAGATCCCTGTCAGTCTCTCTGTCATTTGATGTGACCAAAAGAAAGCATGCAAATGTGCAAGGATTAAAAAATGAATTGTTCCGGAACAAAAAGGAGAAATTCTGATTTTGACATTTTGTCGTCATGTCTACCATATAAGTATGTAGAACAGCTTGTCTGTGCCTTGTTTTAACACTCGTGTCTACACACTGCCATTGATGGGACTTGTGCATCATTAGAACCATATTGCACCCCTCTGATCAAAAGTAAGTCCAATGATGAAGTGTGGTTGGAACAGTCCATTTGAAAACTGAAGGGGTCAAAGGTATGGACTCGGTGCCATAATTTATGTGGAAATATGTTGCAAATATTGAGTTACTTCTGATGAAATATGTACAAATGTAGAGCAATTTTAATTCATTGAGGGCCAGATATGTTATATCAATATGAAATTTGTCAAGTATTTTGCATAATTCTAGTACATGCATTTGGTGATGACAGTTGGAAATGAAAGGTTAATAGCGTCAAAAGGGTTATCGTATTCTTACTGAGCACCCAGGGAGCTTAGGAAATCATTGGAGTGCGAATCCCGAGGTAAGACAAACCTATGTTTTGAATACTCTAACTACTTTCCCTTAATTAATGTTAAAAATTTAAAATACTTAGATGGCTGTAGCATTTTCAGAGTTGTAAGAATGAGGGGTGAGGGTGGGGGTGGAGATGCTGAGGGACGGTGGCATATAAAAAATGGTACAAATTCTGGAAGGAATTGTCACAGCTAAAACATAATTTTTGGGTAAATTTGTTCACCCATGGTCATTGTTTAATCTCTGCAAGTGAATAAAATAAGGAAGGCAGGGTATGAATATAGATTTCTCTCCTGAAGATGCCAGAAGTCACTTTTTTAAATACATTACAAAAGCTAAACGTCAAGTTTTAGCTGAAGCCTGTGATGTCTTGAATGATTATGTGACCTCCCGACATACACAGTATATCACGTAGATCTTTAACTTGGCTATATATTGGTTTCCTGTTAAAATGAAAGCAAGTTCTTGTGATGGAGCAATGCAAATTATGAAAAGTTTATGGAGTATCATTTGTGACTTATGATTGCATTGAAACATTCAAATGCCAGTTTGATTTGTACCAACTCACACCACACCGAGTACTGTATCATCTGTGGAATATATGGCATCTGAAGGCCTTGAATTGTTCATTTCTGTTTCAGTTGTTTGTGCTGTGTCTTTTTGATGGTTGCCTTTGAAGGTTGCTGGTTGGTTGTACAAATTTGAAATATTTAATGGGCCTTCCAGTAGAGTGTGCCTGTATGAACCGTTTCCCACTTAAACCGGCCAAAACTTGCTGGTGCTCAAATGTCATTATTTTCAACTAATTTCAACAGTAATGAAAAACAATTTGAATGAGAATTTTAGATGAAGCCTATGAAGATAGCATGCCCTAGGTCAACAGCTTTCCTTGGCATGGGAAAGCTGTTTACTCAGTGTTAATTCAAGGGGGGAAGGGTTAAATGACTACCCTGTCCATGACCAAATAGTGGTAAATGGTTCAGAGTCTAGGGGATGTGAAAGGAGGATGCATGCTACCATAAATATATGTTCAACATGTGTTCAAGAAATGCCAGGTTGCTTGCTAAACTAGGACAATATTTCCAGATGTTGTTGGAGTGTCATAGAAACATAGAACTGAAATGTGCACATATATTTTCTGGCATAATTTCTGTTAGTTAAATGTCAAAGCAGAACTGAATAATTGTACAAGGCACACTAATGGAAGAGAAATTGTTGAATTTAATTCAAGCCATTCCATATTATTTTCCCACAAATGCTCAAAACACTTTTGTTTGCCTGGCGCTAATATTATATTTATGCCACACTACCAGGTATATTTATTTTAATAGTGGACCCTCTGTGTTTTCTTGCCATTTGTGTCATTTTACAACATTCAAAGGATGAGTGGACTTGACACTTTTTGTCTGTTAAATTCTCACAACAACCAAAATGGGAGATTTAGTAAAATATGTTTGTTGTTCCATTTGTCAGAAATCTTTATTTCCACAACATTCTTAAACCAAAAGAAACAAAAAATAAAAAAGAGAGACAGGTCTGATTTAAAAAGCGAAAGTAACAGCAGTGAAATAAATGTAAAACCATGTATCTGAAATCAAATCCATCATCCTCTCTGGCAGTGATTTGACAGACTAGTGTATAAAAGTATTACTAGAGGGCAGCACTGGCTGGTAAGTTTACATCACTCAATCTGAGCAGCTGTCTTCATGGGTCCCTGTGTTTGCTTCCTACAGCGGTGTTCCAGAAATGTACTGGGTGCACTATAACTTTTCAGGTCAGGTCTAAAGGGCATATCCTCTTGTGGACCAGAGGTGATACTATTGTGAACCCGAGTAATGTAATAATCTTCCAGTTTCATGTTAGAGATGGAGTCGACGGCTTTCCTTGGCATGCCCAAGGAAAGCCGTCAGCCTGGGCTGTTCTTACCTTTGAAGGAGATACAGGCGTGCTGGTAATAAAACAAAATTTCAGGTCTTTTCAGGAAGAATTTGAATTTGGGCCATTACAGTGATTCAGATGGGCATAACTTTTGTTGTGATTAACACTGAAAAAGTGAATTATATGTAAAATCGCATCAAAGGGCAGACAAGTCCCTGTCATAAGTATCTGTCAGCACCAAAATTTGGCACAGTCATTAATACATTTTGAATATCAGTGAAGTGACCTTTTGCTGCAGTTACAAGCAAGCAGAAACCCCAAGAGAAGTGGCGGTGGTATGTCGTAGCATCCACATTTTCAAATACATTTACACATATGCACAAACTGTCCAATGCGGACATTCATTGTTTAGTAAATACTCACGTGATCAGTGAATCAGCATGTGTGTGGATTTGAGTCTCGCATTATTGTGCCATGAATCTCTTAACCCTTTCCCCCTCAAACCGGCCAAAACCGACTGGTGGTCAAATGTCATCTGCTTCAGCGTTTTCAACTTATTTCAACAGTCATGAAAAACAATTTGACTGAGAAATGTACATGAGACTTATCAAGATCACATGCCCCAGGTCAACAGCTTTCCTTGGCATGGGTCTACTGTCCAGTGAGGCTGAACGTGCTGACCCATAATTGATGATGTCACAATACAACATAACATCTAGATTTCCCCTATTAACGTCACATGGCCCTATATAAAGGCCATGCACACAACGCAGCATTCAGTTTTGATTGAACCACTTAACCATGGAGTTGAAAGATGTCAACTCTCTGTACTGCTGGGTATAAGATTAAAGTTATGCTCAACCTGTGGTCAATCATTACTCATTAGCCTCTGCAGAGTCCAGTAAAGGACGAAACGCTAAGGCAAGGAAGTTTTGCTGATTTTTAAAAAAATAATTGAGTGATTCATGCAATGGAACATGTCAACTATGGGTGGCACTACATATATCTTGATATCTCTCCCCCCCCCCCCCCTAATTAAAACCAACTTCCTCTTTGCATTTATAATTTTTTTATAAAACTTTATCTTCAAGGCCGTGTGAGTGGTGCACAATGGGACAACGTTACCATAATAGATGTATCACAACAAGGATCCAACGCAGCTGCAGCAAATTTTTGTGAGAGATGCACATAATTGTGGACCACATTCCTATTGAAAACCAGCTTCCTCTTATTATTTTAAACTTGTTATGAAACTTTTGTATGTATTTGATGGCCGTCTGAGTGACACACAATACAGTGGTCTGTCACCAGAGCTTTCCCCAAGAACACATCCACAAGTGCTCTTTCATTTCGTAGACAACAATATGTAAATTGTATGTGAAGTATTCTACTGCGAAGTCTCCAAAAAAAAAAAAAAAAATGCAGAATTGAGGAAAAAAAGATTGTGGGTACCGAGGGTAATGCGTTCTCTGAACGCTATTTTCTGTATGTGTAAAGGCCTTGATTGCATTTTGGTCCATATTTGAAAGATTGATAATGTTGAGGCATTTCATCTGGAAAATTTTGATAGCCCATGTTTTTTTAACTTGATCCTCTGGGGACTGAATTAATATATTCCTGAGTACATTGTAGAGTGCACAGAGGAAAGCTGTTAACATATTCCTGAGTACATTGTAGAGTGCACAGAGGAAAGCTGTTGACTATTTGCTGGAATAAATCTTGATATAAACAAGAAACTGATGAAATTTATGAAACTGGACTCTATCCTGATAAGTTTATGTGCAAAAAAGTTGCATGCTAATACATTATTTGTTATTTTCAAAGGCTGCAATTTCATGATGAACTTGGAGATATCCTGCAGTTTTATGGTCATAGAAATCACTTGAACTTTCCCATGGCCTGCTTTTTGGACAATGCATGCTATGTTAAACAAACAGGACGCCTTTTTTTAGCTCTGCTGACCAAAGGTCGCAGAACCTATGCAATCACTCATTTGTCCATCTGTCTGTTCGTAAACACTTTGCTTGTGAGTGTGATACAGTCCACAGTTTTTAAAATTGCCCCATATAACTTTGAGGACTTGTCAAGTGGATGAAAATCAAGGTGGAGTTCTATATTGGTGGTGCCATCTGATGTATTATGTATTAAGAATGGGGATTTGGTCGAGTGGATATGTGCGTTTCCCATTTCAGCTAGGCGACTGGTGTCAAAGGTTGCAGGTTCGAGTCCCGCTCGTTCCGAACATAAAATATATATTTTCGGCATTTCCTTAATGCTGGTGGATTTAAGTCCCCGATTCTGGAAATAAATGCCGACTCAGTAAATATACTGCATTACCGTGTTGATATGGCACTCACACATAACTACCTCCATTGAACCATTCTTTTTAGGAATGGGGATTTGGTTGAGTGGATATGTGCGTTTCCCATTTCAGCTAGGCGACTGGTGCCAAAGGTTGCAGGTTCGAGTCCCGCTCGTTCCGAACATGAAATAATTATGTAATATAAAGAGCTTGTCCAAGGTTATTGTTTTTTGTTAAAAACTCGAAATGTTATTACCTGCTTGGAAAAACATACAGGTCAAAATGTGAAAATCTTGTGCCAAGTCCAGCATCCTTAATTTTTATGGATCTTCATGTAAGTGAAGATGAGGTCAAAATCTCTGTTGCTTATGATACTGGTGGCACCACCTGTAATTTGATGAAAATTACGAATTGAAATATTTTTGACTGTTTTCTGTGAGGTCACTAGACCTGTTAAGTTGGAAGAGGTGATTTTGTAATGGTAGGGTATAGTTTGGCCATCAGTGGCAAATAGTATTAATCCTACAGATCAAAATTGTTCTTCGGTACGTTATATATAAAATTGTGCTGGGTGACCTACCTTTTTGGTCACCATGACCCAATGACCGTGTGACTGTGATCTGTTTTTCAAGGTCGCTAAGCACTTAAGGAAGGACATTCAGTTTAATATATGGATAAAGAATCAGACAAATGATACCAAATGTACCATCAATGTGTATCATGTGAAAGTTTGACATGGCATAATATGGATAACTTTGATCAACTTTTCAAGGTCATGGAGGGAATACATTTCAGGAAATGATTCTTTGGTGATGGTGGTCAGCAGAGCATTTGGCCCATGAGCCTCTTGTTTTGCACTTGCAGCAAACATTTTGTTTACTGTGCAGTGCCAAGCCCCCTTGCAGACTATCAAATAATTTGAGGAAACAATGACAATTTGACACACCAATCAAGAAATTAATGTCAGAAGTGTCTGGGTCTCAACAGAAATGTTGAACCTAAAACAAGACGGGGAAATAAGAGATTTTACATTGTGGAAAACATGTCCAGGTTGATGACCAATGGAGCAACACTCAGATCTAGGCAGGTGCTACACCTAGTGGACAGATTGTGAACTAAAGTAAGATTGAAGCAGGACACTGCAGGCATTCTGTACACAGGAGCTTGCAGGATATAATTTATTTGAACAGATTGTTGGGGTTTAACTGTGGTGTGGTCAATATATGTCCCATGTTGTTATATATTACTAACAGAATTCCCTTTGAACACTTGCATGAGTGCTATAGATGATGGCCATGGGGTGAGGAACATTTGCTCATTTTCCAGATCTGGTCTTTTGGGGTAAAAAAACAAAACAAACCCCACAAGAGTAGCATTTTTTTTCTTTCTTTCTGACATATGAAATTAGTGGATAATCACCCAATATATATGTGTCAGTTTTTGCAATTTTCACATATCTTTTAATATAGGATTTATGTATTGTATATTGACTTTGACCTTTGGTGACCAGAGGATAAGAAGCCAGGTCACAGAGGGATAAACGCCATCTATGAAGAGAAGCCATTAATGCCTGAATATTTTTTCCTTAATGATGGCCAGTTAATGTAACTATTGTACAGGGCATAATTTTTATTGAAATCTACTGCCACACCAAGGGCACCATAAATGAATTTACAACAGATCTCATGGAAGGAGACGGTAACATCTTCCTCAAAGTTTATGATGGCTAGAAACTATTTGACGGCAGGATTTAGTAATCACTCCAATCTACATCATATTGTGTTTAATTTCTTATTTATGTTTTCAGCATTGTATATCCCATAGACCAATGTATAGGCTAGTTTAGTTTCTTTATGTATAGTGGAACTCTCTTTTTTTCACTACTTTTAGATGTAATTGTAGGTGTAGTCAGAATGGTAGCATTTTGTTTTATTCTATATAGTTTGTGACAGAAAGGTTTTAGTGTGCCAGAAATTGTTTATAGTGTAGTTTAGTTTGATTTTGCTAATAAAAGTTTTGTGGGGGGGGGGGGGGGGACATGCCAAGGTACTTTGTAAGGACTGACATATTTGTAAAGTATATGTCATGAACATCTATGTCAATTATGATTATATAATTCAGATTTAACACTAGGGAACATATCTGGCTGTGTATATAAATGTGTATAACTGATTATATATTATATATATATACATGTATATATAAAAATCACAAAAAACTCCCAGAGAAAAGACTGTATTCTATGTGGTTTGTATCGCAACATTAACAAATAGCCTGCATAAGCTTTGTACTTTTCTTTGCACTAGGTATTTTATACGAGTTTTCAAGACCTTGTATAGTGAGGTTTATGGCCATACTTGTTATTGTCAGTGTTTGGCCTCAGCAAGTGATCCTCATTTGGTATTGAAGTTATCAGCAGAGACATGTTTTGTAAATTGCATTTTGAAAAGGAAACAAATGTCAAAAAAAAAACAAACAAAAACCCCAAAAACTTTTTAGCATGCATGCAGGCCTGTAACCCTTAAAGTGCTAATTTATAGACTGAGTCAACAGCTTTCCTTGGCAAACTTTGCCCTGAGCTGTTGATCTGGACCATATACCTTCTCTGGAACTGTCAAGTTGAGAGTAGGCGTGCTGGTTCTTGAATGAGAGGCCTTTTGCACAGGGAATTTAATGGTGAAATTGTTATGATTATTCATACCAGTGTTATTAGTGTCGTGACTAGCACTCAAAGGGTTTAATTGACAGAACACAATATTCAGTGGTGATGTGTTTGTGTATTCATATATAATCATAACCATATATGACCTCATTTTCCACAGTTGATGGTAAGCTAGTCTTTACGGAAAACTGGGTCAAAGGTCAGTAAGGTCATAGTCCCATAAGTCATACATATGTTGACAGTTGTAGGTCCTGTTCTCCAGCCATAACTGTTAGGTATTCATTGTTTTTGCTTGGATGTAAGGGAGGTCTAGGTATTTTCAACTGGGATATATATATATATATATATTATGTGTGATTGGTAAATGAGATGTTGGTAAGAGTTTGGTGTTACCAACTATTGTAGACTTCTGCTGGTGTAACTTTTTCATATTAACGGATAACCTATTTTACATATATGCCAGATTTGTTGTCATTGGATATCCTGCTGTCATGGATACACAAAGAATGATGGCGTGTTTTTTATCACTTTGTCACACACAGCCTCATTTTGGACAAGTGACTTTCTCAGCCAAGCTTCCCATCACCATGCACCCTGTAAATTTATCAGTTCTTGTAACCATGGTAACATGACTCGTATTCTTTCACTTCAATGGCTGCTTTCGTCCATCACTTTTTTTTTTTTTTTTTGCAGTTAGGGCAGTCTGATGTGTTGCATTGAACATTTGAAACTCCCCAACACCTATATGTGGGACAAAATTGTACATATGTGGGACAAAATTGTAAAGTGTTTCATACTCTTTGTCATTATAATGACCGTTGTCAATCACAACATTGTCTTGGTGTAAGCCTGTTTGGGCAAACCAGCATCAGCTTGTCCACATACGTCTCTTGAAAATACAGAGTAGATGCAACTATCAACTAATCAGGGATGTGATGCATAGGACCCTGACATTGAGTGTGATCTTTAGCTGTTGACAGTAAAGTGGGTCAAAGGTAAAGTGACGTGAAAATGGAAGATAAAATATCCTGTTTTATAGAAAATTTAAAATGTAAAAAAAAAAAAATGATTAAGAAGTGTAAAAAAAATTAAGAGGACATGTTTGTTGTGGCTAGGTCCTTGAATTCATGTCTTACTATTGAAGTTGTTGGATGCTTTGGTTGGCAATATTGCATCACGAAGCAAGTCTTGCAGTAGATGAAGTAGGAATTCACTATTTGTCAAAAATGCAAGAGTTTTTTGGTTTTAAAAAAAAAAAAAACATTTGAATATGCAATTTTGTTGATTTCAGCTGAATGTACAGGCAACTTAATGCTTGTTTGGAGTTAGATTCATAAGACAAATGACACGTGTTACTTTAGGCCAGCTTTGACTCTTCAATTTTAAGACCATTGAGAAATTATGGCAATAGACACACAGAGATAACTTATGGTAGTAACAATCGGAAACTTTTCTCTTTTACCTTTTTTCTTTTTAATATAGAATAAAGCTTTAAAAGAGGACCGGGTACCAACGATACCTTGTTTATTAGATGTTAGTAGGTACAAAAGAGCATTGTTTTGTTTGGGGGCAATGACAAGTATGCAGAATTTGATACAAAGCATCGTTTTGTGGGTTTATTGTTAGGCTCGATGTTGCATGGCAGAAGTATTGTACGCATCCTTGAAAGAATGAGACTAGAACGTAGCACATTGTAAAAGCAACTCTAGATTTCATTTACTAACTCTGCAAAAGGAGACAAGCAAAATTTAATCGCATTTTTTTTTTCATCAATGAAAATCACAACAGTATGTAAGGGATTCTCACCAAATCATTTGAATTCTAACTTCATAGTTGTTCATTTGTTCATTGGCTGTACAGTTTTTTTTTTCTTTTTGATAAATTATTGTACGATAATTAAGACAACTCCCAAGAGGTGCACTGCCGCTGTGTATAGTATGAATTTTCTGATCACATGATCAGCTTGATTTGCATATTCTGGTCACGTGAGTGACTGGGACATCTCCTGTATTCTCAGTAATCTGATCTGTTTTAAGATGAGTAGAAAAGGAATTCTCAAGAGGAGTGACCCACAAGATGGGCAAAGTTTCCAAACGCTGTTACATTGCAGAGTTTCTGTAAACATTCGTCTTATTTTTATTGGAAATAAAAGACTACTTGATTCTGCATTTGCTGTTTATGTGTTGTCTTGGTATGCTTGAATTGCAAGCTTGCATCATGGATGTGTCCATCTATCTGTGTAAAATACACATACACACAATAACATTTTACATGGACATTACATTGTAAACCCTTCACCCTGATACAGTTTACTTCATCAACACTCAAAAATTCTGAAAAGATATTTGATGCTGTCCAGTCAAAGAAAAACGCATTAACTGGTCAGCAGAGCTGATATGATGGTGGTCTTGATCTGTTATCCATCGCCCGTCTGTCTGAGCATCTGTCATTCATGCGTCCATCTGTTCACATTTTCAACTTCTCCTGAACCATGGGCCAAATTCACTTCAAACTTGATGGCAATATACCCAGGGTGAGTCTCGACTAAGTTTGTTGAAATGGTCACAATCCAATTAAGTTTTTTAAAATTTTTTATTAGGGGACCATGGAGGGCGAGTTCCCTATAGTGATCACTGGTTCTGTATGTCAGACTGTGTGTCCGTCCTTCATTATGGTTTTTTATCAGACCAAAGTGAAGTTCAAACATGAGTGACCTTGACCCAATTCCCAATGTCACGGCCACTTTTGTGAAATTCAGTGTCCGCACAATTTATAAACTTTTTTATTTACGGGTTTTATATTGTTCATGATTATAGTCCTCTATAGGCCAAGGTTAAATTTGAACATGAGTGACCTTGACCCATTTCTCAAGGTCACACAGCCACTCAGGATCACTCTTTGACCATATTTTGACTACCGATAACATTTCAGTTTCTCCAGTGTACACAGTAGCAACATACTGTAGTGACCATGCCCAAGTTTTCACTGACATTTCCTAAGGTAAGACACTGAAGTGATTCTCCTTCTATGGAGTCCACCCCGAATGCACTAGAAATGTGACCTTATTAGAGGGGTAAACTTCTAGCATGCAGCAATAGTTGCGGCCCTCAACTGTACCATGTTTGTATACGGTGGTCCCCTCAGTGGTGCAAGTACCACTATTACATCTAGTTTTTAATGAATTTGTAGCTCGGCTGATTTGCCAGCTAAGTTCATCTTGTGCTTTGCAGGCATTGCGCCAGTGTCTGCATCCTTCCATCAACAATTCACATTTTCAACTTCTTCGAAAAACTGCTAGCTGAATTCACTTAAAACTTGGGGAAGATTACCTTGGGTGGGTCTAACAAGTTTGTTTAAATGATCACTCTCCAATAATTTTTGGATTCTCATTAATTTTTAGTGCTAAGCTCATCTTATGGTCCTTTGTCCGTGTTTATCTGTCGTCCCTTGTCAGTCATCAACAATTGACTTCTCCAAAACCGTCAGCCAGATTCACTTCAAACTTGGTGGCAATGCACCTTGGTTGGTTCTCTACCAAGTATGTTCAAATGGTCACGCTCCAGTGATTTTTTATATTTTTTAATGATCTGTAGCTCAGCTGCCTTGTCAGTAGCTGAGCATATCTTATGGTCCTTCGTATGTCATCGTTCGTCGTCAACAATCGACTTCAACTCCAAAACCATCAGCCAGATTCACTTCAAACTTGGTGGCAATGTACCTTGGGTAGATCTCTACTAGGCTTGTTCAAATTGTCACGCGTGGATGATTTTTTAAACTTTTAGCTCAGCTGACTTGTCAGTTAGCTGAACATTTGTGAAGGTCTGTCGTCAGCCCACAATTCACATTTTCGACTTCTTCTCGAAAACAGTTTACTAGATTCACTTCAAACTTGGTGCGGATGTACCTTGGTGATTTTTTTATTTTTTATGAAAGTTTTTGTTCTTTTTTGGAACCAACCTTAAAAAATTTCCGAAACAGCTCACCTAATTGCTTTGATATCACTTAGGGACACTCCTGGGGACTCCTAGTTTTTAATTTGTTTACCAGGTGGCACTGTGATTTTTTTCTAATTTGTTATGATTTTTTGTGTGTTTTTGCTATTTTCGACTTAAAACTGAACAGAACTGTCACTCACATTAAGCTGAAAGTTGGTGGATATGTTCTTTGTGGAAGGGTCAAACAAAGTTGTTCACTAGGTGACAATGCTGTGGATTTCTGAGTTTTTACCATTTTTTCAATTTGGGTACCTATTGGTAAATGCACCTTTCCTATTGATTATTATGGAAGTCAATGGGAATCTAATGCTCATTCATATTTTTTATTATTTCTCTAAATCCATAATCCAGATTGACTTCAAACTTGGTGGCAATGTACCTTGGGTGGAGTCTTAAGCACATTGTTCCAATGGACATGCTTCACTGATTTTGGGATTTCTTATATCATTTTTGTTTGTTCATTTTTGGGGGCAAATATAAAAAAATCTTCTCTGAAACCGCTCACCTGATTGCTTTAATAACATGCAGGGACACTCCTAGATCTTAATTTGCTCACCAAGGGGTACTGCAATTTCATTCTACTTTTTTTTATGTTTTTTGTTTGCTGTGTGTGTTTTGCTATTTCTGACTTCACCAGAACCATCACTCACACTAAGCTGAAACTTGGTGGATACGTTTCTTGTGGAGGGGTCAAACAAAGTTGTACAATAGGTAGAACTGATATGAATTCCGGATTTTTAACATTTTTTCAGTTTGGGTACTTATCAGTAAATGCATGTCTCGTATTGATTAGTATGGAAGTCAATGGGCATTCTAATGGTAGTTCACATTTTCGACTTCATTCCCAAGTGTCTTTCGGATTGACTTCAACCTTGGTGGCAATGTACCTTAGGTGGGTCTCTACCAAGTTTGTTCAAATGGTCACACTCCATTGGTTTTTGGACATTTTATGTTTTTTCTTGGGGGGTGGGGGTGGGGGTGGTGGTGGTGGCAAATTTAAAATATCGTAAGGGTATGTGTATATGTCAGCTGAGCACAGGACTGTCATAGTCATCTTTTTCCTTTTTTGGGCAAATATTAAAAAATCTTGTTCTCTGAAACTGCTATCCCAGTTGCGTTGATATCACACAGGAACACTCCTAGAGACGCCAAGTTCTTAATTTGTCAACCAGGTGGCGCTACGATTTTCATCTATTTTTTAAATGATTTTTTGTGTGTTTTTGCTATTTTCGACTTTTTGTCCAGAACCATCGCTCACATTAAGCTGAAACTTGGTGGATATGTTCCTTGTGGAAGGGTCAAACAACGTTGTTCACGAGGTGGCACTGCTGTGGGATTACTGATTTTTAACGATTTTTTCAAGTCGGGTGCTTATCGGTAAATGCACATTTTCTGTTGATTACTCTGTAAGTCAATGGGCATTCTAATGCTAATTCACATTTTCGACATCTCCGAAACCGTCATCCAGATTAACTTCAAACTTGGTGGCGATGTGCCTTGGATTGTTTCCTACCAGATTTTTTTCAAATGGTCGTGCCCCAATGATTTTTGGATATTTTTTGTGGCAAATCTGACAAAATCTTCTTCTCCCAAATTGCTCAGCCAATTGCTCTGATATCACACAGGAACATCTCTAGTACTTAATTTGTTCACCAGGTAGTGTTGCAATTTTGTTTCTTCCAAATTTTAGCTCAGCTGGCTTATCTATTAAGCCCTAAACCTAGATTCACTTAAAACCTGGTGGGGATACATCTTGGATGGGTCCGACTAAGTTGTTCGAATGGTCATGCTCCATTAACTTTTTTTTTATGAATTCTTTTGTTCATTTTTCTTTTAAAAATGTCTTTCTCCAAAACTGCGTACTCAATTGCCTCGAAATTTACATAGGGACACTTCTGGGCCCCTCATAACCTTAATTTGTCCAACAGGTGGCGCTGCGATTTATTTTACAATTTTTTAGTGTGTTTTTGCTATTTTGTGCCTGCTAAACAGACTATTGTTCGGCGTGTCTGACTGCGCTCCACGAGCACCCACCCAGTAACGATAGCGTAACTTATTCTGTCTTAGCAGGCAATGCTATTTTTGACTTTTTCTGAAAAAAAAAAAATCCTCGGATTGTTCTGTAACTTGATGAAAATATGCAAAGGGGCGGGGGGGGGGGTAGGGGTAAACAAAGCTGTTCACTAGATGGTGATACTCTGGATCCCTGATTTCAAACAAATTTTTCTACTCTGGTACGTATCGCTTAATGCTTAATTCCTATTAATTACGATGTAAGTCAATTGGGATTGCAATGTAGATTCATAGTCCGTGCATGTAAGGTCCAGCTGAGCAATGTCACGGTCCTTTTATTATGAAAATCTTATGAAAATTTGTCAACTGCGGCTTTCAAAACTAACCCTCTCTCTCTCTCTCTCTCTCTCTCTCTCTCTCTCTCTCTCTCTCTCTCTCTCTCTCTCTCTCTCTCTCTCTCTCTCTCTCTCTCTCTCTCTCTCTCTCTCTCTCTCTCTCTCTCTCGCTCGTGTGTGTGTGTGTGTGTGTGTGTGTGTGTGTGCGCGCGCGCGCGTGGATTAAGAAAAATGCTTTTTGCACCTCTGTGAGAATGTGGTATCAATTATCTCTCTCTCTATAACATTCCTACTTTCTCCTGCTTGACCGTGGAAATATTTCCAATAATATATTCCTGCAAACGATTGCCATATATTTATTCCAGGATCAGGGTGTGCACATGCAGCTCAGCATAGACTTTGGTTGATGCACAATTAAATGTATACAGTCGCTGAATGTACAGAAATGAAATGCATAAAGTTGCCAGATTACAGATTTTAAGTAGATTTTGTGGTCTCCTTCCGAATAATCAGTGGGAAAGGCCCAACACTTGTTTTATCCATTTATTAATTACAATATAAGGACCACTCACCGGCTGATACTACCAAGTAAAACCTCAAAGTATAAATTATAGTACCGAAGGTGGAGTTTTCACCGTAAAAGTCACATTTGCATGATTTTTTAATAAACTGGCATTCAGCTAGAGTTAGAAATTTAAAAAATATAACCGAAAAGCAAAGCAACAACAAGGATAAATGCAATGTCAAATTGCGCATGATAAAGGACAACTTCAAAGCGTATTTCTGTATGTTTGACTGCAAATATGTTTTCTGCAAGAATAAACACTTCAGTTTCGTGATTACAAGTGACCATTCTCTCAGAAGATACATTTGTCACTTATCAAACAATGTAATCAGTGGCAAACTGAGTATCACTCTCAGATTTTGAGTCAAAACTAAGATGCTGCGAATGGTGGGACAAATATGCTTCACTGCAAAGCCACCAGGAAAGTTGAGCAGTACAAGCAGGGACTCGTTTAGGGTGGCAGGATTGTTGACATAATTAAATACATATCTGTACTGGCCACAGCAATGTGGCTTCTCCTGTGTATCCATGTCCGTTTGGTAACACTGACATACTGTTTGTTTTTTCCACTTTTTTTTCCACTTTTTTTTTTAACAGCCATTTTTCCCCGGTGTTCCAGAGTTCCTCTGGAACACCATTCTTCCAAAAGCTCCCACCAAATCTGCCATGGTGATTGAACTGGTAGTGAAGTTGTGCATCTGGTTTGGAATATTCATGATGTCCATAATTATGCATATAAGGAGCATTCAAAATTTAAAATCTCACCTTCATACCATTACAGATATACAAAAAATCCAAAGTTGTACGCATGGGTTTGTGACACTTGCCAATCTGATGGATCGTCAACAAAAGTTGCAAAATTTTAAATTATGCCAATTAAGGGCATTAGAAAATTTAAAATTTGAATATCTCCAAAACTATTACGATAGAGGTACCATTCCAACTTCGATTTCCAGGCATGTGATATGGCTGTACCCAAAGAATTGGTAGGATTTTAATCTATGCAAGTGTACAAAATTAAAATCTTGACTAGTTTAAAACCTATTAAAATAGAGGTTCCAATCCAACTCCAGTTTCTAGATTTGTGAGATACCCACATCCAATGAACCATGAACCAAAGTTGTGGCATTTTAATTTATGCAAATTGTGTGAATACAAGAAATTTAAATCTTGAATATCTTCAAAACTACTGTAGATAGAGGTGTCATTCCAATTAGGTTCATGACTTTGCCGCATCCGATGAACCATGAACCAAAGCTGTAGCATTCTAATTTATGCAAATACGTAAGATTTAAATCTTGAATTCTTAGCTTTGCGCCACACTTTTAGGCAGTTTTGTTTTTTGAATGCTCACTGAGGGCTTACTATATGCGTTGATTTATTGAGCATTGCACTGTTAATTCTTTAAGTGGAGTTATGTGCATCAATTCAGCATTTAAATGACCAAACCTACTGTAGATAGAGGTGTCATTCAAACTCCAATTAACAGATTTGTGACATAGCTGAATCCAGTGGATCACAAAAAAGAGAGAAAAAAAAAAAGCATTTCAATTTTTGCAAATTAGTTGAACACGCAAAATTTAAATCTGGAGTAGTTTTAACACTATTGTAGATACAGGTACCGATCCAACTTCAATTTATAGGTTTTGGGCATACCTGCATCCAATGAACCATAAACCAAAGTTGTTGCATTTGGTTCTGGGTAAAATTAAAATGACCTTTATTTTAATATGGCGTACGTGCATTAGTTTCCTGGCAAATCTTTTTGACCTTGTCGTTTGGCAATATTGAATTCATCCGCCAGGATACGGGCGTTCTGGTGGAAAATCAAGTGTGTTACTGACTTTTGGAGGTGGGGTTGGGGGTACCTATTCCAAACATAGGACTCCTCATATTAAGAGCAACATATTTTGCCATATCTAATACGTGGAACTGTCAGTACATACAGGTACTTCCTTATTGAGAAATTTGGGCCAAAGCAGTGCCGCAGCTGATGTGAATGTCAGGTATTTTTGGTCACATTTCTATTCCATCTATTCATATAATTATTTCGGCACAATTTCCGTGTTATACAAAACCATTATGCTAAGTTTATGCATTCAGGGTATCCCTTTTTCCTGTGTTTATTTTAAACGTATTCTCGTAATTCCTTAGTTCTATATGGTTTAAATTATGAAAAAATATAGTAAGCCTACAGTTTTCATTTTACCAGAATAAAGTTTGCCTGTGCCATATGAATATGAAGTTTATTGCATTCTGTTTCTTAGGTACCCCCATCCGCCAAAGTGACTTGTAATCATGTATAATACCTGTCCAGAAAGTTTTGTAGCTAAGTTATGTTGACAGGTCATAAAAATGAATATTTCCAGCATACAGGCCTAATGTCTGTGTGTCATGTTGCTTATCTCAACATTTTTTTTATCTTTGCACTGTACTTTTGTGTCGGCTTGAGCTCAGATACTGCAAACGCCTGAAACTCAAAATTTGGCAGGGGTATCGCAGCTGCGGTTAAGGTGCGTTTCCCATGCATATCGTTCCAAAAAGTCAACAGATTGAAAAATATGCAATTTACACCGATACACATACTAAAAAAGTGATGAATAATGATGAAAATCTTTAAAACGTATAGATAGAAGTGCCCTTCCAACTTTACGCTATATGCTTGTCATGTTGGAGCATCCAATCAGTGACCATAAAACGGTCAGATTTTAATTTATACAGATTTCAGCCAGCACACAAAGTTGAAGTGTTGAATATCTTTAAAACTTTAAAAAACAAAGGTGCCATTCCAAATTCAAGTTATATGGTTGTCAATGACTAAAACAGTCAGACTTTAATTTATGCATATTTCGGGCAGTACACAAAACTTCCAGCATTTCCAAATAATGAAAATCTTCAAAACTATTAGAAATCGAGGTCCCATTACAACTTCAATTGACATGTTTGTGCTATGGGCGGATCCAATAAACAGTGATAGGAAATTGACACCTTTTAATTAATGCAAATTTTGGCTAATACACAAAATTGTAGTTTTAAATAATGATGAATATCTTTAAAACTATTATAGATACAGATTCCATTCTAACTGCATTTTATATGTTTGTGCTATGGATGCATCCACTGAATAATAAATGAAAACTGGCAGATTTTAATTTATGCCAATTTTGGCCAATAAATAATTGAATTGCTGAATAATGATGAGTATGTTCATAACTATTTTGGATAGAGGTGCCATTCCAACTTTGATTTTTATGTTTGTGCAGGTACATCCAATAAATAGTGACTCAAAAATGCCGTTCCAAATTTACTTCAATTTATGTTTGTGCTATAGGCACATCAAGTGAACAGTGACTGAAATTGTTAGATTTTAATATATGCAAATTTCGGCCAATATGCAAAATTAAACTGTGTTATAAAGATGAATACCTTCAAAACTATTACAGATAGCAATGCCATTCCAACATCAATTTACATGTTTGTGCTGTGGGCGCATCCGATGAGCAGTGACTGAAAAATGTTCTATTTTAATAGGAGACATTCATATTTAACTGCGATCCTGCTCACTTCCTGTGTTGCCAGGGCAACAGACTGATGCTTCCTCCATGATCAGGGCAGATTTGTATTATATACTACATAAACATCCATAAATAACACATTTTCAACCGAAAAAGAGCCTATGTCTAATCAATTTAGGCATCCTTTATGTTTCAAATATATGTTAACACATCTTCTTAAGATTATTCTGTGTTCGTGTTGTTTATTTTATTGAGAAAGTACTTTTGGCCATGCTAAATACATGGATCTGCCCTGATGCAGGTGGCTCCCTCTTTTGCTCAATAGGTGCTAGAGTAGGACCGCATTTAGATATGAATATGTCCTATTCATGCAAATTTCGGCCAACACTCAAAATGAGGTATTGAGTATTGATGGATAACTTGCTTTTCAAACTTCAATTTACGTTTGAGCTATGCGTGCATTCAATGAACAGCATTATGTTAATTATGCCAATACCCAAAATTTCAAAGTTGAATATCCATAAGACTCTTATAGATGTTTAATTCAAAATTAAACTTATATCCTTGTGCCAAGCATATGCATATCCATTATTGTTATTAAAATGTGCAAAATGTTCACACGCACACATTTGCTTTGAAACACATTTCTGTTTTCTAGTTTTGTTTCGCTTTTGTTTCACATTGGTGGATTAACCTGAATTTCCATTTGAACTTAGAGTCAACAGCTTTCATTGGCATGGAAATGACGTGCGCCAAAGAGAGCTGTTGATCTGGGTCGTTATCTTGATAGGTCTCACATATACAGTTTTCAAATTGTTTTCCATTACTGTTGAAATTAGTCAAAACATTGAAGAAGATGACAGTTGACCACCAGCCCGGTTTTATTGGTTTAAGGGGGATAGGATTAATGATGCATGCAATAATTAACTGAACGCAACAAATTTTACAGATCTCGTTCAAAACAAATGCTTCGCTAGGATTCCAACTTAAAGGCAGAGAAAAATGCACTACCGGCAGATATCCATCAAAATTAATTAAAACAAGATTCATTCTTGGATTCAAGCTGTGGGATATGTGAACCAACACAGTCATCCTGCAGGATTCACACAACAGGTCGCAAAATACGCATTGGTCGTAAAATAGAGAATTTATTACATACACTTATCTACATTCAACAGAACATCACAATAGACTTGTTTATATCATTAAATATACCCATACATAAGATGTCTATATACATGAGATTTTTGAGTATTTGCATAAACGCTAGACCGCCCCTAATGTTATGGCAGTTCTGGTGAAAGCGTGTCATTAAATTATGAAAATAACAATATGCCTACTACATGAACAGTTGAAAAAAAATCTACACCTTTATGGCATCTTGAAACAATAGTCCCATTTATGCTTTGCGTCATTTTAGCACGAACATAATTTCTATGTTTAAATTAGAGATATAAATTTGTAAGTCATCGACAAATAAAAAATTCGATCAGCATGACAAATATATATTTGTATTATGGTAATGGGGTAAGCTAAGAACATTATTACGATTTACTGGAGGGCATCTCTGGCCAAAATGGTCACCAGATTTTTTGCGGGTAATTTCTGAACAGGCCTAGCCAGGTCAGGTGATTACCCTTTCACACTTTACCAGTGGTGCCCTCTCAGTACTTATCCACCTATATCGCATCATGGATATCTCTGTCATTGTAAAACCGTCAGATGATCAATATTTTGTACAATTTGGGGACGTTCAGGTCGGGGAGGCTTTCCGGCAACTCTGACGGTAACCAATGCATTGGTCGTGTTTGGACACTGAACACTAACATTAACGTTTTCCTCCTTGTTTTTCCTGTGTTCCTCAATGTGACGAGCAGCTTTCCGTCTTGCCTCCAATGCCTCTCTGACATATCCCCATCTATCCGTATTGTTAGGCGCGATAACTCGACGACCCTTTGAAATAGTCTGTCGGACAGGTGTCGGGGGCCTTCTTACATACATATCCCTGTGTCCGTACCCGTGGGCAGAGCCCGGACGCTGGGCAGCAAAACTCACTCTCTTGTCCAATGGTTCATATCTCCCTGGCCTTGTAGCATAACCTCGGTATCCAAAGTCACGATAGGAGTCCAGTCTGTCCTCGAAGTCATCCTGTCTGTAACTAGACAATTCTGTTAGTTGCGTTCGTGGTGTCCAGTCCTCGGGGTCGAAGTTAGCTATGGTAGAATAAGCTGGTTCCTCTTCAACATCCACCCAAGCAGTTCTATCCGCCCATTGCCGTAACGCTTCATCTTCTGAAAAGCCTACATGCCCTGAATGTTTAAGATCGTGCCCTCGAAATGTCCCGTATCTGTCATTTTTGGTGTAAAAGTAGGCAGGTTTCCCACCTATAGAATCGTAGTAATCTGTCCCGTAATTAGTGGGATGATTTACATAATTTCGGTTGGTTTCATTGTGACCAACAAGACCAGAATTGTAATCTTTTTTGTACGTCGTGGTGATTACCCTTTCACCTCCAGGGCGTCTCTCATCCAATATTTCCCCGTATCTTGCTTTTCTTTCGCATTCCTCTATTAATGGGGTCGTCTGTATTACCTCTACCGGTACAGTTCTGGTCATATTACGATGTTCGGTTCTGCTATTCGTTAAGATGCCTGGTCTCCTTGCAGCAGGTGGTTTTGGCTGAGGAGGTTTCACTGCGAAGGTTGGTTCCGTTACGCGCGGTGGTGGGGGTGCTGGGGGTGCAGGACCCCAATTCATACAAGCCGCCACCCCACCTAGTGAACTGGTCCCCCATTGCGGCCCTGTCGTCACCACTGGTCCCCTGCCTGATCCCGTCCATCTGTCGTGGAACATCATATTGAAAAATCACAAAATTGCCAACACCTGACGGTTAAATAGTCAAGTAAAAAACGTATAAATGATGAGCACCAACCGAGTCACAGTCTCCCGCCGTTGACAATTCAATTAGGCGGCCACTTTATCGGAGAAGTCAAATTTTGTTCAGAAAACTAGCGTATCCAAGCACTTATATCATGTCCATGAAAAAAATTGAGCGTTTCCAAGCACTAATATCCCAGAATTTATCCAGGAATGTTCATGTATTTTTCAAAAATCAACATTGTCGCCAGGCAGCTATGCTCAGCCTCAGCTGTCTGGATGACAACAAAGATGTTGCTTGGATGTGGCACGCACCGGCGGGTGTATCTATATCACATATGCAGGTTACACCATACAGCAGCTATCCTTGTTGATCCCAAGCTGGTAACCTACTTTCATGCGGTCTAGCTTCAGGTAACCACGGCTCGCGGTGACGACAGCAAAATTGAAATCCTGAGCTTGATCGGCTGTTATTAAGTCTTAAATTAAGCCCATGTGCGCCACACCAATTAGTTATTTCGAGCAAGTGCTGCGGTCAAATAACCATCGCTTTGTGGATCCACGTTTTGCGGAAAATTCAGCTTTGTACAGGTGTCAGTGTCAGTGTTACAGTGTTTCCTTTATTCACATCGATTTGTTTATATGGTTGCCCCTGGCAACTGTAGCCAATGCTAGTAAGCGTAGATTATGGATGTTCACCTTGCGGGAATTAGCTTTGGAATCAATATTGACAGATATAATCATTGAACGGCCTATCACGGCCAGATCTTCTGTTTGCAGTCGACACACACAGGCCCAGGACAATAAAACGGTGGGGACAAGTTGATATTGCCTGGAATTTCCCAAATACGTTTTTGTTTGTTAATGACGCATAAAGTGAGAAAGACATGACATAACATATGCGGAAAGATCGTTTTGCATGCTGCTAAGTATGTTTGATCGTTACCGGCCCGACTCCAGTTTCTCGCGAGGATTGTTTGTAGGCAGTTGAGAGTATGCATGTTTGTTTGTGACGCACTCACTGTAACTCAGGATCTCACACTTGACTGAATTGCATGAACAAATTCATTTCAGTAAAAAAAAAGAAAAAAAAAAAAAAAAAAAGCCTCGCAGCAAATTGTGACAACATTGATCAGTGTGTGTGGCTTGTATGCAGACAAGTTTTCCGTCCATGCAACGGCCTCATAATCTTAAAGTTTTGAGCTATAGGAGTTTTTGATCTACTTGTGTCTTGTCCAAAATTAACACAAAAAAGTAAGATATGATTCATGGATCCCCCCCCCCTTTTTTTTTTTTAACGAAAAGTGCATTTTGGGAAAGTACACGTACCTTAAGCAGTGCTGCCAACCCTTTCAGATTACCCGGGAGATTCCCGGAATTTTATGCTGAAAATTCTTGAAAAAATGTGGATTTTTGACAATTTTGAGTCTCCTCCCGGAATTTCAACAATATTTTTCCCTTCTATATTTCATATCAATTTATCAATCTCCCCTACTTTAATTTTTTATCTCCCGGATTTAAGTTTGGCAGGTTGGCAACACTGCTGAAGAAAAAATGTTGCTCTCTGTACAGACAACAATACTGCCCTGGAATTTTACTATAAAAAAGTGAAAATAATTGAAATATGAAAAAGGGAGGGAAAATATCTGTGTTTTGCCGCAAAAAGGATAGTTTACAAGATTTAATGATCAGTCAGCCAGCGATTTTTTTAATCTTAATTTCACGAACTTTTATATGTCCACCCTCCGCATTTAGTGCAGTGATCGGGCTTGCTGTAATGCTATATGACAATATCCGCCAAGGCGCCCGTGTTTTTTTTTTTCAACAATTAGACTCTTCATGCTTCAGTTTTTATCAGGGAAGCTCGAGTATCTTTACTGTGACTTGCCGTCGCATTGACTGACAAAATGTCTAATGTGTATTTTTCATTTACAGACTCTCGACAAACTTACGGGAAATAAGTTTCCTTTGTGTAAAATTTGGTCATTTCTTGGCTTAACATATGCGGTTTTATTTATTGGATTTGGTTAATGCCTTTGATTGGTGGCACATAGGTATTGCTTCGAGCTCAGTTATAAAAGAATGCCATTTACAGCTTTTAAACTAGTTGCGCACCTTTTATGTTATAAGGCAATTGGATTTTTATTGTGCTTAATCTAGACCGTGGCAAATTATGAAACAAAATATTTGAAAAGTTAACGAGGATAATTTTCTGCCTGTTGCTTTCGATCGGCTCTTTATAGTTTGTTACAAAGTTAATATTGCGGTATGTTACGATCATAGTCACGGATCAAATCACCCAGAACAGAACTCCACACACGGGAAGTAAAACGGATCGCGAGAGTTTTCTAACTTTTCTATGTTGACACTTTCGTCTATAAACCGGTCGACAACTACCGGTGGTCTGGTTTGTTGTCTTTATTTGTGTGTGTGTGTGTGTTTTATTATTATTTTTTTCAATGCTGCCCTTTTATGAATGATAGCATGGGAAAAAGTACTAGTACTTCAATTTAATATTATGCCCAAGCCAACGGATTTATCAAGTGCACACTGGATGTTAACGCTGTCCGCTCCGTCTTAAAGGGTGGCCTCGCTTAATATAAAGATTTTCAAGTTTTACGATACCGACCACGCCTTCCTTCTCAATAGGTCCGACCAATGACACGTACGCAAACATTCTGCACATGACGTTACTTCACATACTTAACAAAGTTATTTGGACACGTGATTTTATCACACACATGTAAGCTTCACGGATTAAATTGTAATTGAAATTTTCCCCCTTATATTTTGTATCAACTTTTAAATGGACATATATATATATATATATATATATATATATATATATATATATATATATATATATATATATATATATATATATATACATACATGTATATGTATACATATGTATGTATGTATATATATATATATATATATATATATATATATATATATATATATATCTTTTTTCATTGATGTCACAAATGTCGCATTAAAACAGATCAGAAGCTTGTCACAATGCTCGGTTTCTGTTATTCAGGTTACGGCTTAAAACAACACCGCACCCACCACAATGAATCATATATTTGATGTGAGGCTCTCACGCCATACCACACGCGCGTAGATCATAGATGACCGTTCTGGTCTTCAAGCAGAAGGTCTGTTCAACTCAGCTCTTAATATGTGATGACTTTGGTCTTGACACACCTTACTGCCAACTGCCTTTTTCAC
Source organism: Hermodice carunculata (assembly GCA_964020975.1). Taxonomy (NCBI): domain Eukaryota; kingdom Metazoa; phylum Annelida; class Polychaeta; order Eunicida; family Amphinomidae; genus Hermodice; species Hermodice carunculata. The sequence continues at coordinate 77,782,596 of OZ026624.1, forward strand.
ACTCGTTTAATGTTTTTTTTTTTTTCAACGGCAGACTATTCAATTAATTTAAATACGGTTTGCGGTCACTTAATTTGACGCCATCAGCATCACATCAGTCAGAAACTTTGATATGTATGTATGTATGTATGTATCTATGTATGCATGCATGCATGTTTGTATGTATGTATGTATGTATGTATGTATGTGTGTGTGTATGTATGTATGTATGTATGTATGTATGTATGTATGTACGTATGTATCCTTGATCAGATGCCAAATGATCCATGTGTGTTGTGCACGAGATTGTAATTTAGAATTCATTACTTGCAATATTTCGACAATTTCTCAAAAGACCATTGCATATTTATGCAGGCTCAGAGACTAGGTTGAACTCAGTGGTATCCAAAAATACAGCATCGCATGCTCACGTGTCCACAGTTGTTGATATTTGATAATTGTGTCCCATTTCCGCAAGATAAGGTGTAGGTTTTAATGAAGTTTTTCAGAGAAAGAAGGGGAAGGGGGGGGGCATTCCCTTAATCAAAATAGAATCACTGATAAACTGAACAAGAGGGCTGTGTGAAAATCATTAGGGCACCACCATTTGAGCAAACTTCGTAGAGACCTACCCAAGGTACATGGCCACCAAGTTTGAAGTGAATCTGGTTGATGGTTTCGGATAAGAAGTCGCAACTGTGAATTAGCATTAGAATGTCAATTGACATACATAGTAATCTATAGGGAAAGGTGTATTTACCGATAAGCACATAGTTGAAAAAATCGTTAAAAATCAGGTATCCAAATCAGTGCCACCTACTGAACAACTTTGTATGACCCATCCACAAGGAGCATATCCAACAAGTTTCAGCTAAATCAAAGTGACAGTTCTGGAGAAAAGGTCGAAAATAGCAAAAAACACACCAAAAGATAATGAAGAAAAAAATTGCAGCGCCACTTAGTGAACATATTAAGAACCAGGAGTCCCTAGAAGTATTCTTGTGTGATATCAAAGCAATTCGGTGAGCGGTTTCGGAGAACAAAATTTTTTTAAGATTTGTGCAAAAAAGAACCAAACAATTCATAAAAAATCCCCAAATCACTGACACGTGACCATTTGAACAACTTGGTAGAAACCCACCCAAAGTGCATTGTCCCTAAGTTTGAAGTCAATTTGGATGACGGTTTTGGAGAAGTCGAAAATGTGAATAAGCATTAGAATGCCCATTGACTTGCATAGTAATAAATAAGAAAGGTGCATTTACCGAAAAGTACCTGAATTGAAAGGATCGTTTAAAATCAGGAATCCACCGCAGTACCACCTGATGAACAACTTTGTTTGCCCCTTCCACAAGAAACATATCCTGGAGCGTGACCATTTGTACAAATTGGCAGACATCAACCCAAGGCATATCCCCACCAAGCTTGAGGTGACAGCATGAAAAGTAAGGAGTTGTGCATGCCTAAATACCTGGAGTCGGCAAAAATCAAATTTGTCACAAAACTGCAATGCGCAAAAGTTGCATTTTGCTGCAACGAATGCCAATTCATTGTATGTTGATCATCTGTTGGCAAATTGAAGCTGGATCCGGTAGTCCAGTATCGAGGTGACGACTATTGCTTTTAAGAATTTTAACATGCCCATCCACTTTTGACTTTCACTGTATTTTCCGGTTGTGACCTCCCCACCCCACCCAGCCCTTGACAAACACTTTTATTGTCTAGACGATTTATATGTGAACCCCAAACATGATGAGCACCCGTCGCCGGTGAACTTCACGTTTAACTTCACACTGGTACAACACCCGGGTGCACCATCTAATCTCTCCGAACAAATGAATGTCGGGTAAACATGCATGACACTTCACTTTGTGCGACTCTTGGTTTAAACATATTTTATTCCATTAAAAAAACAAAACAAAACAAAGCAAAAGAAAAAACAAAACAAAAAAAAAAAAAAAACAAAAACCAAAAAAAACAAAAACCAAAAAAAAAAAAAAAAAAAACCAAAAAACAAAACAAACAAAAAAAAAACCCCAACCCCCCAAAAAAACAAAACAAAACAAAACAAAAAAAAAACAAAAAAAAAAAAAACAAAAAAAAAAAAAACAAAAAAAAAAAACAAACAAAAACAACAAAAACCCCCCAAACAATATAAACAAACAAACAAACAAACAAACAAACAAACAAACAAACAAACAAACAAACAAAAAAGAAAAGAAAACCTGGCCGATAGGCTCACAAGCCTATATTAGGGCTTCTTGTACATATATGACAATACAAGCGATGAAATTTCGGAACACCATTACACAGATAGATTGGACACACACGGGGGGGGGGGGGGGGGGGGTACTTCCATACTTCCATTTAGGATTTGTACTGGGTATGTGCCGCGGGAAAGGCCCTGTTTTCATTACTCCCAGGATTAGAAAAGCCCCCCCCCCCCAAATGTACATAGCTGGATTAGGATAGGGGGTAACAATTCGGATGCACCAATGCAGTACTCCTTTTAAGGCATTACAGGATTAAGAAAGGGTACCTTTTTACATCTGGTGTAGGATTAAGATAGGGTGTTGTATAAAAATGTCCGAGGCACACACCGAACCTGATGTTAAGTATGTGCCCCCCCCCCCACACACACAGGACCACAAATAATGAATAAAGGTAAAATGAGTTGGTATGTGAGCTTCCTACACGAACACCATAACGCCTAATTCAGTGGTTTACTACCCGTGTTACAAATATCAGTCATAATTTAAATCTTCCAGTATCCTTTAATAATATAATTATGAACTGCTTCAAAAATTTCTATTTTTCGAATCTCTGTATTTCTTTCAATACCAAATATTTACATTTGTTATTTTTGTTAGCATTGAAAGAATAGGAACGGTAGTGTAGTTCATGAGGCAATGGTTACACTAGAGCATCTCGTGCAACCAACGTGCTGCGCAATAATATCCTCATGCTTGGCCTGGGACTATTTTTACTTCCCAATTGTTAGCGCCTCCGAAGCGTTTGATTCATAGGCCTAAGCATAATGGGAAGACGGTATCAGATGATCAAGAATTGCATATCTACTTGTCAAAACTTGCCTAAATGTTTTCTTTTACCGGTTTTGCAAGCTTTATTGAAATAAAGTTGTTGTGTTATTCGGAACTATTTTTTTTCCTAGTTTTGTGTTCCAGGAGTTGCCTTGACAACTGATGGCTGATGTAGTAGCCCCGCCTACTTGGCTCCTCCCACTAGTAAACAAAAAGGCGATTTTTTGTAAATTAACAAGCTAAAAACGATTTTAAATCAACTATCAATGATAATACTTACTCTTATGTCAATAGAAATTGATGTTAAATGTAAATATAAGAATTAAATTTCCTCTCTAGTGTAATTACGGGCGCATGGTTGCAGTTTGTGTGACAGGCATTTCTTGGATGACGCGCTACCGCGCGTCATCAGAAATGCCTGTCACACAAACTGCAACCATGCGCCCGTAATTTCACTAGAGAGGAAGTTTAATTCTTAAAGTTTAGCCTCTACTCCATACTAAATACTTAAATACTCAAACATAACACTACTCAATTAATTTATATAAATAGAATGCTCACGCACAGAGATGGTTTATTCAGCAGAAATTACAAATGGCTGAGAAATAACGCCGAATCATAGAAATCAGCAGCATACATCAAAGTATAACCATACTTAAACAAAAACTTACTCCAGACACTTATGAACCTTCTCAGCTTTACGTCACCAACATAACCCCCGCACCAAAACCAGAGATAAAACATCATCCTGTACGACGACAAAAACTCTGGAAAGCGTAGGGTAAATTAAAAAAAAAAAAAAATTCCATTTAGGAGACGACCAACTAATTTGTGAGCGTGGAATGTTGCGTTCATTACACTCACCCTATATATACTACCCCAAGATTCTCACAAGGACCAATCAGTATTGGACTTTATTCCCGCCAAACCGCTCATCCAATCAGAACCCTGCACTCTATATACCCCATTTCCCACCAAATCGCAATTGTATTGCGTACCAGCTAAACAATATTTTCCGTCTATACTACATGTACCGACAGAAAATCATAGTTTAGCCTCTACTCCATACTAAATACTTAAATACTCAAACATAACACTACTCAATTAATTTATATAAATAGAATGCTCACGCACAGAGATGGACACAAAGTATAGAAACGTTATATAGAGCGCTGCCAAATGAAACATACATCACAATATGCTGAATACTATATTTACAATCCCAGAGATGCTGAAACACCAAGTTTCTCCTGCAGGGAGTCATCAACATAACGGTCTTTTGACTTCTCTCTACTCCATCTGCCATGCCTTTGGAATAATCTATCCTTAACCCCCGCATGTGCAGCTGCAGTTGCACCTCCAGACCTAAATGAATGTATTGTGAAACTCTTAACGTCTGGTAAGAATTCTGCAAATCTTTGTCTCACTATTTCGTTTACCCTTGTATAGCTCAATGCTTTATTAACATGTACCAATTTAGAAAGCATGCCCGTGCGAAAACCAGGTTTAAAGAAAAACTGATCAGAAGTCAAATCAATTTTCGCAGCTTCTATAAACTTGACTAGGTTCATCACTGGGCATGATACATTACCAGTCTTACTGATAACTATAACATTCCCACTTCGGTATTGGTCCGTTTTCCCCTTACGGATTTTAATTTCTACATGATTCTCAAATAGCTTGAAATCGTTACATCTTAGCAAGGATAATTCATTGTAACGTAAAAAACCTGAAAATGCTACCAAACACAAAGCTACATCCCTACGCGCTAGAACATCTACTGAATCGGCAAACTTTTCACATAAACTTGCCAAGGCTTCCACTGGCAAAGCAGGCTTATGAACTGTAGGTTTTCCAAAAACACGCTTAGCAGACTCCACAATATTCTTAATCAAAAAATTTTCTAGAGGATTAGATATCGAAATTCCCCCTAAATCGTGTACCCATTTAAGAGCATAGTAAATATTGGTAATTGAATGTGAAGAGTGTTTTTCTTCCAGCATGCAGAGAAAGAAAATGGACAAATCCATAACTTTAGCTGGAAAAGCGATCATATTGTACTTCGCGGCAAACCTAGTCCATGCCTTTATGCCTGCCATATACGAGTTCACGGTCCCAGCGGCCTTAGATCTCAAAAGTACATCTGGCAAAACGTCCGCATAAGGATGTAACTCTGGTGCCAGGGAATCCTTGTACGAGTTATCCAGAGGAGTGAATGCCCACAGGTTCATTTCTGCAAAATATACACCTGAATTAGGTACAAGCATAGTTCAAGAACCCAAGATGTGGGCAAAAACAATATCCACTAAAGGTCTATACATCATAAATAGTAACACTTGTGGACACACGTGCATATAGAAATCAGCTTAACATGATATTAAAGTTATACATCATTTCTTGACTGATCCAATATCATTAAAATAGAATACTCGAAATTCACTACAATAGTATTTAAATGAACTTTACAATTCTGCAAAAATTTGCACAATGCATACATTTTGCAAATTTACCCTCATGCATATGCCTCCTCGGTGGGCATACTGCTTTATCCCCAGTGGGACCCGTATAAACAATATCACACATCGCCTCCTCAGTGGGCTATGAACGTCCAGTTCAGTAACTTCCCACTGTGGGGCACATAATGATAATATCGACACACCTCGCCTCCTCAGTGGGCTTTCAACACCAAGTTCAGCAATACCCCGCTATGGGGCGCATGCTAACCATATCATCACGCATCGCCTCCTCAGTGGGCCATAAGCGTCAAAAACCACGGTTCACCCAACATGGGCACCTGGCAGCAAAATCTCTTGCACCACAAAAGTTATTGATATATTACACCCACCATGCTCCCCCTTGTTCATTTGTATAGACACACAGAACAAAAACCTTGTTTGGTAAGGCAAAAGCCCCGCAAAGCCACACGTTGTTGTAGCTCAAAATTAATGCGCAAAGCTAGCATACGAAATTTCAATTTTTCTTCTGAGAAAACCCCCTTTCCATATTTCCCGCTAACTACAATACCAGCTTCATCTGGGATTATCCTCCAATCCCACACAAATTTTGCCAAATGCAAGCCGTCAGGACATATAAGGGGCCAATAATACCCTGATCTCCACACTGGTATAACCAACGCACCCTTAGCATTGCAGCTGCGGAAATGTGCCAAAACCTTGGGTATCATGCATGGGGGCGGTACCACCCAATTATTTTCCCCATGCCAATCGAGACTGAAGCTGTCAACTTGTTCCGCTCCTCGATTCCAGAACTTCGAATTAAAACGGGTACATTTGGTATTATATGCAGTTGCAAATCTATCTATTGTGAAAGGTCCCCACAGCCTATCAAAATAGCGAAACACATGGTGCGCAATACCCCAATCATCCTTGTCAACCAGCTTACTAATTAAGTCAGCTTGAGCATTCAATTCCCTTGGTATCCACACTACAGTGATCTGAATATTATTGTTACTACACAGGTCATTTATTTCCAGGGCCATAGTATGCAAATCGAGCTTCATGCTTCCTCCATACACAATCTTTGCTACATTTGCATTGTCTGTATACCACTTAACTACCCGTCGTTTCATTATGTCCTCCAAACTAAGAAATTCATCCCCTGGATGGGATAGTATTAATCCTAAAGTAGTAAAATATGTCAGTAACGGTATTCTCCAACCTCTTTCTTACATCATTAACTTATCATTGGAATCTGGAATCTTTCCAGACGAACTAAAACTAGCTAAAGTTATTCCATTATATAAAAAGGGCGATCCTGAATTATTCACGAATTATCGTCCAATTTCATTACTGTCTTTCTTTTCTAAAATTTTGGAAAAGGTTGCTTACAATCAACTTATTTTATACCTAGAAAAAAAATCAATCTTGTATGATTTTCAATTTGGATTCCGCAAGGGATATAGTACTGAAATGGCAGTTAGTTACCTTGTCAGCAGAGTGTCAGAGGCCTTGGACCGACATAACCATGCAATCAGCATTTTTCTTGATCTGTCTAAGGCCTTTGATACTGTGAATCATGAAATTCTTCTATCCAAATTATCTCATTATGGTATACGTGGAACAGCACTCAGTTGGTTCACTAGCTATATATCTAAACGAAAACAATATCTATGTTTCATGAATGAAGAATCAAATTCCCTTGATATAACATGCGGAGTTCCTCAAGGCTCAATATTAGGCCCTCTCCTTTTTTTACTGTACATAAATGACCTAGGAACCTTATCTGAAAATGTATTTACTCTCCTCTTCGCAGATGATACTAGTTTACTTTTTACTGGGCGTAATCTAGACATTTTGATTGATAATGTTAATGCTGCCCTAAAGATATGTCTTGATTGGTTTCATTCAAATAAGCTGTCTGTCAACTTAGACAAAACTAACTATATGATATTTGGAACAAAAAGTAAAAATAATTCCTCAATCAAAGTAAATAACATATCTTTGGAACAAATATTCCACTGTAAATTTCTAGGTGTTTGGATTGATAGCAAGTTAAATTGGAAATATCACATACTGAATATATCTAGTAAGCTTAGTAAAATTATTGGCATCTTCAAAAAAATAAGATGGAAACTTGGAAAAGATATCCTTATTCAGCTTTATTATACACTAGCATACCCATACTTCCTTTATTGTAATGTCATCTGGGCTGCCAATTACCCATCTAATTTAGATAAACTTGCAAAAATTCAAAAGAAACTAGTTAGAATAATCAGCAATTCTGAATTCAATGCACACACTTATCCTATTTTTGTCAACCTTAGACTTTTAAGATTTGACCAACTCAATAGGTATGCTACAGCCTTGTACATTTTCAAAGCTATAAACAACATCATGCCTCTAATTCTCCATAATCTATTCCAATTTACCTCTGATATACATTCTTATTCGACTAGGCAATCATCTAATCTTTATGTACCCAGATCCAGAACAAACCTGTGTAATTTCTCTATCAAATATCATGGAGCTCTAGTATGGAACAGCATTCCAAACAACATCAGATGTTCACCTTCTCTTTATGTATTTAAATCAAAGCTTAAGAGTTACTTAATTTCTTGCATGTCTTAGTTTTGTTATGCTTGAGTGGTATACTGTCTTATAGTTATGTTTAGTGTTACTATTAAGCCATTTTTTACTTAATTATTCTCTGCCAGAAACCTATTATTAAACAGTTATGTAATGCATTTTGTAACAGGAGATTATATAAGCCCACTTGGGTTTCCATCTCCTATGTGGCTGTTGTAAATATTTGATGTACTTTTCGTCATAATAAACTTCAAACTTCAAACTTCAAACTTCAAACTGCCAAGTACATTTAAGATGGCCCGCAGTTCCCGCCAGGTAGAGCTACGGTCTCGCTCATTTATATCCCAATTACCATGTATCACCAATGATGAACTGCTCTCTTTATGTTCAGTGAACCATGTGGCAACCCCACCATAGGCGACCGCTGATGCATCGCTATAGACATACGCATCAAATTTAGCCGAATCATCCAAACACACCTTCCAGTTACACTTATTCAATGGTCCTACTTGCTCATACCAAAATACAAGTTCTGAAAGACAACCTGCATCCAGTGCAATCTTATCCTCCCATGACCTACGACACTCAATGGCATGGTGCATGTACCTGGAGTGAAATTTTACTTTGGCTCCCAAAACGTGATACATAGACACCAATTTACCCGCGATTCCCGCCAGGGTTTTAACTGGTACACTTTTCCAAAATCCTCCCAGCAAAAGATTTCTGATGTCCAATTTAGCGCTATCAATCCTCCGGGATGTTATGGATATAGTATTATTGTCAAAATCAAGCTTGTGTCCCAGCCATTCTATATTGCGTGTCGGTTCCCAGTGACATTTGTTTGTACTTTCTATGAAACCAGATGATCGCAGATCCTGTCTGACAATAACAGAATGTTTCTTAGCTTCCAGCTCCACTTGGGAACCCCCAATGCCATCATCAACATATAAAAGACATCGGATACCCTGTGCCCTCCATTTGGTAACAAGCGGTTTACACAATTTAGTAAACAGATAAACTGCCGTACTTAAACCAAAAGGAAGAACTGTAAACACAAAAAAATCGTTTCTGCCCTTGTACCGCCACTTGAAACCCAAGTAGGTATGGTATTCTGTGTATATTTCTATATGATGGTATGCCGAACGGATATCAAACGAAAATACAAAAGATCCGTTTTCAAATAGTGAACGCGCCATAGCAATATCCTCCAGTTTGAATTTGTGTTTATGCAAAAATAAATTTACATAACTAAGATCTAAAATCATGCGTAATTTACCACTTTTGTTCTCTTTCACTGACAGCGGATTTACCACGTATGGTTTCGAATCTACTTTCCGTATACACCCTTTCTCCAGCAGTGTCGTTATTTCACTTTCAACAAATTCGTTATTCCTTAATGCAGACGCATTATTGTCAAACTCGCGTGTCTCGGGAGTTGCAAAAAAGGGCAACTTATACCCCTCATTTATTACATTGAGAATGAATTCAGACTCCGTAATGGATTTCCAAAAGCATAATGCCTCACGTAATCTACCCTTAGGTGTCAAACTACCCTCATTTTGGGATTTCTGTGAACAATAAATAGTACTTAACTGTCCCAGCTGTGCCTGTGGCTGTTGGCTAATCCTTTTCAGGACTCCACATTGACTTTTCCAATGGCCAGTTTGTCCACAAAGGAAGCAGGTATCCCTCGACCTATCCCTGCGGCCACCCCGTGCACTCCCGCCGGCACCTTGATTGTTCCAGCTGCCGCTGTCCATCCTGGGTCCTGCCTGGTACATAGGCACCCCAAACCGTCTGCGTTTGTTCTGTCTTTCCTTTTCTTCTTCCCTGGCCCTTTTCTCTGCCCTAGAAGCGGCCCTCCATAATTTCTTCTGATCTTCTTCATCGGAGCATACTTCATTAATCTCGTAATCTTCTACCACTTTCCAGCCTAACTTTTCAGAGTCCGCTATAAGAATTAGCTTTTGCCGGTGTTTAGTGCAGTCAATACCTTCTGATAAAGCCTCCTTGGCAGCGTCGTATTTCTTGTTTTCCAGGCTGGAACCAGCCCGCTGCATACAATCCAGGACTTTGGAGTTATGAATATACTGCTGTTCATTTCCTTTTTTCTTAAACGTCCTTCTCTCCGTATATTTCAGCCTCCTAATTTCATCCAGATTCTCATCAGCCCTGGCATGTATCTCAGACTTGAAAATATCCAATTTACTATCTATTAACGCTCCAATCTGACCCAATAGTGAAGCGTCGCGGTCTCTATAATCTCCTGTAGGTTGTTTCTCCTGAACGGACGTCATAATCTTGAGGACGAAAGCTGAAGACCAACTAATTTGTGAGCGTGGAATGTTGCGTTCATTACACGCACCCTATATATACTACCCCAAGATTCTCACAAGGACCAATCAGTATTGGACTTTATTCCCGCCAAACCGCTCATCCAATCAGAACCCTGCACTCTATATACCCCATTTCCCACCAAATCGCAATTGTATTGCGTACCAGCTAAACAATATTTTCCGTCTATACTACATGTACCGACAGAAAATCATATAATAGAGTACGATGATTGAAATTTCCCCCAAAAGTATTATTTTCGAATGTAGTTCGTTTCTCGACAGATTGTACTTGCTACATTGAACAAAGAAATGGTAGCTATTTTCAGTGCTGGCTCCACACGAGCAAGCTGGTGATTTGATAACACCAATTTTGAAGAGATCACTGTTCAGCTGGTGGCACCCCATTCTAATCCTAGCATGAATGACAACAATTTCCCTTTCACCAGTCTAATACAATTAATTACGTTTGGGTCTATTTCTATTAAGTTCTCTTTTAAATTCACCTAAGTGTTCGAGTTTCCTAAAAGATGGGAGTAACAGATTCCATTCAAGGCCACTTGATAGAAAAAACGATTTGTAAAAAGTATCTCTCTCAACTTGAAAGGTATGTAGTTGATTGTTACGTGATGAAACCGTACCAGGTGACAAATTGGTTAGGTATGCAGCAGAGAGTCCTTTCACTATTTCAAACATAAGTACTAACTTGTGTTTGCTCCAGTGTTTATCTAAAGGCTCCCAACCTGCTTCAGCATAAATTTTTTTCAGGTTAGTGTGAGCAAGTGCTCCTTATACAATTCGAGCTGCATCCAGCTTAACAGTTTTTAACTTCTTTTTGTCTGTGTCAGTGCATCCATATCAGACCACACATCCATACTCTAAACAAGGAAGTATAAATGAAAAGTACAAGGACACTTACGAAATGCCTACATCTTATGAATAAAATGGACTGTTTTAATCAAATATAGAAAAACTTATATAGTAAATATAAATATCTTCTATAATATGTATCTTTACAAATTGTAACGCATAACTGTATCTATCCAGGTACAACTGAACATATTTACATTTCATGCATTTTCTTCATTGATATGTTAAATTTATATGTGAATACCCACCTCTGCTGAGAATAAAGAGATTAATTTTGCAGTTTAAATAGGTTGGTTTCATGGCCAGCGAATCTCTGCACGCATACATACATGGGTACCAACCAGGCCCCGTGGCCGCCCCGTGGCCGCCCCGTGGCCGTTGCCGCAATGCTCCTTGCTCTCGTTGTTGGGTTGGAACTACATAGGACGGCTGTTCCACCTCACATTCCACAAGTGGTTAAAAATGATAGCTTCACATTCCACAGAGGATTAAAAAATATACCACCACAGTCCAAAGGGGATTAAAATATGATGGCTGCACATTCGACATGAGACAAAAATATTATAGCCCCACATTCCACAGGGGATTAAAAAATGATGACTGCACAGGTGAGAGATAGACTCGAAAAAAAAGGGTGAGAACTGCAGCAGTCTGATTCTGGCAGTCTTGGGATACAGGTCTGGGGTAGCAGAAGTCTAGCTGGGCAGTGTAGACAAAAAGGATTACTTAAACGTTGCTCAGTCGGTCAACCAAACATATCGGTCTAAGGGACCATAGCATGGTAGTTGTTACCTGAAACATTGACCGATGTTAAGACTGCTGTATCTCAACTAACTGATGCTTAATCCTCCAAAGAGTATAAGAGGGATGGAGTGGAGGTGGGGGAAACTATCAAGAGTTTGGAGTCAGCCAGAATGGATTCTGTTGATTTTGATAAGCTACCCAAAAGTTAAGCCATACAAGGAATGCAATTGATAGAGAAATTACCTCTGGCTCCATTGCGTGAAGGCAGCCCAGTAGAATTCCACATAGACAACCTGATTGATTTGCAAAATACATGCCTATATGTGAAATGTCACATTACGAAGAATGACGATTCTGCAACAGGTGATGCAAATAAAGCAGGTCAAGATAACTGGAGTTTACACAGTCGAAGTTCAAGTATACTGGCAAAACACACTGGTGAGTGACGGATCATTGAATCCATACAAAGCATACCTTGACGCAGTGATGAATTAAGCTGGAGATGCAAAACAAATTCAATTGGAAACTCAGCTGTACTTTAAAGACAATACAGGTTACATGGATGAAACAGACCCTATTGTTGGTCTGAAGTTTGGATTGACATTACATTCCTTCGCAAATAATGGTCAAAGTGTACACATGATGGGACCTCTGTATTCTGACACATTTCAACAACCTCATCTATTACTCAATGGGATTCCAGTCATGATCAAATTGGCACCTGCTTCACAAGCATTCCGTCTGATGAGAGAGGGCACAAACAACTACAAATTCTGATGAGAGTGGGCACAAACAACTACAAAGTCTGATGAGAGTGGGCACAAACAACTACAAAGTCTGATGAGAGTGGGAACAAACAACTACAAAGTCTGAAGAGAGTGGGCACAAACAAGTGCAAAGTCTGATGAGAGTGGGCACAAACAACTACAAAGTCTGATGAGAGTGGGCACAAACAACTACAAAGTCTGATGAGAGTGGGCACAAACAACTACAAAGTGGATATGTATGGTCAGTATGACACCCTCACCCTACATGGAAATCAGTCAATGTCTGCAAAAAACCACAACCAAGTACCCCATCATGAAGTCATGACACTTACTGTGGCACAAGGTACTCCACGGATTTCACTGGACAACTTGTTCAAGGGTCGTGTACTCGCACAAATCCTAATTGGCTTGTTGGCTTCTGAAGCTGTGAGGGGAAGTTACACCAAGAACCCCTGTAATTTTCAACATTGGTAGTATGACCTGAATTACCTATAAGTGACTGTGGATGGCAACCCCTACCCAAGAAGTGCACTGGAACCAGACTATGCAAACAAGCTATACATGGATTGTTTCCTCACTTTGTTCACGGGGATTGGTAAATGGAATACCAATGATGGAAATGACATTGCTCGAGATAATTATCCCAATGGCTACTATCTTTATCTATTCAACATTGAGCCATCCAAACAGATGCAAGATGTCATGCCTGTAAATTGAAAAGGTAACATCAAAGTGGAGGCCAGATTTTCTGAGACATTGCCCACAATGGTAGACCTACTGATCTATGCCATTTTCCCAGACATCTTTGAGGTGGACTTCACTCGCAACATATACCTACAATGATTAATCGCCATCTGAGGCTAGCATTGCTGAAAAACCGCCTGACCAGACCCTACTTTTGTGGCATTTGCCCCTTCAGACAGACTGCCATATAAACTGAATCAAAATCCCATTCTGTTGATTGTCTACACTGACCCACGTCATAATGCCTGGCAAACATTGGACAGTTATATATGTCTCGAGATATGGACCTATGGAATTCTTTGATTCCTTTGGTCACACTCCAGCCTACTACAAAAGAAACTTTATAGGTATTGTGAGATGAATGGAGAGAGGAGACAAGTCCAACAAGAAGATATTACAAGCCTGAAATAGTCGTATGTGTAGACCATATTGTCTCTTTCATGCCATACATCACTGTAAAGGGATACCTATGGACACGATCACCAGCTATTTTGGGAGAAACAGAAGAAAAGTGAGGACATAGTATTACAATTCATCAAAACTACTTTAGACTACAGAGAAAATAAAAGTGTGAAGGTGTTATGTGTATTTTTTGTATGGGAGGCAATTTATCAGAACATACTTATTTTAGAGTTGGATCATGTTCTATGGCACCTTTCTGATGCCCTCTGTGTGATGCCTTCTGATGCCTTAGTGACGCCCTTCTGACACCTTTGTGAAGCCCTTGTGACACCTTTGTGATGCCCCTTTCTGAATCCCTTTCATACTGTATGCAAAATTTATAAGTGGACATAAACTGTTGGTATCAAACTTTTACAAAAGAATTCAAGATGCCTGACAGATATTAATGTATATGCCCTATTTGTTACAAACCTGGCCTGGCTCAATAAATTCATATTTGAGGGTTGTGCATGTCATGAACAGTCAAGAAACACAAACGTGGTTGAAGCAAGCTGTGCGCAATTCAAGCAAAGATAAAACCGAAAAATCTTGATATCCCAAGTACATATTTTACCATCGACCAGTATGGAAAGGATCTGGTACACTTGATTTACTGACGAAACTATTCCTTTGCATTTAACAACACCCAGCCATCTGTTTATCACCCCTAAATCGACATCAATCACGTAATCGATGTTTGATTCCTGTATGTCTTGCTTTATATGATTCCCTCCACTTCCAAGCTCAGATGAGGAATCAGTCGTACTGTAAAACAAATTTTAAAAAAACCAAAAACAAAAAAAAAAAAACAAAAAAACAAACAAACAAACGAAAAAAAAACAAAAACAAAAACAAAAACAAAACACAAAAACAAAAAAACAAAACAAAAAACAAATAAAAAAACGAATAAAAAACAAAAAACCGACCCCACAGCTTTCATATTAGTTGATCATACAGGTCTAGACACATAAATTGGGGCAAGGAGACTAATCATGACATCATATACACTTACATTCTGATGAAGCTGCAGAAATATTGTGAAAAAATATCAAAAGGAAAATGTCAAATAACATTTGAGAAGAAACTTTATGGGAATGTTTGGAACAAGGCCACTCGAAGAGTATTTGATATTTGAATGTAAATAGATTACAAGAATCGGGCAAATTGTAAAAATTGATGCTAAAGATGAGGTACCGGATGATTAGGATACAACAGTATTCTGAAAAAAATATCAAAAGAAACATCTTAAAAAGAAAATCTGCTTGGACATTTTTATAATCAAGCTCATCTGAAGTATTGGGACATTCAAATGTAGAACCAGGTGAAATCATGCAAAGTGTGAAAATTGATGCTAACAGAAAAAAAAAATGTCATAGAAGATGATGAGGTCACGTAACTCTTATGAAAAAATATAAACAGAAACCATGTCAGACTACATGAATCTGAGAAGAAATTAATATCTTTATTTTCAGAGTTGGGCCAAGTAGACTGTTACTGACATTTGAGTGCGGATATAGTGCAAACAGTATACATAAAATTAGAGCTCACAGAGAAGATATTGAGATTAGAGAGTGGAAGATGAGGTTTCAAAAATACTGTGAAAAAACAATGAAATGAACACCTGAAATCATCAAGCTGAGAAATAACCCACCAGTAACTGATGGCGTTGCAAATACAGGATCACTGGAATGCTGGTGCATAACTCCGTTAATCCTGCAACTGAAATCTCCAATGATTAGATTAGTACATAGGTAAACAACACAGACTAAAAACTTTAATAATAATATTAATAATAATGATAATGATGATGATGATGATGATGATGATGATGATGATGATGATGATGATGATGATGATGATGATGATGATGATAAAGACATATATTATTGTGTTGTCCTAGAACCCACAATAACATTGGTGTATGATTCAATTCCTATATAATTGAGATGTCCAATGCTCGGTGTAGCATCCTGGCTAACAACAACCAAGCTTTATAATTCTATGGACATAAGTGGATAAACATATGATGGGTGAAATGCTTTTCCTCATGAATATAAGTCGACAACCCTCTTTCCATTACTGGTGCCTAGGATTCTGCTGTTTTTATATAGATGGCATTCTCATGAACTTCATATATGCGAGTCGTTCTGTGACCTTTGTGTGATGTGCTATAAATCAGTTACACCAAGTGACCTTGAGATGCTCTCACATATCTGGGACCCTGAATGTGAGGGCCAGAAGGCTGGTATGATAAAATCAGATGACAAGCACTGAGTGGTTTCTCCACCCTCAACATGGTGCAGGCAATGTGGCAACTGTGGGGGCCACCTCAGATAGATTTGTTCGCAACAGGAGAAAACAACAAATGCTGGACATTATTGTCTGCCTTTCAGAATGAAAGGTCATAGGTAGTGGACACCTTGTCCATCAGTTGGAATGGGATGTGGGCTTACACATACCCTCCAACTTCACTGCTTTCCAAAGTGTTAACAAAGGTCCAGCAGGAATAAGTAAAATTGATTCAAGTTGTTCCATGGTGGCCCAAGAGGCCATGGACAGTAGAGCTGCTGGAGCACAGCTTGGAGCCTCCCAGAACTCTGCCATACTAAAATAGACCTCTATGCCAACTGGCATCAAACATATTCCACATACATCCTCAGGTTCTTCATCTGCATGCTTGGTGACTGTTGTGAACAGCCTTGAACATACCAACCTCTCTCACAAGTGGCAGCTAGAATTGGGAGAGGCAAACTTTGGGCCACTTCTGTAAAAATCCATGATTTGAATTGGGCTTGTTTGGGACGGTGGTGTAAAGAGCAGGCTCCACAAGTGGACCCTTGGGAAGCCACCATCAATAAAATTGTTGATTTTCTGCAGGAGCTCTTTGACCAGGGTCTGAAATTGCAGACTATAGTTGGCTATAGATCTGCAATTTCATCCTTTGTTGATCTGAAAGCTCGCAGTATCGAATCCAGTGCGATTCTTTCTAGGCTCATTAAGAGCTTCTTTGTTGATCGACTTCTTTGGCAGAACGTCTTCTCTCAATGGGATCATTCAATAGTTCTGGCTGGACTATGATCCTGTCCATTTGACAGGAATGACATGGTGCATGTTTCTTTGAACATGTTGACTTACAAGACAGTATTCCTTATTGCTCTGGCTTTAGGGGCTTGGAGAGGGGAGATACATGCCTTGGACAATTGTAAGCTTAGATCATCACAGGAAAAACAAAAGGTTTATTTAAAACATTATCCTTTTCATATGGTGAAGGATCATACTCCTGATCAGCCACTTATGGCTTTCAAAGGTTTCTACATCAAAGGTTTCTACATCAAGGCATTTTACTCTAATTGGGATCGCCATGATCCTGATAGGCTACTATGTCCTGTCTGTTCATTTAAGTTCTATTTAGACAGGATGAAAACCACCAGGAAAGGTAGGTACCATTTGTTATTGCCTCTAAAACCCCAACAGGAGGATAGCCATGCTAACATGATATCCAGTTGGATTACAAGGGGCCATTAGGGCTGCTTACATAGCTGTGCAGAAAGTCCTGGAACTGTAGCAAATGCTTACAGTCAGGGCACATGAAGTATGGGCCATAGCATTTTTATCGGATGCTCTTAAGTAGATATCTTTTGCAGGCATCATGACGGCTTGCTGCTTTTCTGACTTTTACTTGAGGGAATTATCCTGCATTGAGGGGTATTTACTTGCATTGGCCAATATTCCTACTCCCTCCATGTGTTCATGCTGAAGAGGGCTTGGTCATGTGTGATGGTGAACACATATTATCACAACTAAAGGTGATATACCCTATCAGAGGGGTGAAATACCCTGTACACTTCAAAATTCTTACCTTGACATAGTGGGATTGTGTTTCATCCTTGTGAGGATGATGTATTTTCATCGGGTTACTTAATCCTTGCCTTGCTGCTGTAGCACAGTTTTCCTTTGGTAGAGAGAGATCTTTTTGTGACTCCATCCTTATGGGCTATTTATGCTCTGGAAGCCAGAATGATTGCCCACCGTTTGACTCTGGTGGTATCTCTACCCTTTAGTGGTCTGTGTAATAGGTAATGTATCATGGCATAAATTTGAAAAAATTTACTTCATTTTCATATTTATTAGTAATACTTACCTACAGACTATATAGAAGCCCATCTAACCTCCCTGCATCAGTTCATTCTGGGGTTTTGACCACAAAAGAATAACTAAATCATGAAGTCAAGGAACGAGGTCAGTTGCCTAGCATAGATAGTGCTATGGCAGGCCCTGTTGCTTGAGTAGCAGTCTTAAACTAAACTCTGGTGGTATTAAACTTTGGAGAGACATGACCTGAGAGGTCATTACCCGTTCATAGTCTACAGGTAAGTATTACCAGTAAATATGAAAATTAGGTAAATTTTACAGTTTTAGCAGTTATCACTGCTGGAACAACTCTTTGCCTTAAAATTTAGCTAAGTGTGGGGTGGTGAATTGTTGGATTCTTTGAATGAACAGACTTGATTCCTACCTGTCTACATTACCTAGTTTGCTTTGCAAACACATGGTACTTTCCTTTTTGAACCAAAATGGTTGACAAGGATGTGAACATGAAGGAAGAACACGAGAGATGCCAGGAGCGATTTTCCCCCCTAATTCAGGAGCTCTGAAGGAAGACACTTATCTGCCCCCCACCCCCACCCCCGAGAGCATTAAATCTGCTCTGACTGTTCCTACCAGACCAATGATAGGCATACCCCCTTCTCAGAAGCAGGATGTAGCTGGCCACTTGATGGGCAAGTGGGACATCCATACACACTGTAGAAGGTGCAGGTGGGAATCGGAGTGGCTACAGTGTTCGAGAGCATGACCTGGTCAACACTGCAAGAGATAGAGAAGCAAGAGAAAGGATCTCTTTGAGATAGCAGAGCATAGACAGGTAAAATGGTCACAAACTGGAAAAGTTTTTCTGATCTGGACTCACCAGCTAGTCTATGGGTGACAACCTCTTCCTCTCTCTGGAGAGTTAAAGCATTGCACAGTGCATCTGACTCCATGGGGGGAAAGAAGGCACCTGCCTTTGATACCAGAACCAAGGTTATCTTGGATGCTGTGCAGAGATGCTCATGGCCACCACCATGCTGTCTTTTGTGCAGTCTGCATGATCAAAATCTGCTGCTCTTGCTCCAACTGTGTGTGTGACACCTGTGAGCTAGCCAGCTCAAGACCTGAGTTTCTTATGGGAAATTCAAGGTCCAGTTGTGATCATGCTCCTTCTGAGGAGATCTGCATTCACACCAGAGAGACACTGGACTGGTAGGATCCACCGAGTCTCTTTGCTGAGAGAACTGGTGTGACTGACACTGAGGAAGGAGCTACAAGTTCTCCTATGGAAGATGCCACAGTACTTATGGAGGTGGGTCTTGAACTCTTGCGTGTGGCACACCAGGAAGTACCAGATACTTCCTGGACCAGTCTGGACTAGTATGGTATGTCTGAGCCCATAGCTACCAGTTCCATACTGGCTATTACCAGGACCTGACCAGACTGGACTGGTCAGATGGAGACTGCCCTTCCCTCTCTCCCATGCAATTCTTTCCACTGTATAGTGGTTTGGATGAGCAGGGAGAGCCCTTGTCTGATGGGGAGGATTGTTGAATGACTCACTCCTTGACAAGGATGAGGACGAATGCGCAGAGCGCTTAATGTATCAACTGCAGGATGAGTCCCAGCCTGTCCAGGGGAAGGACCAGAGAGATGAGGCATCAGCCAATGAGCTGACGCACTGTTCAGCAACAGTCGTCCTTTGAGGACAGCGCAGCCCCAGCTGAAGTTAGTCAACCCTTGGCGCTCTTTCATTTGATTAAGGAGTCAATCTTGGCTCTTCTTGGAGACACCTTGCAGGCTCCTCCCTTGCCACCACCCACAAGCAGGCAAGAAGAAGCGACAGTGTACTCACTAGAGTTGCCATCTGTGTTGGAACAAGTCTGATGTGGGTTTTTTTCTCCACATATATGGATGATGTGTTAGGCATTGGGCCAATGTGTCCAGATACTGTGTACCTAGTGAGATCTCTGACAGCAGGGCCATGAAGGTAGACATGGAATGGGTGGCCATTTGCAAATGGATCCCCCGATCTGCCAAAGTCCCCCCAGGAACTCCCCAATAGACTTGAGGAGGATGCAAGAGTGATGGCGATTATCCCCTCCTTCTTAAACATGTCCTTGGCTGTGTCTGCCAAGATCATGCAGCAGCTCTGCATGTCAAAGCTGGCCCCAGAGCCAGTCAGAGACTGGATGAGCCTGAACATCCAGCTTCAAGCATCCCGGGGTATGGCGATTGAACACCAACTTAGGCAGGCCATCACTATGGAGGCCAACCTGAGGTTGACAAGGCAAGACACTTGCTTGCAGGTCACTAACCTCCCAGAAAGTGAGCACCAAGCAATCTTTTTTGTGTTAGGTGTCCTAGAAAAGAATTACATGCTACTGCTCAAAGATTGATGTCCCTTGTTGTGCATCCCTTAGAGGTTCAAACCAGGGGCCAAAGAGGCAAAGAGGTATTTCTTGCACCAGGCAATTCAGAAGCTGTTGGCAAAAGGAGCCATATAGAAAGTAAGAGATCACTCTTCTGTGGGGTGGTACAGCTGCTTATTCTTGGTCCCGAGAAGGAACTGCAGCTGGAGACCAGTCACAGAACTGTTACACCTGAGCGCATTCTTGTAAGTGCCATACTTCCACATGGAAATGCAAGAATCAATAACAAAGGCTCTCTGATCCAGGGACCAGACCTTCTCCGTGGACTTGAAGGATGTGTATCTCCATGTTTCTTTGTCTCAGGGCATCTACGATTTGTGTACAAAGACAAGGTATTTCAGTTCTGAGCTCTTCCTTTTGGCATGGCCATGGCACCACAATTGTTCACCAAAATAGTGTAGGGCATAGTGGCAGGTATTCACCAGAAGGGTATCAGAATGCACATGTAACTAGATGACTGGGTAGTCTGAGCTTTAGTTCATCAAAAGCTTATCAAGAACAGAGAATTTGAAGCTGTGCAGGGACTTAGGACTAGAAGTGAACTTCCCCAAGTCAAACCCCACACCCAAACAGGTGTTTGTCTTTCTAGGCATTCATTTTGATCCAGTCCAATTCAAGTGCTGTCTTTCTGAGGAAAAATAGGGCAGACTAGAGAGCCTCGTAAAGAGGTTCTGGAGTTCAAGGCAGCAAACAACTCGGCAATGGCTATCGATGTTAGGCATGATGTCCTTGATGGATTCACAAGTTCCATTGGAACACCTGCACAGGAAGCCACTGAAAATGGCACTGAAAACCAAGTGGAACAGGAGCAGTTTATGTCAAATGGCCAAAGTAGGCCAACATGACAAGTGTCTCATCCGTTGGTGGACAGTAGGAGTTTACATCATGTGTGGATAGATGATTAGGCTGTTCAATTCCAAACTGGTAATTGACATAGATGCGTCGAAGCAAGGCTGGTGAGACCATTTGGACTCCAGCATAGTCTCTGACATCTGGCCACTACACTTGAGACACTTTCCCATCAATTGGTTAAAACTAGAGGCAGTGCGCTTTGCCCTGCAGAAGTTTGAACAGTTGGTGAAAGACAAAGATGTCACATTGATGTCAGACAACAAGACAGTGTTGACCTATCTGAACAAATAGGGAGGCAGGCAGTCCAAACTGTTGTTCAAAATGACCAAGAAAATACCTGGTGTGGCAGCAATGGAGTAAGGATCCTGGCCCATCACATTGGTAGCCATCCAAATGTAATGGCCAACCAATTGCCCTGAAAGGGCCAGGTGATAGAGATGGAATAGTCCCTTAACCCACAAGTAGTACAGGCATTATGGGACTGATTGGGGCACCCCATGTGGACCTGTTCACCACCAGATGGCATCACAAAATTGCCAGTGTTTGTGGCTCCAGTCCCAGATTCTCTAGCTTATGTGGTAGATGCCCTGGTGATAAGGTGGGAAGGAATGTGGGCTACATGTTTCCTCCACATCTCTTAATGCCTCAGCTTCTGAGAAAGATCCAGAAAAAGAGTGTGGAAATCATCCTGGTGGCCCCCTGGCGGCTAAAATGGGATTGGTCTGTCGACATTGTGGAGTTGAGTCCTGATGCTCGATTATGTCTACCAGTCTGGGACAGACTGCTCGTGCAGCTTCGGACTTCTAAGTTTCATCAGAATCCAGCTGTGCTCAATCTTCATGGATAGAGGTTGCCACAGGACAAGTCTGAGAGGCTGGGTTCTCTAATCTTGTTGCTTCAAGAATCGCATGAGGTAAGCTTCAAAGATTTTCTATGAAGACATATGATTTGAGTTTTTCTCTTGTATTTGTTTGAAGAGAGAAAGCTAAGTCCTAGGACTATCGAAGGATACTGAACAGTGATTTCTTCCTCTCTGAGCAGGACATTAGGTTTGATCACTGGGATCAGACCCGCTTTTGTCAGTACTAGTCCAAAGTTTCTACACTAATAGACCAGTGGGTGAAAAAGTAATGCCCACTTGGGATTTGCGCCTTGTCCTTTTGGCCATGACGATACCACCATTTGAAGAAAAGTATCCCAAAATGATCCAGTTAGGATAGCTGACCTACCAAACAGTTTTCTTGCTTGCACTGACCTCTGGGGCCAGAAGGAGTGAAATCCATGCTCTGAGGTTTAACAAGATTCGGTGGTCAGAGGATAAAAACTCCATCACACTGAAACCACACATGGGCTTCTTAGCCAAGAATTATGTTGCTACAGACCCAACCACTGCCTTCACAGACTTTACAACTCAAGTGCTTTCCAAGACCTTACCCATATTAGAACCTGACAGAACACTGTGTGGACCAAATGAAAGAGATTTGTCACGGTTGGAGAGCCCCCTATCTTCCGTTGAGGAAAACTGAGTCATGCCAGATGGCTGCCAATACTGTGTCCACATGGTTGAAGGTGGCAGTCTGCAAGGCCCACCAGGTTGCCTCCAGGTCAGATGATATTCAAAGGATCCAAGGGGTAAGAGCACATAGCATCGGGGCTTTCTATAAATCATGATCCCTTATCCGCAATGTTGCCCATGCAAACATTATGTGGACATGTAGGTGGAGTGCTCCCACAACATTTACTTCCTTCCACCTACGGGACCTGACCAAGATTCAAGGTGGTCTGATGGCGATGCGCAATACCTGCATGGCCTCCTTTGGTGATGGGAAGTAGCTCCGATTTTGTACCTGTCATGGGGGCCCCTGAGACCTTGATAGTGTATCCAGAGTTGCATATCCACCTGACCAGGAGACGGGTGAATCAGCTTTACTTCCTGTCTCGTAGGCTGGGTTGAGGGAATGGAGGAGCTGTTCATTTTACATACCATTCTGCCCTTTTTCCCTGAATTCTTCTGCCCCAGCTAAAAACTGTGTTGAATTTGTTTTACAATTGTCCTGTATTGATGGTTTCTATTTAAGAAGTATTCAGGATTTTTTTTCCTTATTATTACTTTTCGGAAGAATTTTATTTATTTCTGAGTATGTTTTTCTCATGCATTCTTCATATCTCTTGAAGTAAGAATAGTAATAATATCTTTAGCCTCAGTAATGCAGATTCTCAGAATATTATTGTAGCAAATTTAACTGTATCATATAATGGTGTATCTTCAGATGCAGCTTTAACATGATTGAGGCTGTATCTGATTTTAAGAGCGCAGTTGTAATCTACTGATATCCTTTTATTTTTACGCTTATTAAATTTCACCATTATACCAGGTAAATTGCTTATTTATTGCGTCATTGATTATTTTTCTTGTGGTATCTAGATTTGTGTTTAGGTTTAATATTGGATGTTTGTTATTTTATTATACATGTCAGAATCAGTCATTTGCAAATGAAGAGATATTAGATGGAACGGACGCGGCTTTTGATTTTAACGTATTTTTGTGCTGGGTCATTTTGCGCAGGAATGGGGATGTTCAAACAAGTAAAGGTAGGTTGGCGACCAGGGAATTTGTAACCACGATTCTTGATACAGTACTGAAGGTAGCAGTAGTGCTTTTGCAAGAGAAGTTGTCAGTGACAGCTCCCTTGGAGTAAGAGAATCTTGTTGTCAGCACAGATCATGATGTTGACTCAAAAATGTCTTGCATGAATGGCCTGAAATCATCCAGTTTATCAGGGGTGGGGGTGGGGTGGGTGTCACAGACACTTTCAACAATGAGATTTTTATACATAAATCTGAGACTTAAAAGATTTGACGTTCTCCAAAATAGACTTTTTATGTATATTTTTAAGTACGACATTAAGATTTTTGTCTATTTTACTGGCTCTCTTGGCAGAACAGATTTGATAGGATACAGATACACTTATAACCTTCAAAATGAATAAGAGATATGCCAATGTCGTTGGTAATATAGTATTTCTGAAAACAGGTGACACTGAACTCGGAATAATTGTAAGGGAGCTCATGTACAAATGATTCTATCTTTCTGGCCATTTGGCATGGATAAAATTTATGTCGGAACTCAGCACGCTATATTGTTACCTTGTTATAACTTAAATACTGACATGGATCTATAATCTTGTCATACGGTAGTTACTGGTAGAGAATAATACAATCGTCATACTTGACTCATTGCTGAGAAAGAGTGTAATCTTATGCTATGAATAATGCTATAATGCAGTGCGAACTTTTCATAGTATAATTATTAGTATAATGCAGGGCGACATTGTCATTCATTACTTACTGCTATGATACCTGCAGCCTTGCCGTGCCATAATATGCCAGTATAATATGGTATAACAATGTCAAAATATAATCACGTGTGTAACTCAGTGTAACCTGGTCATACATTACTTACTATTAGAGTACTCTGCAACCTTGTCATTCCATTATTAAATGTGCGAGTATTGACTCCGGTTTAATAAGAAAAGTGGGAAATTTGCTCCATTTTTAGACCAAAAATGTCAAATTTGCCCGTATTTTGCAAAATGTCTGTGGATTCATTCGTTTATGCTGCATATGCTATTTTTTTGTCTCCTTTTGCAACCTTCTTTGTAATTTCGATAACTAGTTAGTTTCGTGAATTACATATGAAAAGACCAGATCTGGAGCAGGGCCTGTGAAAATTGGAAAGTAGACTTTTCTCCTCTCTGTGCGTCTTCAATATATTTAATACAATAGTATGTGCTTACCAAGACGATAAATTCGGGCATCAATGCCCCTTTTAGAACCCGACAAAAAAACTTGCATTACGCTGCAGAGAGGAATATAGCGAGCATCCCGTCTCAAGTTCTACATGTGGGATGTTCCTTGTATTTAGTTTTCCCAGCAGTGTGTTTATACAGCTACATTCATTCAACAATGACTCCAATAACTTGTGGTCTGCCCCAGGGATCTATACTTGGTCTTCTGTTGTTCTTGATTTATATTTATGACCTTGGTACATTGTCCTAACGTTGCTCTTTCCTTTTTGCTGAACATACTAATTTGTCATTTACTGGACGTAATCTAGATATTTTAGAAAGCGACATTAATTTAACCATGTTACAAGTCAAAGAATGGTTTAGGTCAAACAAATTGTGCGTATATCTAAATAAAACAAATTGTATGTTATTTGCTGTCAAACATCGACAAACCAACAAATGTGGTTTGTCGATCGAGGCGATAATGTATATTTGAAACAAATTTCATATTGTAAATTTCTTGGTATTTTGATTGACGATAAATTGAATTCGAGGTATCGTATATTACAATTATCAAATAAATTAAGTAAAATAGTTGGAATTTTTAAGCAAATTGGATAGAAAATTGGTAAAATTATCCTGACTCCGTTATATCACACTCCTGTAGATAAATGTACGAACAATTTATTTGACCTAAACCAAATTGTAAAATCATATAATGGAAATGAACGAAAAATTAGATATTGTTCAGTAAATAAAAACATCTTCAGATTCTTTTTAAAGGAATATGAAGTGGATGCATTTTGTGTAGAGTGTGGAAACGCATTTCATATGACAAGACCATGGTGGATTCTAAACGAGAATTTGCACAGTGATGTTCGAAATTTGGATTGTCTGGTGGGATATGAATAAACAAATGAAACCAGATTAAATAAATAACACAAAAAACATCAGACATGAAATGATTGATAATTTTGTACATAAACATACCAGTAATGTACAAATTAATCTGGTCAAATCGTAACAATTTCACAGTTCTAAACATGCGAGCTGAATGGGCAATAAAGGGGAATGGTTAAAAATACAACCTAGTTTCTTCTAAATTACAATAGTGTTTAAATTTGTAATATAGTTGGCAGCCCAGAAGGCAATGTTGCAATAGATGAGGTGTATATGATTATATAATTTTACAATTTGTTAGCATTATATTGTATGTGCGATCTGGTGTGATTTATATATATCTTATCCTCATGGGCTTGGGGATTCCACAAGCTCTGCGGAGTTTCTTTCCCCAACTTGAATATTTTTGTGTAATACACACACTTGTGTACTATATCTGAAAAAACTACAACTAAATTCATAACATTGACACTCCTTGCGTCTGTGATTCTAGACTATAGTATATATCTCTTGACATAACATTGACACTCCTTGCTCCTGTGATACTAGACTATAGTATTTATCTCTTGACATAACATTGACACTCCTTGCTTCTGTGATACTAGACTATAGTATATATCTCTTGACATAACATTGACACTCCTTGCTTCTGTGATACTAGACTATAGTATTTATCTCTTGACATAACATTGACACTCCTTGCTTCTGTGATACTAGACTATAGTATATATCTCTTGACATAACATTGACACTCCTTGCTTCTGTGATACTAGACTATAGTATTTATCTCTTGACATAACATTGACACTCCTTGCTCCTGTGATACTAGACTATAGTATATATCTCTTGACATAACATTGACACTCCTTGCTTCTGTGATACTAGACTATAGTATTTATCTCTTGACATAACATTGACACTCCTTGCTTCTGTGATACTAGACTATAGTATTTATCTCTTGACATAACATTGACACTCCTTGCTCCTGTGATACTAGACTATAGTATATATCTCTTGACATAACATTGACACTCCTTGCTTCTGTGATACTAGACTATAGTATTTATCTCTTGACATAACATTGACACTCCTTGCTTCTGTGATACTAGACTATAGTATATATCTCTTGACATAACATTGACACTCCTTGCTTCTGTGATACTAGACTATAGTATTTATCTCTTGACATAACATTGACACTCCTTGCTCCTGTGATACTAGACTATAGTATTTATCTCTTGACATAACATTGACACTCCTTGCTTCTGTGATACTAGACTATAGTATATATCTCTTGACATAACATTGACACTCCTTGCTTCTGTGATACTAGACTATAGTATATATCTCTTGACATAACATTGACACTCCTTGCTTCTGTGATACTAGACTATAGTATATATCTCTTGACATAACATTGACACTCCTTGCTCCTGTGATACTAGACTATAGTATTTATCTCTTGACGACGCTTTGTGAATCAAAGTTGTGCTGACTCTTTTTCCAGATGCGAATACTTCTCTGAAAATAAAAAATTGAATATTTTAGTTTCTTTAATTTTCGCCAGAGTGCAGGGTTATCGTTGTTAACCATCATGTGCTGCCACCTGTGGTTTGACATTACATGTAAAATGACCAGTCATAGTGGAGGAACAGTAATCGCTCATTGCTGATCACGTTACAGTCGGTCTGTTTCAGCAACCTCAAAATTATTTTGTAGAGTCCGATTTTGGTTTGCCAATGGATGATCACAGAAAGAAAGTTTAGTCACTGGTATCTGATTTTGAAATTTTTACAGTTTGGACGTTGAAAGCATACTGAAACAAATATGTTTAACATTGAAGAAAGTTTATGACAATGAAAAATGCGCTTGATCGATATTCTAATAGATTGCAATGACCAGATAATGCTGAGATAAAATACATAAGATTCTAATGACGGTGTCTGTTTAAATACGAAAAGTGGAATAAATTGTGCATTTTCACTTCAACGTTGGCAATCATATCGTCTTTATTATTATTATTATTATTATTATTATTATTATTATTATTATTATTATTATTATTATTATTATTATTATTATTATTATTATTATTATTATTATTATTATTATTATTATTAACGCAAGTGCCCCGGCACTGATTTGGAGGTGATAAGATTAAGATGTCAAGCAGCGTCTTCATTAAACATGTCGGAACATTCTCGGGTGCTTGAGTATATGATTGGGTATCACGCTTTAGGAAGTCAATTCCAAATAGAGAATCAACAGAAACCCGCCAAATAGGAACGGCGAGCAAAACGAGACGAAGAGTAGACTGAGAATTATTTTCGTTCATCACAGTAACAGTTAAGACCGTAATTCAGATAGAACAAAGTACGTACAAAATTTGTAAAAATGCCCAGTCATTTAAATCGTCCATTCCAGGATCTATCTGGACATTTGTTGTGATAATGTTAAGGGTTATTTTGAATTAGTGAAAGTACAGTTCTCTGGGGGACATTGTTACGTTGTTTCGACGGTCAGTTCCAGGGTGGGTAGGTGGGGGAGAACCTGAAGGTTGTTTAAAAGTCTACCAATCAGACTAAGGAGGTAGGTATTCACAAATATACACACAGTAGAGTTGACGTAAATTACAGTCGATTCTGCTTCTAAAGAGTGCAGACGGCGCTGGCCTTTTGGAGAGCACGTGTGGAAACAAGCTATACGACAGTGCCATCTACCGTCTTTTTCAGAACAGGGACCCACCCGACATCGTGCATAACTTGGGTCTTCTATCACATCATCAGCTTCTCACTGTACGGGTTCTACTGTGTGCGTCCAAGAGGCATGTGTGCCCGCGATCAGTGACAGCTTTTGTATGTCGAGAACTTTTCACAGCACGGGCTCGTATAGAATTTTGTCAAATTCTGTTATATTTTCATTATTACGATGCCCAATTCCCAAAGTTAAGAAGCCTATATCGACACTCTAAATTAAAAAAAAACAAAACAACCCCCCCCCCCAAAAAAACAACAACAACATTGGATTAGGTAACTGGGGTCTCAAGAACCATCGCTTTAGAGCATGCCAAAGAGACAGCTAAACGACAAAGAACAAGAAGAAAAGAACCCCGTCAAATCTTAACTGCTTTAGTGGAATCACCATTTTTATGTTAAGACCAATGGTTGACGGTCCCGTTTCTGTTTCTTAATAGAATTATATCCAGGTTAAGACCACATTTTTCAATCCCTTAGGTAGTCTTACTAGGGAGATTTCACTGTATATCGATTAAGTAGGCAAATTATTTCAGTACCTCGCATTACGGCACACCACACACTGTTGTTCTCAATATGGCATCGGCTTACTTTTAATCATGGTTTTGATAGTTTACAAATTAAACAATTATATTTTTCATGCATGCCTAAATTTCATGTCGATACACGATAGAAATTGGAGCCTGGGTAATACTCGAGGCAAACCAAGTGGCCAAGTTGAGTGGGCTAAAATAAACAGCATAACTGATTGAGTCGATTTTTTAGTATAACTCAAAAGCTCTAGTGCATTACAGCTTTTGGGTTATACTAATGATTGGCATCTATAGACTATGTAAAGAAATATATAATTCCTTCAAGACTCCCAAACATGATAATGAAATAAAAACAATAATTTCTTAAAAACCCTGTTCCATAATATATAATTTTTACAACTGAAAAGAATTTTTATCTCACGATAAATTCATATGTGAGC
Source organism: Hermodice carunculata (assembly GCA_964020975.1). Taxonomy (NCBI): domain Eukaryota; kingdom Metazoa; phylum Annelida; class Polychaeta; order Eunicida; family Amphinomidae; genus Hermodice; species Hermodice carunculata. The sequence goes on from OZ026624.1 coordinate 77,812,347, forward strand.
GTGGGCGGAAAATAATAATTTTAAACCAATGGTTTGCGTTGGCCTGACAGCTGGACCGCAACAATTGGACTGACCGGCAGCCTCGCGCGCAGGCGCAGGGCATGGCAATTGCATCGTCTCAGGCGACTGTTTGGATGCACTGTTTTCATTTATAGTACAAGGAGCAAGGTCACTTATACCTTCCTTGCTTATACACAGAATCTTAGAACCAATTTTAACCATTTTTAATCTCGGTGAAATGTGGTGGAGTGCGACCGGGGTTTTTAAATTTCTTCTGGTTCACATTTTGCTTTGGTGTTGCGGTATGATAAAACATTTTGAATGGAAGCATCCAATGAGCCTAACCCGGGTAACATGATGCTTGTGTGGTCAAAAACTTTTAGCGGGTCGCTTGAAGCGCGGAGAGGAAAGCGTTTGATTCAGTCTTATAACAAGCCAAGGCAAGGGTTAAACTCCTCATTTTTCGGACAACAATTTGAATTTGAATAACGGTCGCTGTCAACATTTATGGATGGCACGGAAGTGTAGTGTGCAATGTTTTTGATAAATGTTCAATGATGTTCGGAGTATCAGATCAAAAATAGGGCTTAGAGATAGAGAAATGGTAACCCGTCCCTGAAGAAAGTTTACTTTCACTTGTGAGGTTTATCATTATGGGTGTAGAGGCAGGATATATATATATATATATATATACACACACATACACACACACACACACACAAAGGAATAGGTCCTACAACCGTTTTGTGGGTGCTGCCCATTGTCTGCTGGCCAATTGTACTCCTCCAACCGGACTATGGGCAGTATATACCAAGTATAGATTACCACAGTTTCTGGGCATTTATAGCTTCCTATAATATCTGGGCAGATTTGCTAACTTGTATATTTCTTAAACCCCCTAGGTAGCACATTGAATTTAAGGCAAACATGGTTTATGGGCAGTCCATACAACAATTCTGCCCATAAACCACCCGAGACATAGCTGTATATATATATATATATATATAATCTACAGTAGGAAAGGACAAGAGCCGGGTCGACTCAATGCAAGGAATTCAGAATAATCCAGAGCGTTTTAATGAAAGCGTGACTGATATTGTGTGAAATAAGTCTACAGTGAGAAACATGCCGGTCGTATACTAAAGCTCCTAAAACAGCAACAAACAAGGTAGCACATGACATTTTCTCTTAATATGGATACACGTTTTACGACATGCATACAATGTTTCTATATGACATTTTTGCAAGATGTTTTCATTGCATTGCAATTATGTTTTCAATATTGAAATAGAAATCAATTTTCGATGCTGTTTGTATTGAGTTCTTGACAGCCATCCATGCATTTGATGTTTTATTATATTTTCAATGATGTTATTATAATTAAGCATATGTGTTACCTGGCAATGCTTTTCAGTTGCTGTATGAAATAACATCGTCACTAAGTGTAATGTAGAATGTACCAGCCTACCAGTATTTCCCTTATAAATAGCAATTCAGGTGCGGATATAAGGGGTTTATGTACCAAAAAAATATCGGTGATTAACTAGAAAATGTCCCACATTAATGTTTATGTTACGCATTTACCTATGTATTTAGAGACATAATAATAAAAGGGACAGTACGGTTGGAAAGTAAATTGCTGATAATTCTACATTTTCAAAGCAGACAGCTGGTTCAAGAAAAATGTGGCTGGAAGTTGCCATGCAACACTGCCATCTACAGGGCGTTAGCGAAGAGCGCGGCTGACATATAAGTGGCTGGATTAATGATCATATCATACCTGTATGGTTCTACTTTCTCCATCCGGGCTAGACCTAACCAGTTAACCAGTGCGTCCAGATAGATGGCAGTTTCTGCCTCTTTGTCACGTTCTTTGTTGATGGGGATTGGCGGGCTTGTTCAGAATATTGTTAAATTCTTTTTATTTTCACCAGAAACAGACAAGAAACATAAACAGGGTGAAGGGGGATGAGTAGAGGAATTCAGCATAAATTTGGAAATTCGTTCATTTAGTGGGTCTATTCGTCGACATTTCTGGTTAAAGAAGTTGTTTCCGAATTACACACGGAAATTTTGACATCTGTTGACTTTACTGGTTCTGTGGGGATGATCTGATATGAATCTCCCTTACTCCTGATATATATATATATATATATATATATATATATATATATATATATATATATATATATATATGTATGTATATATATATATATATCTAACATACACACCATATCTATCTATAATGTATGTATGTATGTATGTATGTATGTATGTATGTATGTATGTATGTATGCATGGGAATATACAGAGATAAGTTGAATTTAAAAAGCAAACGACCAAAGACAGCATGCATACTTTGGGTTACAGGAGTTTCCTGAGTGATGATGACCAATGCGGCAGCAGACGAGTGACGGACTTTCATTAATTACATGTGCTCCACAGGTCTACGAATTCATACTTGTATTATAGGTCCAAGAATAGGTAAAATGTAATCGGACATCGGGCAGATTTTCAAAACAACCAGAGACTTTCGTTTTAACATATCTAATGTGAAGACGTACATTTGCAGTGCCTGTTACACACTCAACGTCAAAAGATAGGACATGACTGTCTGTATGACAGCAGGGCGCTGGCTTCACTTTCAGTTTTAGTATGCCTTTTACTTAAATTGAAATGCATTAAAAGGGCACATCTGTCGATAAAACCGACATTAATGACTGGAAGCGACTTCTCCAACGGTACATGGCTGCAGTATTTGTCCCTTAGTAACTGACATTATTCCTACGATGGTTTGCAAGTTGCAGCATTATCCCTTTATCTGGTTAGTTGATGCCTCATTTTTTTACCTTTCAAATTATAGCAACAGTACATACATATATGTATGCCTGTACCATGCTGCTTATGTGTGCTTTACATATATGTACCAGATAAAGGTTGATCAGCTTGTAGGGAATTTTTGGTAAGAAGTCCAAAAGTTTACTAAATGTGAAAAAAATTGTGATATTGATCACTTAAAAGTTCGTGAAAATGTTGCTACTCAATAAAACTCAGTCAACAACTTTCCTTTTCGTTGGGCGCACTGCCAAGGCATCATCTATACTATTTTCAGCAAACTGTTCTCTCGACACCGCGGTTGCGGTTTAACATGTCAAGATGGTACACACAAAGCTTTAACAGAGCATCGAAGGGAGCTGTGAGGAGATTGTTTGACTTTATTATTCAACTCTCAGTTTCCTTTCACCTTTGTAACCCAAGATGTCTTGTTGGAGGTGCTGTTGTTAAATTTCGCAAAAGTATATGCTTTAACGATAAGAGGTTTCCTTCTTACATGAGTAGATTGGGAACAAAAATTAATGATCAAGTCTTTGATAAGAGCATGTATTTTATCTGCCGTAAGTTTTATTGCGGATTAGATCTACTGTTTAATGGTTATATCTTACAACAAACATTTACAGACACACTAGCTTTTAGTGCTGGCAACATCAATGGCGTGTTGTATGCAACAAACAAAGCCGTAATTACCACAGACTTGATGGTGTATTAAGATTTTCAGTTGATGGTGTATTTAGAATTTCAGGTCATGACAAACTTCCTGGCTGCTAGGTGGAAGGTTTTCTGTACATATATCAATTATTAACTGGCTTGACTGAACTATGCATTGTATCTTATATTTTAAATTCTGGCTTTAATGAACCATGCACTGTGTATATATATTTTAAATTTAGAACGCATTAGATGATGTAAAAGTGATACTAATAATGATGACACGTGTATCAGTCTAATCAACTTTGATCGACAACCTTGTATTTTACTTAAATACAATACCTTTTGGTTAACACACCTGTTTCCATTCACTCAACTCCACTTCATTTTGATCGATAGCCCGGTATTGTATTCATCAAAATGTACTTCATTTAGATCGACAACCCTATATTCCATTCACTCAAATCCCATTTCTTGATGATCGACAGTCTCGTATTCTATTTACTCAAGTCCGGGTCTTTTTGATCGACGGCCACGTGTTCTGTTTACTCGGTCGGTGAGGAAATTTGACGTTTTCACAAAGCTAACTGTACCCAACCAACAATATGGTTCAGCAAACCTTCAACCCCAGCGCATCCACAGGGTTGTCCGTCGCCCGTAAAGCTTTTAAAACATGTCACAATTTGTTGCGAATCGTGGGGGCAAACTCCACAGCGTCGTGATGATGATGATCTAATCAGTGGTTCTGACACTGTCTGGCAAGTCATGCTGCAGCTGCCCTTGTGACAGCTGCAGCATGACTTGCCAGCCAATGCCGAAACCACCTACCAAGGCCTGTTACCATAGTATGGAATGAGTTAATAGAACTAATTCAAGGAGACTAAGCTCTATTGATAATACACTATGAATACTCTTTGCTCATTCTCGAAATCCGAGTCTGTTCCATCTACCACAAAATTGTGTACACGAGGAACAAATCACACTTATTTGAATTTAATTGGTGAAAAAGTGCCCTGATGTCTAATTGCATGTCTCAACATTTTACACAAGCACATTGAACGACACCAGTAAGCCAATTTTGGTCTCCTTGACGATACCAATCATGAGTGTATGCCGCATGCAATCGCCAACCTTAGTGCAAGTTTGTCACTTGGAAAAGTAAACTCAGTCATATTCTGAATTCTGGCTGGAAAGGGAAAAAGGCAGCTGGATGTACCGAGTTTATGGTAAGCTTCATGATCATATATATTTTGGGATTGAAAGCACAGGTCTATCGTCTCATTCTTTCAACCCTATCAGAGAACTGCTTGCCTTTTGCCAAGGGCACTTTCTGTAAACTGTATCCAGCCTTAGGTGAGATATGTCCATTTCATCCAAAGGTAATGTACCAATATTCAGTTTCAACACATTTTATTTCAAAAGTGAGTGGAGCACCTCTCGTGAGATAGAACAAAGCGAAAGAAAAAACAGAAAAAAAAACAAACATAAAAAAAGCGAAAAAGCCCACAAAAACCAACCAAACAAATAAAAAGCAAAAACAAAACAAAACAAAAACAGAAATTAAAAAACAACAACGAAAGAAAAAAAAAGAAAAAAAGAAAAAAACACATTGAACACCAACAAAATAGAAAGAATAGAAATAAAGACACCCCCCCCCCCCCAAAAAGAAGCAAAATACAATAGGAATATAACCAACACGGATCACGGGGAATGCACGGACCATTGCACATAACACCGATTCGCACATAGCAAGAATACAACTACACGGACGCCACAAGAAGGTTTCCAATCCCCATTATTTCCACCTTCCATTTTGAAAAAACACCGGAGTCCGGAATCCCAGAGACTAGTATGGAACTATTTGCAGCAAATTCATTTACATGGACAATAGATGGTTGCGCATTCTATACTCTATCTAACTGACAATTCAGCCCAACTAACAAAGGGCTGTAGATTTCATTTTAGCAGGGAAGTAACCAACAAACACACGCCCAGCCCACAGAAAAGTAGACGAAAACCCTAGATGTATAGATTCATCTACACATAAAAAGTAGACAAGAACGCCAGATCCACATGAGTCTATACAGATAAAGTTCAATTCAGGATTATCCGAAAATATATATCTAACCAATGGCGTAAAACAAGGATGTGCTCTTAGTCCAACGTTATTCAATTTATTTATTAATGATTTACCAGAAATTTTAACGGATGATTGTGATCCAGTTACATTATACAAGGAAAAGCTGAGTTGTCTTATTTATGCAGACGACCTTGTACTCATTTCAGATGGTCAGAGTGGTTTGCAATGTTGTCCAGATAAGCTCCATTCATATTGTCAAAATTGGAACTTAAATATTAACGTTTAAAGTTGTTATATTTAATAAGGCTGGCAAGTAGATTGTGAGACGATTTTTTATCGGTAATCAAGAACTGGAAATATCTAACAAATTTACATATCTGGGTCTTGAAATGACGTCAAATGGAAATTTTGCTGGAGCTGTCGGACAACTATGTGAAAATTCAAGGAAGTCTCTTGGTCGCTTGAAGCGAACTTTATTCAGTGAAATTGTAGATATTCGATTGCATCTTGATTTCTTTGATAAACTTATTGCTCCAATCTTTCTTTACAGGTGTGAAATATCGGGTGCCTATACAATTTCTCCACTAAAATGTATTGGTAGGGACGATATTAGTGGATATTTTAGCACTGAGTTTGAAAAGTTACATCTGAGTTTTCTTAAGTACACTCTGGGAGTGAATTCAAAAGCCTGTAATATTGCTGTACTGAGTGAGCTCGGAGCATATCCATATGCGTTAAAAATAATGAAAAGTGTTTGTAAGAACTGGCCCCGCATAAGAAATTCTGATTCACGTGAAATTTGATACGATGCCTATAAATGTAATGTTGAATTGCTGGCATCGAATAACTCGACCTGGTTGAACAATATCAAAACTAAAATGTCGCTAATTAGCTGTAATGATATTTGGAACAATGGCGGTGATGAATACGGAGAATTTTCACACAGTTTAATAGAGAAATTATTAAAAGAGAAATTTATACTTCAATGGCAGAGTGACTTCCTTAAACAAGCCTATCCAGATAAAAAGTTAAGAACCTATTCGGAATTTAAATCAGATTTCAAACTAGAAAAGTACCTAATTGTATTAAAGAATTTGAACGAAAGGAAAAACTTGACCAGACTACGAATAAGCGCACATAATTTGAACATTGAAAAAGGTAGACATAGGAGGCCAGTTAAAGTTCCCATTGATGAAAGAATTTGTGATTCGTATTTGGAAGTCGAAGATGAAATTCATTACGTTGTAAATTGCCAAAAGTTTAGAGAAGCCAGAAATAGATTATTTGATACCCTGAGTAAATTTATCGTAGATTTTGACCATTTATCGCCCGAAAACAAATTCACGAAACTTATGAAATGTGACGAAATTGAAATTATATGGCAATTTACAAAATTTATCTCGGAAACAGTGAAAATCAGGGGTACACTATAGTACTCTAAGGTCATTTAAAACCTACAATACTCTGATTTTTTTTTGGGGGGGGGAGCTGCCCCTAAGGCATACGTATCAGGGATGGTTGTGATGTACTGTGTTGTATTGTACTTTTGTGGTATAGTGTATTGTATAGTGTATTGAGTTACAGATTACCATTTTTTGTATTTATGGTGCAGTAATAAAGTCATTCATTCATGAAAAGTAGACAAGAGTACCAGATCCGGATGAGTCCACACATAAAAAGTAGGCACGCCCCAAACCGGGTATGTGTACATAATGCAAAGCCCTACATACATGGAAGCCATAACCCTTGATCTGCATAGGAGCGGGTGAGCAAGCAGCCATCTTGATATTTTCGAAAGATCTCGGCATTATTTTGCAACAGGTGTGCGCGTTGAAAAACAAACAGCACAAAGTATATTAACCAAAGCACTGTTATTTAAAAAGGCTTATGTGCATGGGCAAGCAGCATGATTTTGAAGTCAAAATGATAGCTACTTGTTGTAGGCCATTCTCATGAGAGCTAGTATAAATAACCTATCATCGATAGTAACTACGTAGTACAGTGTGACAACAGTATGTGCTCAGGAGACTGCGACAAATGCAAATGGTTAAAACTAAAAGAGGCGCTTAATTATTATCTAAATTATTACATTTTAATTGAAAAGTAATTAGGCAGCCGTTTTAGAGCAATAAATTTGAAAATAAAGATAACAACTATATTCGTTATGAAGAAGGAAACCATTTACAGCAGCATCTGGCGAAATAGATATGATATATGGGTACCTAGCAGTTTTCCTGTCATACCAGAACGAATGACCAAGAAGTTTCATAGAAGAATACCTTTAAGATTTTGGCGAGAAAGGCAACGAAAAGTCCACACAAAACCAAAAACCTTACAGTAAAGCTACATACTGAATACTGAAAAAAAAATATTGGACAAATATCCACCCAAAGCATATCACCATTTTGCTTAAAGTGCCTGTGGTAGGCAATGTTGGAGAAATTAAGAAAGTAAACGTGAATTTGTGATGTGCACATCACATACAACCATAATCTTACAAGCTTATCTCACTGACCAACCCAACTCATTTTTGGACAATACATCGAAATTGGGGGGGGGGGGGGGGGAGAACAAACAACAACAAAAATAAAAAAAAAAAAAAAAAAACAAAAAAAAAAAAAAAACAAGACAAAAAACAAAAAATAAAAACAAACAAACAAAAAACCAAAAAAACAAAAAAAAAAAAAACAAAAACAAAAAAAAAAACAAAACAAAAAATACAAAAAAAAAAAAAAAAAAAAAAAAAAAAAAAAAAAAACCCAACCCACACACAATTCCTGAATACATAAATTTTCAGTGCTACCTGATTGACATATTAACATCTAGGGGTCATCAGATGTTATGATGCATGATTTAAGAATTATCTGGCCAAGGAGCTTTAAAGGGTTTCATTTTTTTTTTTTTTTTTGAGAAAAGTAAAATTGATGAAGCAAATTACTGCGTTACCAGTGCGGGCACGGACTTGGTATGGACCAAAACAAGGCACAGCCGAAACAAAGTCAGCCAAAGATTAGACAAAAAATTTGGAGTGTAAAAATGTGTTGATCGGCAGACGGCGATGGTAGGTGAAAAGAAACCCATACCATTAGCTAAGCTGACTGACAAGTCAGCTGATGTAAAACACCGTCATGTACAAAAACTAGGTAAGCCCAAACAATTGGTTTGGTTGATCCGTGACAAGACACACCGACGGAAGGCATTGATCAGGGGGTTTGGTGGATTGAAGAAAGAAAATCTCAGCAGGCAACAAATATTTTTGGTATAACATCTGTTGCCTGCAATGTATAACAAATGTGATGATTAAATTTAAGCGTTTCTTTCCTTTCATCCATTCACTAGAATATGCATCCCAAATGTGTAGGCTTGTTGTCGAGATATTGCAATTGACGCCAAAGGATAAAGCTGTGTCGATTTCTGGAAGCATTGTCTCAGTTTGTCTCAGTACATCAGACGCCATGGACAGACAGGACAATTTGCAGTCCCAACACAAAACAGGCACACTTAGCCTAGGGGGTGAGAATATTATCCACCATTGAATGATCTAAACGTTGTAAGCAAAGGCCAGGGTTCAAACGACCAATCCGTTTGTCTTTACAGACTTTTGATTAAAGCATAAAGTATTAAGCTCAATTTGCCTTTGTGAATTTGTCGAGTTCAAAAGTTCTCATGGATTACCTCATTCGTTCAGGTTCAACCTACATGTGATTCATCCTGGGGACCCTTAGATTCGAAATGCATGGCAATGAAATTAAAATGGTATCTGTATTACTCAAGAAAAGAAATCAAGATTAGTGACAAATGTATTACGTTGGTTAAAAAAGGACCTCAAAAGGAATGTGCTTTTGCATAATAAACACCATCATGATCTGACATGACTATAGTCTTAACAAATCAGACAATCCATGAACCATGCAGACTGAAGTGTGTTCTCTTTCATGTTCACATAGCAAATATCTCTCAATATCATTTTGTCTGCTGTTCGCTATCTGTAAAATAGTTTTTTCATTGTGTTGTTTAGAAGGTTTTCGTGTTTCTAAGACAACTGCGTTTCATTTTGGACAATGGGAAATTGAAAAAAAAAAAAACCCTTCTTATTCACGAAACCTCCAAAGGGGTTTTACAATCAAATTTTATGGATGGATCAGTGACTTGGAATATAGGCAAACAGGGACAGGTGATTTTTGACACGATGCTTCCGAAGATAAGATCACAGACGAGAGTTTTCTTTTCTATATTTTGTTTTGTTTCGGCTGTTTTCATAGTTTGCTGTGTCAGTTGTATATGTGGGAAAGTTGTACTACCATATCACACAGGCTTCACAATAGCAAATGCAACTCATCAAGGAATTTGGATGGTTAATAAACCTGCCAGCCCTCCCGCTGTATAAACATCCTTTCATGACTGTGTGTATCCCTTTGTGATGATGTTACCAAGATGTTTACATATTAATAAATGATGTTTTAGTTACACGAGTGCAGCTTTCCTCGAATTCAAACTACTTTAATATTCACATTGCTAATTTCAAATAAACTGGAATGCAATGCAACGCAACCAACAGTTTACGTGCAGATGGTGAAAGTGTTATAAAATTCACCCAGCAAAAACCAGTGGCGCAACCTTGTGCAGCTTTTATGGCTCAAGGGTGCTCCGATTGAGTTGTGCGTGATGTCAAGGCATTTGGCCAGGCTAGCATGCTGAAGGAAAATTTCACCATTTCCATGCACACGAAGAAAATATTTTCCAGGAGATCAGATAATAAATATGCCGCCACCTAGTATTTAAATCATATATGCATAAGCCTAAGGTGCACGTCCAAAAAATTTGGACAAGATCCAATACATACTTTTCGGAAAAACATATTGAGAATAAAATATCGTTCTTGTGTGCTTATTGACCATCAAAATATCATGTTATTTCATGTTCTCATCTTCAGTACATGAATATGTACATTTTATAAAAGTAAGCCTGTAATTAAAATTAAAATATTATCAGTTGAAATTGCAAATCGGAAGAACTACGATGTATTATATTTTTAGACAGAAGCAACAGGTATGATATTCATCAATAAACATTAAAGCAGTCAAAATCGCAAATATGTCCTGCAACGTGTATGCGAAAACATTTCCAGTTGGGGGTGGGGTGGGGAATATTAACATACTGGCAATGTACTAGTGTTGGATTGTACCCGCATCTTTGTTTAAATATAGCAGCTACAGCCACAACTGGTCAAGTCTGGAAAACCGGTAATAAATTGTGTGGTAACCCCATACAGAGTCCAGTGTTTTCCAACAGTTCCACATCATTTGCCAAAGTTCTCAACAGATTTACATGAAAGCCTAGTCACTAGATTGATAACTGATGTGAATGTGCTTTGATGGACCCATATTGAAACTCTGGTGTGAACGACCATATCCATGCATTAAATGCAGCAGGCATTTCTTGCAATGTGCTAGCATAAGAACCAGACTATTTTCTGGGGGTAACGACAAGCATATACATTGCTTTTCCTGTGAAAAGGTCTATTTTTCTGGATCTGATAAAGAGTTCAATTTTCTTTCCATTGATATGTCGCAGGATCACTATCTACCGACTTTTCTCTGTCTTTTTATATTTGGTGTACTCCTTTAACGGAGATGGCCTGGGCCCGGCCCCAGATCATATCAGAACCGTCGGACTCATGGGATTAAATGTGCAGAATGAAGTATCTATTCAATCTATCTACATCATGCTGTAAAATGTGGTAAATCATCCACTGTTTATGTCAAGGACCCTGAATCTGATTAAGTGTTCTTGTTGATATCCAGGTCTTTCTGAGTCATGACTTCACTGGTCAGGCACTGATGCCAGTGGTCTTGGGTTCGATTCCTACCGGGAGCACTGAAATAAATTTGCAGGAAATAATGATTGGTGGATATATATATCTGAGTTAACCCCTACTTACAAGTGATTACCAAAAAAGATTTCAGTTTGTCTATGTAGACAAGCCATCCAGGATACACATGGTATGCTGACTTTTGTTGAACGGACGACCCTGTAACAGAAGTGAGCGGGTTAAAACGTAGTGTCGCTTATACAATTTCATGTGTTACAGTTCCCAGAGTGTACACACAACACATTTTCTGAGCAATAGAAAAATATTCAGAACAAGAAAAAGACTCTACAGCAAAACTGAAAATAAAATTTAAAATGTTTCAAAAGTTTGTTAAGTGATGATCAAAAGTATTGTGACAAAAACTTTTGAATTGGAATTAGCCCATCATGTTGAAGAGATTCAAAAACGCTGGATAATAAAATCTTCTATGTGTGCCTACTTAGCAGAATTTCAAATTTTACAGTTTTCATTTTTATATAATTGGAAGCACCTATACCACAAATCAATCAATTGATATTGCTAATGACGCCTCTATCTACAATACATTTGTAGATAATCAATATTTTTAGTTCAGAAGCATGCCTATTTAAAATGAAGTAAAATTTTACATCTTTTACTTTCATTTTATTGGATACACCTATTGCACAAACATAAAAAATAAGCTTGATCGATATTGCAAAGCAAATCAGTGTACGTGCCTAAAAGGGAAGATATTACTGTTAATCATGTATTGACTTCATTGAATACTGGGAGTATTTCAACTTTTAAAATCTTGAATATCGTCGAACCTGTAACTGAGAGGAGTGTAATTACAATTGGTACTGGTACATATACTGCTGGGAAAAAAGATGGCACTCCCATTGGTTTAACATGTACCGCTTTGAATATATATTTACATATGGAAAATATGGGTGTCACATGGAATATTATGTAGCATCAACAGGATAGCTTGGGGGAAATCCTGAGCAGTCACACACACACAAAATGTCCTGAAAACAAGACAACAGCCACAAGGGTATGAAAAGTGTGTCTGGTATTGGGGTGCCTATGGGTTTTAAAAAAGCCATGGTACTACCTGGATCAATGTGAATCCACAATGCCATGGCGTATGGGCACTCACAACTGTCTGAAATTGACAGGGGTAGAATTATTGGGGTGTTGGTGGCAAGCCTTTCCTAGTGGGACGTTGCCAGGATAATGGGGTGCTCCAAGCCTAAAAGGTAGTGGGACCATTTCTGGAAAAGCAGAGGATGCAACAGGAAGGCTGGATCTGGGTGACTGTATGTAAACAGGCACTGGTTTCTTTCCACCTAAAGGCATCGTCAGCAGTGGGGCCAGTCCTGCAACAACACAGCATCACAGTCTACCATCAAAAAGAGACTAGTGTTGGCCCAAACTGAGGGCATACCGCCCTGGCATCCCATCCCTCTCAGTCCTACACACAAGACACGACGGGTACAGTGGCAGACATCAATCAGACAGAGTGATGTGGTCAGGTGAATCCCGATTCTGCTTGGAATTCCACGATGTACGAATAAGGGTTCAACGAATGTCTTCCAAGAGATTTGTATGGTTGAACATGGCTGCTATGGAGGAGGCAGTCTCATGATATGGGGGGCAATTACACCAACAGGGAGAACAGCTCTCATTAGGGTGAACAGAACACTTACAGGCTAGCGCTACGTGGATGAGATCCGGCCCACAGTTGATGAATGGATCCAACAATATCCAGGGCTACTGTTTCAACAGATAACACACAGTGACACACTACCAGAGTCAGCATGTTGTAGGCCTATCTACAGCAACGCAATATCCCATTGTTGCCGTGGCCAGCCGTTCTACTGACCTGTCCCCCATCGAGTATTTGTGGGATGTGCTTGGCCGTTGAATTGGGGGATGAGTATGAAGAACCCACAGCCATCCTGGACCAACTGGCACAGAGGCTTACAGACCAGTGGAATCAAATTCCCCAGGCTGAGATCACCAAGCCAACAAACAGCATGTCAAGGCAAATCCAAGCTTGCTTACAGAAGCGTGGTGGTCACACCCGCTATTGATGCATGCAGCCTCCCAACAACAGCAGCAGCAGCAACAACAACAACAACAACAACAACAACAACAACAACAACAACAACAACAACAACCATAAAGGTCCTTTTAAAGAACACCATTCCTCCCAAAAGAGATGTGAAAAGCAATGGTATAATAAAGTAAACAAACTCACCCTACACATCCTCGTAACATGTGCATAATGTTGACCAAGGGGGTGGCATCTTTTCCCCCACCATTATATATGCAGTATGGTGCATCTGATGAAAGATATAAACTGGTGCCATTTAAAGTCATGCTAATCAGAAGTATTTCCCATTTTAAAACTTGAATATCACCAAACGTTACACTCAGATGGACACAAGGTTTACTTACACAGTGAAACCTCAAAAGACTCAATAGGAAACCCCCCCCCCCCCATGGTAAAAAAGTGTCCACTGCCTGGTCCAGAGAGGGTCAAGGATGGATGAATATGTACAAGTAGAAATAAACATAATTAGTGCATCTATATACACAGTATGCATAATATTTTAATCCAAGGGGAATTTACATGTAAAACATAATGATCTTTGGTTCCTTCAACACACACACACACACACACACACACACACACACACACACACACACACACACACACACACACAGAGGAACTGATCAGATACTAGAGCACCTATGAAGAACAGGTATCATCTCACAAATTACAAGAAGAAAAACAAACATCAAAAGTGTACCTCTGCAAGCTTGAATAAATCACTTGGGTGACACTGATCCAGGCACTTAATTCTTCCACACTCCTGGTCTCTGGTTATGAAATCCATAAAGTTTTCAAAGCAGTCATTGTGGATTGGAAGACTATTATGGGATCAAGGGCTGCCTCAAATAGCCAAAGGGACAATGCATCTTCTTACTATAGATAAAACATGGCAGCATTGTGATGAGGCCACCCAGTTACTTGGGCCTTAGAAATCTGCTCAACAAGGACAGTAAGTGATTCTCCACATTTTGCTGAGTAGTTATTGCACAGCTGTTGGGAGTTTTTGTTTTTTGTTTTGTTTTATTATTATATTTTCATTTGCAACAAGACCCAGCCTTTTAAAGCGGGTAGTCAACCGGACTATGGATAATAAGTTGCCCAGGGACAACTTAGTGAATTAAGGGGGAGGTTCTGACCATGTAAGCTGATTTATTTTGAGTGCAAAATTGTTGCATAACAGCATGGAGGTGATAACAGTTACCAGCTTGTAGATGGTGTGGGGGAGGGGGATGTGTATTGTGGAAAGTCTGCAAGGTATTCAGCGATTTTAGCATAAAATGAAATTCCTATACTTTGGTTTCCAATGCCATCGGAGTCGCCCATGACACAAACCCACATATCGAACTGGGAATGGCACCTCTTTCTTGAATAGTTTACATTTACAAAGTGCAAGAAATTGATTTGTTTTCTTTTGAAAGCTGATATAATGGTGTTGGTTTTTTTCCAAAAAATGAAACGTTCAGGAAATTTGCAGGTTAAACATTGAGGTTTTATAGCTAGATTACGATGTTTATTCCTGTCAAAGAAGGCTATGTACATTCTTGTCTCGCTATGGGTGGAATACAGGTTGGCCTTTCATCCAGAAAGGTTTTTGTCTATTTTTTTTCTTACTGCTGCTCAAAGTTTTTTTTGTGCTTTCATATTGCTTGTCGACTTGGAGTGTACATACCGTACATAACAAGCATGAAAAATTAAAATGCAGTGCATGGTGCAGTTTCGATTTAATCTAGTGTAAATATGCTGATGCCACTTTATATTTTTACTCTTTGGTACTTATAGTATACTGTATCTAGTGTGCTGCATCCCCGTATTTCACTGTTTCATGCTGCACAGGGTACAAATGATATAGGCACAAGGATCTGTTAGACATATAATGTCCATGCATACTTTAAATATGCTTTCATGAGATGCGAATGTTGATCAAATCAGTTACAGATCTGCTTCATGATGGATGTACACAACAGAAATAGCATTACAGCCAACATATTTGATAAAACTCTATTACCGTTCCGTCTTTTCAACTGTCATTTAGAATGAATTATATACACTATTACGAGAGAACATCCTAGGAAGTGGAAAAGAAACTTACTGCATTCTGTCACATGTAGTAAGAAGAAACGTCCCAGGGGTCGATTACATTTACACCCACAGCTTAACTTAATGGTGAGAAAGTAAACAGATAAAGGCGTTCTGCGGGTAATCTGCAATGTTGTCTTTGGAAATGCAAATACATTTTAAGAGACCTCGATCAAATGCATAGAGGAAAAACTAAATGCCAAAGGAGTAGAAATATCACAAAGTTCACAATAACAAACCAGGGAGAACAGAGAAGAAAGTCTTCGAAATCGTTAAGCGAAAAACAGTTTCTTAATGTCATGAAAATTGTATCTTTTTGTAAGAACATGCCATTCTACTTGAGAAAATATCTCGTTAGTTTACTGTATCCAAAATTCGCATCAAGTGGGCGTTTGAACAGGTTATATTGAGACGTGTTGTTAGCTGATGGTAGGTACAGCTCGGACAGTCTAAGACGGTACTATCTTAACCCAATCCTGTTCAGAGTATGATTGAGTAAATAGGTTTCCTTCGCGTGGGTCGAATGCAATGCGTCCAACCGGCGGTCTAGGGCGTGCCATCATGAAGGGACTTGCATGGATATCTCAGCAAAAAACGTTTCCTGGAAATTTATGTAAAAAAGTTAAAGCAGACGACAATTTACATCCGGGCGCTTTTTGTCGATTTGAGCGGGACAGGGTTAAGATAACCTAATGGTAGTCTTTTTATGCCTCTAAGGACCCATTTCAACGATGAAAAGAGCATTTTTGCAGCTCTGCTGCTTCGCTGTCTGAGGACATGCACATCCCAGTCAATTACAAGGCTGGTCACGGCAGGGGATACACGTTAAAGCACACTTGCCACAGCGATAGCCAGTGAAAGTCTCCGGCAATCTTTTCATCACCCACACCGGCACCACATTCCTGTAAAAATGCCGTTTTGGGCCGGCACTAGCTTAGTGTGGTTTATCATAGTGCTATCATTGTAGACAATAGCCACCCCATCATTGATTGCTGGGCTGCTAAATGTGATCGGAGGTGTGGGCCCCGGCCACACTTGACAGGCTCACAGTCCGCCCCGTCTTATGTCGGCGCCAGCCAGATTCGCCCTTCTATTGCTTATTTCTCATTTGCCTTTGCTTTCGGGCGTAATCTGAAAATCATTGGCAGTACCGCTTAATCAAGCCTAATTGTGGTTGCAGAAAAAGCCTTCAGAGCACAGAGACTAATCCTGCGCAGTCCTGGACATTGTCAACCCACCACTGATGACGAAGAAATCAGTAAATTAACACATCGTGTCTATCTGAAGACCTCTGCGTTATCACTTAGTTTTGCCTTGCACCGGAAAATGCCTGTTTGGATGTAAAAATCTCACAGCCAGGCGACTGGAAAACTAAAATGGGCAAGGAGAAGTACTTTGGCAGATCAATATCAATTGAAAAACAACCAAAGAAAGTATAAAAACAAGACAAAAATCAAAAGTGTACCCAAATGTTGATAGTAGAAACAAAATTCCAGCAGACAGATGGTTTTTGATACATTTTAGCCTACATTGTGAATCGGTAGAGATATCGTGTTGATTTCACAATTTAATGGTATCCACAAAAAGCGACTTTTAGCCATCAAGTCATTAATTATTTCCATAGTCTATATGTACATATAAAAAGGCCTTGTCCATTCAATATGGATAGGTAGTCGACTGACGTGTATGATTTAGTATACATGATTGTCTTGGCAGCTGCGATACTCTCTTTAAGCATGCTGAATGTGTATGCCACCCCAATCGCTGCTTTGTAAAAGGTATATCAACTTCCCATTAAATCATTATACTTTTGGTGCAAAGCAGACCATACAATATCGTATCGCTAATGACGGCTTCACCTGTGTGAACCATGAACTTAAGGGTTCGATAATTATCTCAACCACGGTTATGTCCAAGTAAATCTGATCAAAGAAAGACGATAAAGACTTTTTGTAGATTTTCTCTGTGTGACACGTACAAAGTAGCGTTCAGCAAACAATGACCATGACATTATTATTGTTGCTGGGATCAATGCCAGAGTTATCATCCCCATAATCAGATATCATCGGTCCCCGCTGTTCTCCCCCATATTGTGCCAACAACTCTCCAGTGCGTCGCTATCTCCACTTTGGAGATATGTAATACCACACAGTTTTCGCATGTCAACACCGATGACATCGATTCTTTGTGTCAACATTGTTTCGTTGCTTTTAACTGTATTTTAAGTGGGTTGTCCCCTTGAATTCTCTCTGACCTGCAACTGTAAAGGTTAGGATTCTGAGAACAAAATTTGAGGAATTTATGCCTTGTATTGCCCATGAGGTTATGCACCTTGAGTAAAATTCCAGTCGTATATGGAATGATACCCTAAGAGTTTTCTGACCTCCAGGTGAGAAATATATTTTCAGTTATTTCTTGTGCATTTTTATGTTATTAGTTTGCTTGAATTAAATGAAACTTGTTTCATCTAAGCTTTATAGTACGAACAGCTGGCTTCCATATATGTACTAAATTGCTCAGCTTCAAAGCCACTTTCTACATTTTCAGACAGTGGGACTTCGAGCGTGATGGGTCAGGCAATTCTTCTGGGTTGCTAGAGTGCAGCTCCCACCGCGAGGTGTCGCCTAAAAGGTGATCCAGTACAAGTACAACATGGTGGAACAGGGGCACTGTGCTTGCTTTTTTATAAAAAAATTATGAGAAGTGTTTTATGGTATCTATGGGTTATTCTGTAGCTCATCCAATCCCGTCAGAAGCCCATCTTTGTAATTTTTCATCATGAACACCCATTTTTAGTCTAAAACTCCTATTCTAGTTTGGGGGTCAGAACGGTGATGATTTTGAGGGCGTAGGACATTCCATTTATTCAAAATCATACAAGATTGGAACGCTTGAATACATGTGGACCAAAAAAATAACACAGTGATGACAAATTTTGCGGGAGACTGTTCTGCATTGTTGCTGTTGTGACTAATTTATCTTAAAACTTATTATGTCACAACGTGTTTACCGCATTGCATCTTGGGGGATCGCCATATACCGTCAACATATATATATATATATATATATATATATATATATATATATATATATATATATATATATATATATATATATATATATATATATATATATATGTGTGTGTGGGAGAGAGAGAGAGAGGGAGAGAGAGAGAGAGAGAGAGAGAGAGAGAGAGAGAGAGAGAGAGAGAGAGAGAGAGTAAAATACACATCGGCTATAATGAATTGACCTTTGGACTTCACATAAGAGATGGGAAGCAAAAGAATACGGCTCCTCTTCAAACCTGCTTGGAATGTACCTTTGTATGAGTCTCTATAGACTTTGTTCAACGGACGATGTTTCAGCATGATTTTTATGAGTTCATTTTTGGTGACAAATTTCAAAAGTGTGCTTTCCTAAAAACACTTCGCCAACTTAGCATCGGAAACTTCACCCTTCACCTGCGCTACAGTTTTAAAATACTTTTGTTGACTAAGTTCCGTATTCTTTTAATCTTCATCTTCTGCAAAATAACTCGTTGAATGATCTTCAAATTTTGTATGAATGTACCTTGAACTTTGTATATACCCAATTGTTCACTTGGTCGCGCTGCTGTTATTTCCTGATTTTCAACGAGGATATTTGGAACTTACATGATACGTTAGCATGCTCAGCTCATGTCCCTAGCCCTGACGTTACCATAGTACAGTTTATACACGGGTATATAGTTTTCTGCGAAATGTTGACGGGTTCCTTGGTGGCGATATACCCTGGTTGGGTCTATACCAGGCTTATTCAACAGGGCATGATTCAGTAATGTTTCATTAACTTGCTCAGTCAGTTTCGGGGAATTCTTTAACCTGGACCTAATTCCTGAGGACATGGGGCATTTTGAGAAACCAGAGGTTTTATGATAAGTCTACAATTGGTTGAGAAAAATGTTCAAATTAAACATGATGACAATAATTTGATGACGGAAGAGAAAAAGGATTTTTTGTGTTGTTCTGTCCTATAGAGTATGGGAGTGATGTCTTGTGCACGTCTTGTATTTATGTCAGGCTCATACTGGGGGCATTCTGAGTTGTAAATACCCAGGGGCACGATAATTTTGAAGTTTGAACATGATGAATAAATTTTTGTTTATTGCCTCATTTCTCTCTAGTTCCTCGTACAATAAGTTAAGATTTAGACTTTTTGCAGCATCTGTTGCTACACGTGCTGTGACATGCTGTACTTGCTCTAGTTTATATCAACATGCTTGACTGCAGTTGTCCCTGACAACATCACAATATTCGAAAAATAGGCCGTATGAAGGTATGGTACAACTTTTCAAGATGTTTCCTGTCTGGCATAAATTTCAGCCCTGTCAGACAATCCGCTCTCTTTCATTGCTATAACATATACATGTATGTTATCCACATGTTTTTACCGGGAACTATTGCACGCATGCGTGCATGAGACCTAGATGTCAGTGCCTGTTTCTTCTTTTATGCACATGTTTCTAAGAAAGAAACGAATTTTTTGTCATGAATTTTTGGTTTGACTACATTTCATAGATTCTGTTTTTGATTTGTTCAAAAAGATAAACCACTGAATTGTCCAAATTGATATTGCGGAAAGATCACCATTTACAGGTATAACTCCCACGTTTAAATTTTTTTCTGCAAAATAAAGAGGAGTAAAGTATCGTTTAAACAAAGCAAAAACTTTAGAACATCTGCCTATAAAATGGCAACGTATTAGTCACTGGAAGTAAAGAAAAGGCTGAGCTGCACAATAGCTGCCTTGCAGAACAGTGTAGTTAAAACGACTCTGACACAGAGCTTCTCCGCTCCATACTATAACTTATCATTAGTCCTAGGCAGCACACCCGTTGATGAAAATCTAGTGAAAGATTTTAAAAACTTATTAAATGTTTCAAAGGCCAGTGGTCCAGGTAACTTGAGTTGTTTAACTTTTCACTGGATGCCTTTAGAACAGCAAAAGCTGTTGATCCGCATTCCTTGGTTATCTGGATAGGTCAAATTGTATGTCATTACTGTTGATATTAATCAATAGCATTAAAGCAGACGACATTTCACGGTCAGCCACTTTGGTTAATTTAAGAGGGAAAGGGTTAATGAAAGTGGCCTCTACCCCTTCTGATGACTGCGTTCCATGGATGTTGCATTGACATTTTCATTTGCGGATGTGCTAAATAGGAGTATTTCAAATTTTGAATATATTCAAAATCATTATGAAGATGTATTATTTAATTTTATGTCCATATTAGATGAAAGACTGTGAAATGAATTTATTCTATTCAGTTTGAATGAAATAGATACATGCTTCTTAGGGAAGGGATGATGGTGAGCAAATGTCCAAGGTTGACTGCATTTGTAAATTGCGGCGGGAAATGTAACTTGTTAAGCAAGTCAAATCCTTACCCAGGTAAATGTCGCCTTGACATGAACTTCTTTGAATTTGCACTGGAAAATTTCAAATGGCCATGCCTGATTCTAAGTAAATAAATCATGGTCATTGAAGTTGGTCAAAGCTGACGGGGGGTATTCTCACATGTTGTTGTTCTGGAAATGTACTTTTTCACAAATGGAGGAATACCTAAGATCACACTCAATGGGACACACTTTGTACCCTCAACTACTGTAGCACTCCATAATAATTTCTCAAGCATCCAAACTGGGCTGATGGTCACATTATCCACAGTACTGTGATATATACCATTAATCACGAGCTTGTTTCCCCACCAGGTATAAGTAGTCCTGTAATAAATGTTGTTTTGGCAGACTGCTGTTTGAAATCGTTAATAGCTCTTTGAATGATGTGCATCGTTTAAGCTGGTTAAAGATATAGTCTGCACAACTCATTGAAGCATCAAAGTATAGATACCCCATGACCCATTGTAACCATACATATAGCTACCTAGCTGTCAATACCCTATAAAGCTCTTGTTAACTTGAGACGGAAGTACTTTTGACAACTTTAGATATCCCTTATCATACCATGGACTCTTTTTTTTCCATTGAAAGCTTTTTCGCACAAGCCAGTGCTTGCAACCCCCATATTTCCCCATCATCGCTGATTCTTAACAATTATGAATGACCCACTGGTTAAAACTATCTGATTTGAGATGGATTTCTACATTTATCTTGATCCCCCTACTGTAATTAGATGGAACTATAATTACAGATGTTTCTCCTGGGCTGACTTGATAAACATGATGGTATCAACATATCAGGTCCATTTACAAATATTCATTAAGTGCAGTTCACATTCTATGGAAGAAAGTTGACATAGAGGGAAAAATTAAATTCAGGCAACTTAAATGTTTTATACTGCGATGCTCCTTCTTTTTCACCTATAATGCTTATATATAATGTTACATTACGATAACATTGTACACAAACACCAGATACTATGGCATCTACCCTATGGATTCGACAGGCAGAACGTGAGCCACTGACATACCAAAGGTAACTCCATGGGAAAACACAAAGAGGTGGACAACAGACAAAACATAACTTTTTTCCCCAATCTTATTGCACTTCTGTGTGGCATAGGTTACTATGCTTGCATTGTGACCATGGATACTCAAACAAATTTTGGTCGTTGCAAAATGTGGATGCAGCGGTCCTGACGGAAAAAATTATTTTGAAAGTAAACGGAAATTCAGCGGTCTTATTACTTTGCCAAATAAAATATAATTAACTCAAACGTGGGAAGAAAGAATTCTTAATTACAAACATATGATGAGTCCTTTATTAAGCCCAATGTGTGCTTGCAAAACATCGGAATATTTAGTTAAATACATTTTTCTGGTTTGCCAAAGTAACATTTTTTCATCCCTGATATGGGTATCTACCAGTGCATGGGGGTACTTCCTTGTTGAATGATGATAGCCAAAACAGCATGGTAGCTGGTGTGAATTACCAGTATTACATATGTAATGTTAGTTATTTCAGAGCCTGATTGTAGCACAAGATTTTAAGTTTCTTTTGTTTAGCCTTGCAGGAAAAAGTTTTTTCTTTGCGATCTGGAAAGTATAATCGATGTAATCATAAACAATTATGATATAAGATATTACGATCTGTGGACGTCCCTGCAGTACTCTCACAAACTGCACCACGCTTCACGCTCAGTTTGGAACAGTGCGTGAGTTTGTTAGCTAATGCAGAAAATACCCAGGTTTCTTTTCAAAACCATAAACATTTCAGAATCATGGTGCAATTTCCAAATGTCATGTCAAATCCAACTGAGGGAAATGCGCTCAACTTTTTGTGTACACAGAAGTATTGGCATCAGAATGTCAAATCCTGCCAACAATAACATCAACAGCCTTAAAAACATGCAGATTCCAATAATCTGAAGGATAACCACACCAAAATAAAATCATCATTGATTCCAAATGGAATGACTCAAATGGTTCTACAATTTGGACTATATTAATGCAAAATCCAATTGGCGAACACAACATTAAATCTTTTGAAGGTCACAATTCATCTGTCTACAACAACCAGAAGAATTACAAAAACGTCTTCACATTTATAACAGATGCTAAATGTTGGAAGCCGGTACGGTATTACACAATTTTAATCTTGTGTCAAATGAAAATTTTGGAATGGGTTAATCCTTATATTTATAGGACCAGTTTTTGTTTTTTGTTTGTTTGTTTGTCTGTTTGTTTGGGCTTTTTTTGGAGGGGGGATTAGTGTCAAATTCAGAAACTTTAAGGCACACTGGAAGCATGCTACATTGTATCATCCCTGAAGTTTTCCATTATGGGAGTACAGTTGGAAACATTACGTCATGAACTCTATCTAAAATATTTGGTTCGACTTGAAAACTTTCAGAAATGTCAACTGGCAGTCCTTTAGGGGTAAAATCCTTCAAATGTATCAATTCTACCACTTAAATGTATTGCAGACGACCTTGTTGTTAGTCTTGTGTGAAAATGTATTTGTCAAAGGAGAATTGTCAGCTTGTTACATTGCAACATCCCCAGACACAAGCTTAACAAGTTACATTTCCCGCCACAATTTACAACAGCGTGCAGTTCAGACAGGTCTGTCTGAAAATACAGACGACGATTGAAATGATGCTGTCAATTTTAAAGACATTAATGCACTGTTTTTAACCTACACATTGGCATTAACATATCAAAAATGTCTACAATGACAGACAATCAGCATCTGTGTATTTCCCTTTGGCTTGCTAGAAGCAGCCACGTTTTTAGCCATGTGTCACAAAACAAGCAATGCCAAATAGGGCCTACTAAAATTGGACATTATTGTAGAGTGAATGAATATTACATCTAAACTACAGTTCCCTAGGGTTAAAATCATAAAAACAATTTGGGTATGAAAATGTAGGCACGACTTATCACAATACGTAAAAAAGAATTTACAATCTTAATACAATGGATTGACATGCACAAAGTCACCGAAACGCAAAATTTAATTCAACGAAACCATGATGTTTAATAGGATACTTTTTTTTTTCAAAACGTACAAAGCATGACAAATGACCGTTTATATCTAATATAATCAATTTTACCATGTGGTTTTCCATTGCTGAATTAGAGTATGAATCGACAGCTTTCCTGGAAACACTGTGAATTGCATCCCCAAAGACTGCTCAGGAAAGATATATTAAGCTAGACGTGGTGGTACGTCAATGATCAGATTTTATACCAGGAATTTAAACCTGGAATCATTATGATAATTCGTATAAGCACGGAATCTGTTGTGACCAGCACCGACACGTTAATTCTCCCTTGGAAAATAGAAGTTGTTACCAGAATCCTAGTTTCTGGACTTTCAAATTTACTAGTTTTAGCCAGAAACCACTTGAGAATTGCATTCCCGTAGTACAATTGCGAGCAGCAACAACCATTTTCAACAGCATGGCTTGTTAGTGTCCTTATATTTAATTTTGTGAAGTTTGTTCATTTTGCATTTTATTTTATGTTTATATATATATATATATATATATATATATATATATATATATATATATATATATATATGTTTACATATATATAATTCTTTTCTTATTATTTACTTGGCCGATTTATTATGTCCGTGTGCCAACACAGATATATTGTTTTTCTATTAATTCTTTCTTTCTTTTCAGGCAAATTTGTCCGATATTTCATTTGAAAAGTATTACACGTAAAAACTCCAAACTTGGCACAATTATACTTCTATAGATGAAGTCTTGCCTTTTTATAATGAAAGGTCGTGCTTTTCAAAATTATGCAAATGAGGGCTAATTAAAGTATTAAATCTTCAATATCTTATATACTATAGTAGATGTGGTTCGAGTGTATAGGAGTTCGATAACTTACATGTGACCTCTTAAGAACAAAGGTCAAGGTCAAGGTCATTTGGACCTTTAAAAATTTCATCCAGTCAAAACTTTGCCAATTTCCATCCAATTCTAATCATGTTGGACTCAAATTGTAGGTATGGCAACACTGCACATTTTCATAAGAACATGTACTTTTAATCTTTAAATATTTGTGAATAGAACAACTTAGATTAAACCTTTATTTATGAAAAAAAGTTAACACAGTACCTATGATACTAAGAAAATTACAGTAATATCTGCATCAGTATATGACAATATAATTTGACGCCTAATATTGGGTAGAAGATATATTATTTGCTATGAATATTTACCCGCCTGTTTCTAAGTATAGGTGACCTGCGTGGTACGATTATTTTTAAGATTTAAGAAACGGGAGGCTCCCGTTTATCCCTCTTGGGCCAACAATTGCATAGTTCACGATATATTTGATTTACGATGACAATGTCACAGCCGTCATGGTAGAGAGAGAGAGAGAGAGAGAGAGAGAGAGAGAGAGAGAGAGAGAGAGAGAGAGAGGGAGAGAGAGAGAGAGAGAGAGAGAGAGAGAGAGCAAAATTTTGAAGGATACTATTATTTCATAGTTTAGTACATTTGCCCCTGACATGCACAACCTGCGAAATGTTCAAAAACCATGTAATCACCATGTTATTCAGAGTGGTCATCTTCTTGAAGAACTTGTTGTCTGGATATGTGCTGTTATGTAGGCAGACAACGAGCTGAAGCTATCCTACTTATAACGGTTTTCAACCTAAACGTCTGCACACAATTCCTTTGAATCTTGATTTTGTTTTGCAAGAAACTTTCTAAATACACAACTGTTCATTGGAACATGCATGAAACGCCAAACTGGTGTTTTTGTTGAAATTTCCCAAACACCTGCAAGTGATTAAATCTTATTTATAACATTTGTTGAAATGATGACATATGAGTGTACCTGTGTGGTACCGCTGTGATGACATATGAGTGTACCTGTGTAGAACCGCTATGATGCCTTTTTGTCAATAGATTCCTCTTATCAGTTAAAGCGGTGTTGCTGCTCTATATTAACGCACATTGTGATTTACCATGAAAAAATACACTCCACGGTATGGCTTGTGTATTTTTTATCAATGATTATTAAAATGAAGAAAACACACCTGTCTCAATACCTAGACCTTTCCACCTCAATTATGCAATTTTCCAATTTTAATCAGTTTTTATGACAAGCTCCTTATCTATTTTAGACACCCGAACGGCTATTCTCCTTTATCTACTTTTAGATATTGTCTAGGGTTGTCGTTCTAGGGGGTTACGTAACTAAGACCAGGCCCCACATTGCACTACTTACGTAACGGCACTTTCATAAATCGTGTGGCTATGCTTATAGATCTTGGACCAGTAACCTAGGCCTATTGCATTTACATGTTAAAGTAGCGACATTCGCTGGCTTATTTCTCCTGTTTGAAACGTAAAACCACAACTTCCTTTGCATTCTACTTCAAGTTAATACCGATAGCAGCAAGTTAAAACCAAGAAAATGGGGGAGAGGGGTCATGTGATTAGATTTTTTTACAGGTGCATTTGTGTACCTTACCTCCATGATTGACCGTTCAGCCCCCAAATATGTCTCGAAAAATACACAAGGTTTTCAAATTATTTAAAATATTTCTAGAGTAGCAGTGCCTTTCTAAAGCTGACAGTTGATTAGTATATTCCTATCAAAAATTATGATGGGACTTAATTTGGGATGCTCTGCTCCTGTGGTATTAACATCCAATAGACACAGCAACAGTATTCAGTACTCGATCAAAAGTTGTGGATCAGTTGACCCACCCTTGAGGGGTTACTGGTCCAAGACCTCTTCGAATCATCGCCAGCAGCTTAAGTTAATGATTTCTGTTAAGATACAACACATGTACCATACAAATCCTTAAATTTAAGAAGTATAGATCAAGTGAGATTGTAATTCGGTAACAATTAGCTGGGAGTCCTGCCCTTCAAGGCTTCAAACATGTTAATAATAATAATAATTTATGCTCCATCTTGGGACCGTATGGGTTAAATTCGTGATATAACTAAAACAATTATGTATGGCATATAGCTTATGAAATTTGTAAAATATAGCGAGTTTCATATAACAAATCTAACATTGGGAAACAGTTTTATTGAATGTACAATGTTTCCGACTTAACTTTTTTTCGGAAGTCTAAATACTTATTACAAACAACGTGTCTGTATCCATCCATACAAGCATGCATGCATACACGCACACATACATGCATGCATGCATGCACGCATACATACATACATACATACATACATACATACATACATACATACATACATACACACATACATACATGCATACATACATACACACACATACATACAAACATACACACATACATACATACATGCATACACACATACATACATACATACATACATACATACATACATACATACATACATACATACATACATACTAGTTGGTTTGATAATGGCCACTGATGAAAATCAGTTAGTACAAGCACACACAAACACGGTATGTACAAACTTATGTGGCAGTCTTGCCTCCACGTGTTCTCTGCTGCAATGCTTAACAATGGTTCATCATCACGAAACATAAGCTTTGTATATGCTCTCAATATATGTCTATGCGTGAAACCTGTCTGAAGGTCTCGTATTGTTCCTTCTTCGGGGTGTTGTCTCCATTTAAGTGTTGATGAAACAGCATCATGGCAGATGGTGGGGTCGCTTCACTCTCTGTAACCGTTCATCTGTGGACAACAGGGTGCATATAGATGATGAACAAGGCATAGATTTCATTATAAACGTATGGAACATTGATATATAAGATGACTCTGTAAAAACTGTTTCAATGGAAAAATGCAATTAAATTGTAAATGCAATTGCTAGCATTGTATGGGGTGAAGGAACACAATAATAAAAAGTTACAATGTTTCTTTCAGTTATATTTTAAGACTGTCACCACACAAACAACATTTGTAGGGCGCTCCCTACTGGGGATGACAGATTAAAAGATTTCCATTCCCAACATATAAAACATCCTGATAGACAAACTTGTCTTTGCAAATATACCTTATATCTTTTTTTTTTTTTTAATTTGAGAGCTATTTGTTGCATGTTTAATCAAACAACAATTAACTCTAATGAGCAAAATATGTGAAACGTAGTACTATGTTTATAGACTGGACAAACACAGGGGTGCAGATATCATTAACCTACGGGACCAAAAACAACCTACTCTACACTACGTCTTTTAGTTAAATATATCTTTACTTAATCAATGCAAAAACGATAAAATTGGCTCAGTTGGTAAGCCCTTTTTCTCGTGCAACGTTTTGTTTACCCCCAGTCACATTTCTGAAAAGTTGGGGGATTTCCTCTCGATGATTCATGTAAACACCATAAATTATTCTGTTTAACAAGTTTATAAACCCTGCTATAAGCCAGAATGGTAATTCGTGCTCGTATACATTCATGGAAAAAATTTGGGGAGTATCAACAGTTGTTACACAATGTACATGTACAAAAAAAATGAGCTCGCCTATTTTATGAAATTTCAAAATAAAATTGCACTGTAATGACATGCTTACATTGTCTGCTGAACAGACCAAGTTTCGTGACAGATTGTATTGCCTGCTGAACCGACTCCGCTTTATGTCTCCCCCACTCCTCACCAGGTGCAGTGTAAAAGGAAACACGCAGCTTTGTTTGTATTGAAGGCAACCCATTACCGCGAAATTGATAGTTTGTATATTTTTAAAAGAACTGTCAATAAAATATTAAAATGTAATGCGAATAAACTGGTTAAAATCGGGAAAGACCTCACCCGACAAACGTTAATTATAGAACATAGTTGAATAGTTCTGGGACTTTATATTATTATAATAACGATAACCTCTGTGAATAATGCGGTGAAAATTTCAGTGTTTGAATTTGCTCTAAAGATATAAGTGTCCATAATCCATTACACTACCAAACTTGATTTTTATGACTCAGGGTGTTTTTTCTCTGTACTTCTTAAGTATCTCAGGCCAATTGTAATGCTCACATTCGACAGTTTTAATTTGGTCTTTGACTGGGAATGGACGTAACGTCCAGCTGGTTATGGGTACTCAATAACAATTTTGATTAGAAATGATCAAATTGTGTCACCTAAAAGAAAGGGCAACTGCTACTGGAATGTTACTCTTCTTTCTCTAAGTAATGATGGCACTTTCGAGCTGCAGATCGTGAAGAAAAAATGCATCAAATGAAAGGATATTGTTGAAATTCAAAACCCGGGCAAACTTGGTGTTTAGTCTCAAATCTGCCTAACACAAATGTGCATAATATTGTCGACAAATAAAACAGATTTGGTTCAAAATGTCCTAAACATATCCACCTTTTCAGGCTCTTGTGTTGTTTGTTTGTGTGTGTGTGTGTGTGTGTGTGTGTGTGTGTGTTTATTCTTTTCAGCTGATGGTTTAACCCTCTAGCTGCTCACTTGGAAACTTAATCAAATGCTTACTTTCAAAAACGCGCTCGGGAAAGTTGCTGAACAGTCCTTTTTCTGGATATGTACATGTCTGTTGGTCACATTTATGTTTGGAAAGAGTATATACTAAAACTGCCGAGTGCATCTTTAAAGTGTCTGTTTTGCTGTAACTGGGCAATTAGCCCAAAATGGAAGTATGACAGCATTTTCGTTTTTCCAAAGATTTTTTAATCGAATTCAAAACGATTTTCAGCTTAATAAACAAGCTTAATTGTTTCAATGTCACACGCTTTAAAAGAAAAACAATAGGACACTTGTCAGGAGTGTGCACTGTTATTAATCAACAAATTACGTCAGCGCCGGTTGCGCGTTCACCGATCATGTAGTTGAAAATCATTTTCATTTATTTGGATGAAAGGGGGTTAATGTTTGAAAGAAATAGAAAGATCCAATTTTCTTATGTATCCAGCCCACGTATGGCTGTTCAAATGGAGCAATTCTGATGTGAAAGTGAACTAGTGGTTTTAGTGCATGTCAGCCAAGGTCTTGAAAAAAGTAAGCGGTTTTGTTGCCTGCAGGGTGATTGATAAATGGTTTCCTTTAGCAAGAATGCATGGGATTTCTGAGACTTTTGCCAAAACCTTGTGCTAGCGTCTTGAGCAGTCACTTTGGCCGCCGCATTAAGATGTTACAAGTGACTTGTAGTTGCTAATCTGGACGTGATGTATGGAAGCCGTTAAGGTGTCACCCCCATGGACGGGTCTAAATGGATATCTAAGTGTTTAAATGGTGGTTATCACCTGGACTCATCAAATCTGTACAGACACAGGGCCAAACTGTGAGTTTCCTCTCCTTTCTCGGCCGACAGACTATCACTGGTCTCGCGCCCCTTTGGCTGTGACGAATGGACTATGCATGGACTGCTACAAGTGGATAATCATCTATATCAGCAGGACCAAATGAATGCTTCCTCCCGAAATTAATGTATCAAAATGTCTTGATTATATCCCTCTAACATCTAGTTTATACTCATTGAGGGAACACAATCGACGGAGGAACCCCGTGGATTGGGGGCCAACCAGGCGATCGCAACCCGTGCAGCAATATGCATATATATGAGTCTCTGTTTGCACTTGCAAGCTTACCTCAACAGGATCTACTCAGTCGCACTTTATAATTTAGCCATTAATTCATTTTGTACCCCCAAAATGGAGAAATAAATCTTAGGGTGTGACGGTTCGCACTGATATCGTTTATCTTGAGACCATGAGACTGTCCGGCGTACAGTGGTGGTGTGCTAGTTTGTCAAAATTAATGGGTGCGTCTTTTAAGTGCTGGCGTATGTGTTCTGATCGACGTGGTGACGAGAAGAACTTGATAATTTAATAAAGAAAAAGAGGTTCTTAAAGACTGTACACATACAACTTCCATATAGAACGCGTTGCACTTATAAAGTTTAAATGCGCGATACGTATTGAACAATGTAGTGAACAGGGATAGATTTTGCGCATAACTTTATATCCCAGTATTACATCTCACAACAATCAAGGCGAGTTACTTTTCCGGATTTTTAGAACAGAGGCGTAAAATTGGTTAATAAGAGAGAAAAACATCTTATGTTGTAATATCTTAAATTGAACCTCGCGGTTCAAATATACACGTTTTAGATGAATAGAAAACAATAGCAAATATCCCTAAATGGGGGCAACAAAATAGGACCTTCAATTTAAACGTCACAACTTCCAAAGATGCTGTTCACTATTTCTTCATAAATTTGGAGCAAGTGGAAAAAAATTCAGCGTCATAGACAAGACGAGATAAGATATTAAGTTTTGCGTGCTGAACTTCTTTTTGAAGAGTAAAGCTTAACAGTCTCATGTAGTTAGCACACCTGACAATCCATGACATCAGCCCACGGCGTAACACCACAGGAGTGAATTTACAAGGTGATTATCACGGCCCCACGACACCTTTCCCGTGATAAATCACAGCCGCACGCTGCGTTCACGTCTCCTCTTTAACATATAAATTACGTGCTTTTTGTCTCCTGTGCTCTAAACCTGTTCAGTTTTGCTCGTATGTGCAACTAAAATGTTGGGTGTCTGCAAATTATGGTTTTGAATTGTGAGTCACCTGCAAGTCTAGTAATTGTTTCTACATAAAAACATGAATCTTTTTCTAACCAAAAACGGCTCCATCATATTCCTTTTTGTCTTCTGTGTGGTCAAAATATAAAGAGTTGTGTTAATGAACTGTGTTCAGGTGACTGTGAGGTTTCTTTTAATAAACTTTATTCAAATGCTCCACCTCTACCCCTCTCGTTTATTGTAATTTGCACACAAAAGTGTGT
This sequence comes from Hermodice carunculata, assembly GCA_964020975.1. Taxonomy (NCBI): domain Eukaryota; kingdom Metazoa; phylum Annelida; class Polychaeta; order Eunicida; family Amphinomidae; genus Hermodice; species Hermodice carunculata. The sequence continues at coordinate 77,844,146 of OZ026624.1, forward strand.
CATTACACGACATTTGAAAAACAGAAAAATCGTACTGAACAGGAAGGGGGGTTAATGTGAAGCTTGAGCGAAGGACAAACAAACACAAGAATTCTGTCGCCCTCCACCATTTGCCCGCCAGGGGTCTACAGGTGATTACAACAAAAGCGACACATGTTACTGTCTTCAACCAGAAGGCTTTTCAGAACAAAATATGACTTCATTTGAAATCAAAATATTTTGCCGCGCTATCCGTGGGCAAAAATCCTATGCTGAGTTGCGTCTCTTATCGTGCAAAGAAAACATGCCATATTATTGAAAACTAAAATTTAAAACACACACACAGACACAAAACAAAAGCAACGCAGAAAAGTGTCGCTGTTTCTATTATGACGTTTTGTAGGTATCCTTGAAATTAACCAATTCAACATGTCATAGATATTTTAATTAATATGCAACTATGTTACGTGACGTATGTATGCATGTGACGGATTGTCTTATGCTATATTGTAAGCGGCTAAAAGAGTTAGTTGGTCTTGTGTGTTTGAGTTCATGGTCACGTTATTGAGTCGCCTGTTTAATAAAACTTGCAGCATGGATTGACTTTGATGAATTGTGGCGAGACCTCGTTCGTTGCCTGTATTATAGGTTGGAGGTTGAGGTCGTTCAAACCGTCACTAGTATGTGATTGATCTTCCTTCATCGAGAAATCACAAACTCGTGTCTGACCGGGCGACTGTTCCATCTCTGTCACCCCATTGCTGTCGAAATGCAGACAAGCGGGGTATTGGCGGGAGACATTGTCACTCCAATGCTTGAGCCATTGTGATAGATGGAGAGCCCATCTCGCCAGATAGATAGCTATGTCCCCAGCAATAAATACGCAACCCATAAATTCTTACGGCTACGTTTATAGATCGGACCTGTTCGTCCTTCAAGATGAACTGGCACTCTTCTTCGCCATCGCAATGTGGTGGATACGCTATCTGTACAATATACGAGTCTGCACAACTGTCCAAATTCAGAAGCCGCGTAGTGATGAAGGGTTTCGCCTCAGGAACTTCTCTAACAATCAGCCGTTTCAGAAAAGACAGTAGTCTATACCACTACATTGTTTTCTTTCAGAGTGTCAGATTTCAAAGGCGACAACCATCATAGCTATCGGAGAACCCAAGTCGTCTACAATTGATTTAGGTCTCAAGGTGGCACTAAAAGCTTGGGAATAAAGTTAGCAGCAAAGGAAAAGCTCTTAAAGCCACCAAGCGACCCTTGTGTTCGTTTGTTATTTTATTCTTATTTGCAGAAGTGCAAAGAAAAATTTGTATCATTCTGTGGCACTATCGCGTTATTAACTTAGGGCGTATATGAGGAACATATTTCGGCGCGGAATATACCTGTCGTCTGCCCATGTCTTTACTGTTTCAACTGTAACCAAAAGGAGATATGTAATGGGTTGATCATTTGAAGAGCTACCAATGGAAAGGTAATCTTGTCCTCAGTAAGGAGAGCAAAAAACAATAAATTCCCCAGAAGACATTTAGATGCTGTTGGGATAGAGATGGACGTTACAACGGCTGAAAATTGCATATGTATATAAAAAAAATAAGGAGAAGCAAATTGAGCTAAAGAGGTTGTCTTTTGAAAAACTGAAAAGAAATATTTTTTGTGTAAAAGTTATATACACATAGAAACAACTTTAATGTGATGAAAAACAATATAACAAAAAGCATATTATGACTCCTTGTGATATGACATAAAAAAGTCTCGACTTAACGAGATATGTCCGTGCGAGATCTAAAGCTGGGGGAATTTTGCACAAGTGGAAACAAGTTACCTTTGGAAAGGGAATGGTTGCCTATGTACCATCTATAGGTCCGTTTATACTTTTACGACTCTAACGCATCGCCGGGGCTTTGAGACGTTGCGTCATAGAATCGTAAACGACTCAGAGCTCAATAAGAGTCGTACACAATAGAGGTGATCTGGGTTGGTTTAATTTCTTGACACAGCCTTTTGTTCCCATGATGCATGTTTGTGACATCTAGCAATCCGTGCCATTTGAGGTCAGGTGGGTCAGCAAAGCCCATTGCATAACAGGGAACCTGAAAGTTTTAACCTGCATATGAGGACGATTTTTGGAATTATCATCTTCTCATCTACCTGAAGTACACATTATCATCTTTCAAATGTACCCAGGTGTGAGTGATAATATGAAGTTCAATGCTTATTTGGCAACATATAGAGAGGTTAAATTTATGTCTGCTGATTCCCCATGTTAATGTATGGAGAAAAAGTGAGGGTCATGGAAAGTGACCACAAGACGTGGGCGGTCAACCATGAACAGGATGGGCAGCACCACCTTTAGGCGAATTTAGAACTAACCAGATATAGACTATTCCTTTAGAATTTATTCTCTGTCGATCAGGCCTACGATATCGTAAGCAATGCCGAAAGTTGTAACGATTTTTCTTACAAGTAGTAAGACATTCCTTAATATTACTAATAATAAGAAAAACAATAAGAACTTATTGTATCAATTAATCAGGTAAAGAGTCGTATTGAGTCTAAATGAGTCGTTTAAGATTCTGTGACGTAATATCTGTACCATTCAAAGCTCCAGTGCGTCAGAGTGGTAAGTGTGAGAATCCATGTGTCCGTATTCTGTCTGCATCGGTAGTCATATGCGTGTACGTATCCGTACTGCATCCGCAAATTTCATTTCCATGTACATGTATTTTGTATTTGTATGTGCGTGTCTGCACATAAACAAAGCACAAGGTCATAAAATACGGTTCAGCGACTTAAATTGTTAGATTTTGCACTGTCCGCATTCGCAAAAATAGCTCCAAATGCGATAAGTGCGGACGCAAATGTTGTACCACACAACCGGATAATTTTCACGCGCTTATGGAAAGGGGTATGTTGAATCCTACTCATTTTTAGGATACGCACACGCATGCGGACCCTTTAATATGGAGAGGCACGTATGGTACAATTTTCTGCCTCCAATTACCTTCAATTCAATTAAGTGCCAGTGTCTTGAACTGGATTGTGTAAGCTCCCTGTCGACACACTCGGATGAGATTTCCAACATCCATCGACTAGGAGGTTTTGAGCTCTTCAATGGATACCGCCAACGAGGGGTTAGTGGCGAAGATGAAAGTGTTCACTTTTCTATCATGGGAAAATCTAAAATAAAAGAATTAGTGGATAAAAAGCACAAGTAAGGCTCATTGTAGTTGTCTGGATCTTAAGGCCTCACTTATTCAGGCCTACTCAACTGTTTTGGTTCAAAACTTGGACCACAAAATGTTGAACAATCTCTTCAACACTGCATGTATGTATGTATGTATGTATGTATGTATGTATGTATGTATGTATGTAAGGTTTAAGTAATCACGTCCCAGAGTATCTAAGAATGTCTTTCACAAGACTGCGAATGTCATCGCACAGGCTAAGAATAGAGACTGGTCGCTGGGCGCGCATTCCAAGAGATCAGAGACTATGTGGATGCGGCTTCACTCAAGATGAGGCCCACGTCATACAAAGGTGCCCCCTGGTGAACCACATCAGACAGAAATGCAATGGTCAATCTCCTGTGTATCCAGACTGCGTAACTCATGCTAAAAATATTGAAACGTTTCAGATGATTCATGATATTTTAGTGTTTTATAAATGATGTAATTTTGTTATGTACTATTCTTATTTACTATTCAATCTCGCATGTGTGCACTGTAATTACTGCCGCACTTTTCTGGACCATGGTCAATAAAATACTACTACTATGTATGTATGTATGTATGTATGTATGTATGTATGTATGTATGTATATGTATATGTATATATATACAATACGTACTGCTTATACACGAATAGAGACTAAAATGGGAAAATATAAGGCAGGGATTTCAAAATGTGATGAAACAGAAAGCCATGACGTGGATATGATAGACTACAAAAGATAATGCAGGGTGACAAGAATCTGATACGGGGATCCATATTTTTCTATGGTTAAACTGCTTATACTTGGGAAGAGACGAAGAGAATCCAGATTTAGTTGTCTGTTGGGGATAACATTGGTGTCACCAGTTTTGTGATTTCGGGCGCTTCGCCGGCCCAACTGCGAAAGTCACACGAGTGGCAGCAAAATTAGCCATCTGCAACCCAGTCTCGATCTTCTTTATCCCATGATGAAATTGGCTGTTTTGTTATAAATTTTGATGAAAAGCAGTTTTTATTAAGCCTTTGATGTTACCAGTAACCAACGACTGACCAATAGGAATGCGGAATGAGGTGTTGTCATGATGTTTTTTGTCATGATGCCATCCGCACCTGAGGAAGTAACCAATGGGAAGGCAAGAAGCAAGGGGTGGCTAAGAGTACCATGACCTCCATGAGACAACTACGATCTCCCGTGTACGTTTGGGAGAACTGATTAAATAGACGTAGTGGAAGATTTTGTCAGCTGTTATTGTATATCTAATTATTTCCACAGTGCTAAAGAGATGGCGAAATATATTGTGGTCCACTCTCCTGCTTGTAACTTTTTTCTTTCGATTCATTTGTTTCTGATTTTTATCGTGATAGAAAAGGGATTAAAACCGTCAATTCGGGATTTGTGTCGTCACCCTGCTCGGACTGCTTTCACGACACCGTCGCTTTCGGTTCTGATGTTGTTCCAGCAGCCGTGTCACGCACTAAACCCTCGCTGGCAGCATCATGATGTCTTTAATTTACCCTACGTTATCCTACGCAACATGTGTGGGAAAATTTTTCTCACCTACCTGGCTGTTGTGACCGATTTCAGCAATGGTTATCGATTTATGTTTCACAAATGATAACCGATTTTTGCTAGCATCATTTTGGTCAATTACACACACACACACACACACACACACACACACACACACACACACACACACACAGAGATATATATTCATCTCATGTTTGGGTCGATTTTAGTACTATAAGAGGCTTGTATAAATACCGTATCATAGGCCTAAAAGCTACAGTGCCGCAATATGATGTATCGGTACTCTGCCGGTGGTATCGGCACAGTGCCGGTGGTATCGGTACTCTTCCGGTTTCATTGGTAATTGTGTTGATTAGGAGTAAACCTTTCTGCAAATGCCGTTCCTTTTTTTGCTTTGTGTATTGAAATGTACAAATCGACCCCAACATGAGATTTTATAGCATGCTTGTAGACGATATGAAGTAATCAACTCGCACTGGATACCATATAGCAGAACTCGTTCTCTTCGCTCAGTCGTTCTGGTATATGCCATCCAGTGCTCGTTGATATACTTCATATCTTCAACAATGCATGTTATAATCTATAATATATATATGGGTATCCGCATTGTAATGATTTCAAATGGAGATTAAATATGTGTTGTTTTTTCATGGTCAAAGCATTGCGCATAATTGTTTTATAAGAATGGAACTATTTTCATTTCCTAGGCATATATATATATATATATATATATATATATATATATATATATATATATATATATATATATATATATATATATGTATGTATGTATGTATGTATGTATGTGTGTGTGTGTGTGTGTGTGTGTGTGTGTGTAGTTTTGAATGCGTAAAGTGATTGACAAGAAAAGTTGCACTTTCAAAGTTGGAAACCCGTTAAATTCAGCGACTAAGTTGTGCATATGTCAATTTTTGTACTCTTTAATGACACGAAAGAGTTGTATTCGCAAACATCAAGTGCTACGATTCAGTCGATTGGAAGTGCCCGTGTTAATAATTAACGTTTTAACTTTTAACAACAGGCACATCTCTATTTTTTTTTTTTTTTTGCTTGTGTGTAATGGACTTCATTTTATGCGATAAATGGTGGTATAAGGATAAACATCAGTGAAGATAAATCGTGTCTATGGATAGTTTAAAATCATAATGTTTATATGTGCATGTATACGTATTTGTAGATATGTATATATTAACTTGAAGATAAGGCCTGAATTTTACCATTGACAGTTTGCACAATGAGAGACCAACAAGAATATACCACACCTGTGACTCTGTGTACCTTTTCCGTCGATATCTTCCTGAAATTATATGACTTCGTGATGATCACGTATAATGATTTGTTCATCCACGAACACTGGGGCACAATATTGACAGCGATATTTTTTCAAATATTTCAAAAAATTTGGCCGTTATGCATGTGCGCTTTTTCTTTTGCACAGTATATGCACGGCTGGCCCATCAAGTGGTAAGGAAGTAGTAACACGTTGTGTTGGAACACTAATTAACGTAATGGCAAAAGACACAGCATTTTGGACGTAGGAAAACGTCAATGCAAACCTTGTTAAAAGAAAAAAAAATAGTTCAATAGGTGTGGTTGCTGGGAGAGTCGCTGATAAAGTGGTTTCACATTTAGATTTGATGGAGTCAAAGATCAAGTACAGCCCGTTAGTTGATGTGATCTATAAATTAATCTGAGCTGAAAAGCAGTCACGTCATTGTTCTTAGATTTTGAGATAAAGTACTTTTCCTTGTTCTTCGACTGTTAAATCATTTAGTATATTTATCGTCTCCATTACCCGCAGAATTTACACTAAACTTATCCTGTAAGTGCTTATTACAAAATTAAGTCCCTTTCATTTGAATGATAAGATCAATTTTTCTATTCTCGGTTGGTGGAAACTTTTTTGTTGCAGACTGTAATTCTATACGTTTCATTGTTAAATTATTTGTTTTAAAGCCGTTTTATAGTTGGTAATTCCCACAACAAAGATAATCAGTCACAGTGTGTCTCAAGAGGCGGTAACAAGCTCAGTAATGGCAGGGGTTATATAAAACCAAAACCATTATGCATACTGGAGACATTTTATATATGACTACTTGGCCAACGGTTTGGCCATTTAGTAACTTCAACTGTTACCCACAGACTTCATCTTGTGGTTCGGCTATTACAATGGTGTACATTGCAATAGATGTCATTGGCCTACCACAAAACTCTTTGTTAATTGGAGAGTCACTGCAACTAATTTACAAACGACATCTTGGGCATGAAAAACTTATTCACTTTACGTGCCACGCGCCTGAAAGGTAATGAAACCTACAAGTGGAGACGCCTGTAATTATCCACCAATAACGACGCTTCCTTGGCGACAAAGTCGATCACTAATGGACAGCTGTTACCTGGAAGTAGCATGGGAGGTAAATTAACCAGGTCTTGATATATTGAACCAATTAAATGACCAAGATTATAGAGGTGATAGTGACATTGTTAACAATGATTACCAGGCCTGCAATATCACGACGTCGATGAGCCGTCATGATTATGGACAATCTGCTGAAAAGAACACGCGGACCAATTCCCGTTTTAACATTTTCACAATATGTATCGTCCTGCATAGTTATATGTCTAATAAAGACAAATGTAAAACAGCAGACGAAAACTATACAACTAACTTTAACTTCAAACAACGTAGGATTGGTAGTGGTCTTATAGCTTCAGGGTTCTGTGTTTTGTATACTAGAATGAAAATGTTAAATACAACTATACAATCATCGATAAAATAATGTTCTCAGAAGATAAGCTAACACACAAACATATATGATGCGGAAATCTGTTGAAACCTTTTTGTGGTCGTTTGCAGCAGTCGAAGGCAAATGTGAATATTGAAAGAGAATGCAAAACAAAAAAAATGACATATCATTTTCATATAAGGTGCATGCGATCGTACATATTGATAATAATGGTGTTAATGACATTATTAATAACAAAGTTTATAATGTTCACTATAGCCACAAAATAATGATACATAATAGTATCAAAATCATAAAGACTTCAAACAGCGAAAAAAGGCTCGGTTGGCCTATGATAGGTTTGAAGACAACCCAAATCGGCACTGCAAAGATGTTATGTACAAAAGTCCCTATGGCTTCTCCTGTGAGACGCAATGGGATCTCCATATTAAAATCACCTACGGGACTGAAAAAATAGTCTTAATAAAGAGTGGTCTTTTTATGGGATATAATTTGATTACAGGTAGAAAATGGGCATAAATTGTTGATCTTTTATTGCAATGATCTCTTGATTGAAAGTAGTCTATATATGGGACATAATCTAATTACAGGTAAAAAAGGGAGTAAACGGTTGATCTTTTATAGGAATAATCTCTTTATGGCTATGGTCTTCATCGGAGATTGCACTGTATTTACATTCGGTTTACATTTGTGGTTGTAAGTACAGCAGTGCAGAGCCAGTGCCACCTTTTAATCTCGCACGAAGACATTCCTAGACAAAGTCCCAAATCGACCCGTCGCCATGGTGTGACAGGATTCATGACGCAACAGGTTGTTCCGCATTTGCTTCAGTGCAGCATGCATCCAAGTTGGCGTGACGGTGTACATGACGCACCAGGTTGTGTCGCATTTGCTTCAGTACAGCATGCATCCAAGTTGGCGTGACATTGTACATGACCCACCAGGTTGTGCCGCATTTGCTTCAGTCTAGAATGCATCCAAGTTGGCGTGACACTGTACATGATGCACCAGGTTGTGTCGAATTTGATTCAGTCCAGCATGCATCCAATTTGGCGTGACGGTGTACATGACGCACCAAGTTGTGTCGCATTTGCTTCAGTCCAGAATGCATCCAAGTTGGCGTGACGGTGTACATGACGCACCAGGGTGTGTCGCACTTGCCTCTGTCCAGCATGCGTCCAATTTGTCGTGACGGTGCACATGATCCCCAGGTTGTGTTGCATTTGCTTCAGTCCAGAATGCATCTAAGTTTCACAACACACTTGTTGGTTTGGATGGTTTGTCCTGTCAAATAGAATAGGCGTAGCTTTTGGATGAATTAAATTCCTTTTACCAATGCCAGTTCGTTGAGAACAAGTTGTACTGACGTCGCTGCCAGCGGCATAACTACCAATATAACGCTGTATATTCCACCCTGCTTCATTGTTTTTTGTAATATATTACTGACAAGAAGAACGCACAGCAAGCAAAGAGTTGCTGAGCACCAAGCCTATCGGCGTGCCTACAAAATGGAACTACATGCAAAGTTGGAAGTGGGAATGGCATTTCTATCAATTTCGGGGTGCAAAGCATACTCGTACCGTACACTCAGTTCACAAGACTTGCTTACGTCATCACGATGTTAGGAAAGGCTAAAATATTCCTTTTTGACACGGAGGACACTGACAGTAGTGGTGGACAGGATGTGTTCAGACCCAGCAGAAGTATCCAGCGGAATACCACAGGGGAGTATACTAAGGCCGATACTGCTTCTTCTTTTCCTAAATCACATTCTTAGGTTATCAGGTCAAAGTGTAGACTCTTTGCAGAAGACTACATTATATATTGGGAGATGAAAATAGACCACGACTACAGGATGCGCCAGCAAGACCTGGATAAGCTGGCAGCCTCGGAAAAGACCTGACAAATGTAGAAGTTTGGGAATCCATCGACCAAAAACAATAATAAAAGACTACAGTCTGAAGGAATACAGTCTAAGCACAGAAAATGTGACAGATAAGAAACCTAGCTGCTGGTGCCAGTGAAATGAAACTAATGCAGCTGCTTATTTCTTTGTAGTAAGACCCAGTTTGGAGTTCTGTTGTGTTGGGGGTTCGTATGTTGTGGAACCTCCAAACCAAAGACTTGGGTCGTTGCCAGGAGACGGTGCAAAGGTGAGCAGCCGGGTATGTAACCAATCAACAGAGACAACACCTGTCCAGTAGTATAACGGACATGGTGTCACTCCAAAACTGGCAGAGTTTAGTGACCAAAAGAACAAAGGCTAAATTGACAATGCTCTATGAAAGAGTAACTGAAAGCATCCGACAACTTGGCACCAGCTCCCATGCATGCAAGAGCCGCACCCTTCTAAAAATACGAAATTTTTACTCCCAAGTCCATCTCCTTTAAATTCAGCGTTTACTGAAGAAATGTACGAACAAGGAACTCTTTTCCAGCCACTGTTATTGTGGCTTTATTTCATTTGTTTCATGGCTCCATCCTTTATATCCATGCAGAAGGAACTATAACACATTTTCTTCTTAACATGCCCTGTCCTGTTACAAGTATCACTGATGAGTTACAGAACTGTACCAGTGGGACTTCCTCCACGAGTCCCTATACTGGAGTAGAGAGAGGTCTTAGTAGGAGGCCTGAAAATATAGCACATCACCCTGTCCATTTGTATTCCATATTGTTTATCATCATACCTCATCCTTTATTCGGTTAATTCTCTTTTTCAACACAACGAAACGTCATTTTATGGTCAAGTCTGGCCACTTTGGTGAAACATACAAGATTCCAAACGACAATAATCAGCTTAATTCAAAATGCTGTGCCTTTTTGTCTAATATTAATTGCCGCGCAGTGGGACCGTTGTGGAAATAAGGTCGCGAGCGATAATACAAAGCTCTTTTTAGTTCCACACAGGCGTTCAATGGGCTCGCATGGCAAGACTACAATGACCGTATGATCGCACCATTAGAGCACGGGAAAAAAAAGTTCCTTATTTCATTGTGCTCACAAGTTTGGCAAATATTTACCTATTATTACATTGTAATTTGCAGTAAGCTATTCTCTGAGCTTACCAGCTCGTTAATGTTGTCCATTAGAGAAGCACGTCATCCCTGATTAATTTTTAAAAAGGAGGCCTCTTCACGTATTCTCACAGCACAGGGTCATGGAATAGAAATAGTTCAGAGTGTATGTTTGTTGGGGGTTGACAGTTAAACACTGGTTAAAAACCTTTACTTCGTTTATCAACACTTTGGTAGTTTGGAATATTTTAACTCCTTCCATACTATGGTCACAGGCCTTGGTCAGTGGTTCTGGCACTACCTGGCAAGTCATGCTACAGCTGCCCTTGCAGCCGCTGCAGCATGACTTGCCAGGCAGTGGCAGAACCACTGACTTAAGACTATAGGCATGTTGGTACTTGAACGAAAGCTCTTTTCATGAAGAATTTAACATGCAATTGTTGTCTTAAATGTTGGCAAATATACGGAAAAATCAGGGACTGGTATGGCATGAGTTAAAGGAAGGTTGGTCTTGCAGCAGTATCTCAGTGTTTCAACGATCGTTTATGCTTGAAAAATTGGTCCCAATGCTAGGTATAAGAACATATAGTACTGTTATGCTGTTTTGCATTTGCTAGGTACGGAAGTGATCATATACCAACTGTGTCAAGAACTAGCACCAGCACTTGGACCAATAACTGGATGTGGTCTACATGTTAAATGCACAACCAGATCCCGTCTCAAAAACTTCTATTGAGCTCCCAACACCCAACAACTTGAATTTCTTTAGGTCGAAACGGTGAGATCAGCATATATTTTTGTAACAAAGACCGTAAAAATGTAGACTATTTGTGCAGTTTAAATGTTAGTTTAGTGTTCAGTGTGCTTGCAGGGGAAAAAAACCCTCCGTCGGTATGCTTTCACTAAGGACCTACCGCCCCAGACCCATAAAACCATTTGCATTTTCAGTCACAATGTTACATCTTTTACAAATGTCTATGTTTGTGTGCATGTATGACAATCGTTCTGGATACAATACAGCCTCCCACTACCTGCTGATACTATTGCTTGGACCACAGTTGTGTTCCGAAGCAAAATTGTTCTTTTCTTCTTGTTGCATAACATATTTTTGTTTATCCGCATGCAAATAGTATTAGGTATAAACCAAATTGACTTTATCGTGTATATTAATGATACAAAATCTTTATTAATGAGACCCAATAACATGATAGGCAGAAACTACACACACACACACACACACACACACACACACACACACACACACACACACACACACACACACACACACATCGGTAAAATCCGTTATATTTCCTGACATTACATTTGTCTTATTCATATCGCATCCGAACTTGCGATTTCTATTTTGCAAAATGAGTGAATATACGAATCATTGATCGAATAAATAAATAAAAGAAAGAATAAATAAATAAATAAATAAATAAATAAATAAATAAATAAATAAATAAATAAATAAATAAATAAATAAATAAATAAATAAATAAATAATGGCCTTATTAAATGATGACCTGAACTGTGAGCAGTGTAGCACGAACAATTTTATTTTAAACTGCATTTCTTTGTGATCTCACGTCGCGGTTGCAAGGCTGCGGGATCGGGATGCATTGGGAGGTTTGACTTAGTTTATAATTAAATTTCTACATACACCATGAATGACAAAATTCTGGATCCTGAGCAAGTTTAATACGTTTAAGTTTATGCATGCGAAAAAGGAAAAAACTGCCATAGGATGTGCATTTACGAGAAATTTAGTCGCAGAAATAAATTATTACCAATATCTGAAAATTAATTAATAATAATAATAATCCTCGTGTTCCTTCTTTACTCCGTGACCAATCGCCTATGTATTTCTTCATGGAAAAACAAGCAGACGACATGAGGACACTAGGCTATTTCTGGTGATTTTTAATAGGAAAAAATACATGCAGATACATCAATGTTAGGCGTCTGAGGGTTACTGCGGCCGTCATTGTCCTTTGTTGTTTCTGTCGGGTTTCTCACCCCCCCCCTCTGGATTGTGTGATTTAACGATTATGTAGTTAGTCTTTAAACGTGTTGGTGCGGCAGGTATGTGGAACTTTTTTCCTCATCAAACGCTTGCTTCACTACACTTGTAACAATGCTGAATCAAATTCTGACATATTAAATCGGGCCTGTAGGTCCATGGATTCTCAAATCTGAATCATCCATAAAAACGTTTAATTTACTAATTATCTTTTATCCAGGATAATATTTTGCGGACCAGAGATGTTTATCTTCAAGGAATTTGGAGTTGTGAAGGAAATGGATAAATGATTGAAGTGATACTGTGATTATCTCATGTCAATAGGTGGCAAGAATTATGATCCTCAACAGGCGCAATATGTCCTCATTATAGTTAGTAATATCTTGTTTAGTATGCCACGAAGGGAGAGCTGGAGATTGAGCAGATCTCAGGGATATAGTCTTCTGGAGACCCGCATTGAATGAATAAAGTCCTATCCACGGAGTTTGTCTGCATAAAATGTTCTTATCCACATCAATTTGTCACAATTTTATCTTGTCCTGACTATATTAATACCTGTAGTAAAATATGTCAGACTGGAGACTCGTCAAGAGAATGTTTCCTGCAATGCCAAGTCAAAAGTAAGTTGGGGTTTTTTTTTTTTCGTTTTTGCATGCGTAGTTGTAGAGTTCCACAATATTCTGCCCAAAATCATAAGCGTGCTCCCAAAAGAGTCACCATGACTGTGAAGTGATGCGGCGCAGATGTTTATTGAAGAGAAGGAACTCTTTGGTCCAGATAAGTTTTGTCGCTAAGTTTTTTGGTAATTGCATTTTCCGAAGGCCACTAGACGTTAGCCTTTATTCAACGGACATAAAAAGTCATAATAACCTCCTCAACCCATCCACAATCCCATGTCCCTTCAATTTCGTCCAGCTTTAAAACCTAATTTTATTTAGCTCATTAAGCCTGTGTTTTGTTTGCAAAGCTTGCAGTAGATACCTGCCCCCAACAGCACTATTGGTCTACAAGTGGTGTTATAAGAACAGAACCCTATACTTGGTAAAATACAATATTTTTGGAAGAGAAATTAAGTGGTATGCAAGAACATTTATCTGGTGAAGGTCAGGGACATTATTTTTATTCCATGAGACTTTTTTTTCAAAGAGGATTCATTATTGTGCAAATATGTGTACTAAAACCTCCCAAATATAGGCATTGATCGAGTCATACATTAAATCTTCTGCATATTAGAACAACGAATTCAATCTTTCATACGTTTTATCTCCAATTAAATACAGCAAAATGTTTACAAAGACATACCAGTCTGTCTCAGCCTTACTGAACATGGAAAATTAGGACTTGAAGTATCTGGTTTAAATTTTTGTCTACAACTTCAAGGATATCCTTGAAAAGAAAATGATAAAAATTAACCTGCATTTAATATACAGATGAACATGTGGTATATATATATATATATATATATATATATATATATATATATATATATATATATATATATATATATATATATATATATATATAGATAAGCGCGATTATAGACATGTACATTTTCGCGTTTTAAATCTGACAAGCGGGAGGAAAATAGCATGAGAGGTATTATCTAGGTGAGGCTCCAAGCTGAATGGAGGTATATACTCTTGCTATAAGGTTAATTTGTTATATTCAAATATCATGTCCATTAAGGTAAATATCTTGGACATACCATAGTCAGTTAAGGTAAATATCTTGGACACACCGTAGAATTAACCCTGTCACATCGAAGCCCCTGTCTTAAACGGTTATTTTCTAAACTAATTATTATTATTATTATTATTATTATTATTATTATTATTATTATTATTATTATTATTATTATTATTATTATTATTATTATTATTATTATTATTATTATTATTATTATTATTATAAAAAGTGGCTTACTTCTTTCTTTTATCCATGTCATTACAAATGTAGCTAAAGTAATCCTGTGTTGCTTCGATCTAGATGACGGAAAGAAATGAAAGACTGATGGCTAAGTGGGTATACTCCGACAAAGGTTGAAAACAGATATCTTGAACACAAGTGAATTAGGACTACCGTTTCTGTTGCTAAATCCGTCCCCGCATTGGTGATGTTGCGAACGATTTGCCTGAATTTGCTGGCAGCAGATGGAAGAAGGGGGCGTGGCACACCTCATCAATCCTCCTCATAACGCACTGTCACACCATGCTGAAGTGACTGGAGACGCGCATTCACTTGTGAACTTGGAGAGCATTTCAATCTCCATACAGCTAGAATCCCTATCATTAATGTACACAAAGGCTGTCTTATTAATACCAAGCCTGTCGGTAACTCTCCTTGTCATTAAGCGTTTCATGCGCCATGGTCCATCTACAATTTGAGATCATTGCATTCTAAACATCTTTTGTGGTTCTTTTAGGTTCTTCGTCTCGTACAAATGAAGTTAATGAAGATATATTTTTTATCTTGTTTGACTTTACCATGTGCAGCGTTGTAATTACTCGTGTCACCTATGTGTCCAAGCAATTCTCTTTTGTTTAACCTTGCTCCCCTATTTATGGTATCTACTTACTCATTGACTATTGCTAATTATCCGATTTTCACTGGTGTAACACATTAGGTTCTCTTTTAAAAGAATTATATCAGTAAACATAAAGTTGAAAAAGTCTCGGCTGGTGGTCATGCCATCGTCATTTGCATGTGATCTTGTTTTTAATTTTCTTTTTCAAATGACTTGTGCTTGAATAATGTATTTACACAACGCACAAGAGTATATTTGGTGTGAAATGCTACACACACACACACACACACACACACACACACACACACACACACACACACACACACACACATATATATATATATATATATATATATATATATATATATATATATATATATATATATATATATATATATTAGAATTGAGCAGTGGTGTGTTTACATTAGGAAGGTCGCATTTATATCAAATAGGTTGGCATTCAACCAAATTCGAAGGCCGGAAGTGTGTGTTCCCGTAGGAACGTACCGTAAAATGACATTGAATGAGCGTAGTACTTTTACAATTTAAGCACTGGAATTCAATGAAGTACGGCAATAGATTCGTCCAGAGAATTAAAAATTTTCTATTCACGTTAGAATTTCAAATCATCAATTTCTGTATTTCACAAACTCAACTCGGCAGACTAAAGTGACCTCTGGTTTTGCTTTTCGCCCGAATTTCTTCACACGAATAAACTCAATGAATGGTTTCAAACACATTTAATCAGTATACCAGTACAGAAATGAAATTTGCCGCCAAGCAGAAACAAATTTGTGCATTCCAAGCGGTGACGATCAATACTTCTTCGGTAGCATGCTAACTCATAATTCATCGATATCTTTTATCATATTATCGAAAAAATTAGATAGATATAGCAAAAATACCAATTGAAAATTACATCTTCCATCTCTGCTGACATCTTCAGGGTGGGCTCAAAAGAGGGCGCCTTCGGGTCAGTACTGAACAAATTATTATCTGTTACTGTGTATTTCCCCCTTTTTCTCCGTTTTGTTACCTACCATCTACGACAGAAATTTGACCAAAATTTCTCATTTATATACAACTCTTAGACAATGCCATTACATGTTATAATAGAATAGTATTCACCTATATTATCACTAGGGTCAGTTGAAAGCACAAATTATTAAGCCTACGTTTCATTAATTTGCTTGGTTAATAGACCAATCTCCGCTCTTTCTTTATGCGAAGAGGCTTTAGCATGCTTAGAAAACAAATACAGATTGGTCAAATCATTCAGTTTGTCGGGAGCGTCTCGTAATCATCACGGTTGTCACTGACTTTTACGCTTTGAATTGATTTAGACAAGCCGTGTTGTCTTTTCTTGTCGCAATTTATGTCAGAATCATTTTTTTATAAAAAGGGGTCTCAATTGTGCAATTGTGTTAGTTTTGATAATCGGTGTGCAAAGAGCACGCAGCATAAAGTAAAACACTACATCAGGTGAACAGGTAAATATCGGATAGGACTCCAAGCAATGCTTATTTTTTCGTGTCATAATTTGCATAATATGTAATCATACACTATTTTCTGTGTAAAATTTTGATTCGTTTTCCCTCAATTCATGTGTCTCGAGATCGGTTTTAGAACGCTCCATAACTCGTCTTTTCAGTTTGAAACCTGAATTTAAAAAAAAAAAACTGTTGAGGGGGAAAAACTGAATTAAAAACAGTGCAATAAATATTATGCTTTTGCTATCAAGCTCTCTCATGAAAACATTTTTTAAAGATGCATCATGGAACTCAGTCACTCTCTATTAGACAATGATTCCATGAGCCAGATGTCACTGGCAAATCTTATAAATAGTGTACGTCCAGCTTTTTTGTGGCTGTGAAGAGCTTCATGTTTTCCAGCGGTAAATTACGTATATTTATGGCAGAGGTCTGTGTTAAAAGACCATATGGGAAATATCAATATCAGAGGGGTTTTTGTTCTGGCACATTTTCTTCAAATTGGCTCGTAAAATGTTGTCTTGTATTGTGTTCTCGGTACTAAGGTACTTTAAATGAAGTTACTTTTATTGACCTGATTCGCGCGCAGAAATTATTATCAAGTGACCAATTTCAAGAGATAATTACCAGTTCCCCGCTACTAATTTCTGCTTCGGAAGGCTCGCTGTAATTCTCACGTGGCTTGAGTCCAATTTACTTGACACACACTCGAATACTTTGCTGATGTAAGCAGATAGTGTATCCATGGAGTTAGCCGGCCGGTTAAGTAGGCGTGTCTACAAGTTTGATTGGCAGACATATCACTTAAGATAACGAGCTGTCATAATATACTGTTAATTTCAAAGTGTCATTCCCCCTGCCAGCTGTCGTCATGATTACTTTTAAATTGTTCCATGTAACTCCACAACAAGCTACAAAGGACCAATACACATCGAAAACTGGAATTGGGCACAAAAAAGGGGACACCGGATAAGTTGTTTCGAGCAAAGCCGCTGCCTATTAGAGATTAAGTACTTTCCATAACTTTCAGTCTTTATTGCAGGCTTTATCAATATCAAAACAGGGGTGTAAAATAGACAACAAAATAAAAAATTGTGTAACGTGTATACTTGTGACTATTACTTGGATTGTTTGGTACTTTTTCAGATGTCCACGGATTATGTCATGTTGTCCTGCATAACGCGTTTTTCATTAAAAAAAAAGCCACTACCATATTCCATTCTGTCCGCCATATTGTCTGATTGACAGAAACAAATGGCTGCTTGTGTTACATGGAGCAGACGACAGTCTTGTTTTGGCGCGTTTGGCTGTTTAGTTTCGCAGCAGGGTCACTCCCCGAGCGCTTGTACATTTTGATGTCCTAATCATGTTCCGCAAGTGACATTCAGGATTGTCTTGTGTGTTTGAACACGCTCGTTACTCGCCATGATAGTTCCCATGCTGCCAATTTGCTGACTTCTGTTCAAGCGCTGAAACAAACTGCCCTACTGATTTTTCCCGCCAGTGTTTGTCTCAACACAGCGGGAAGAATCCCAGAGCACATGCATTTTTGATGAAACAATCAAGCTAAATAGCTTGCACTTGGTAGGATGTATTTCAGCCAATTAACCCATCACTCACGTCTCTCTTGGCCCCAGGCTAGTATTTCAGTGAAAGCAAAGAACATATTCAATACAAGCAGCCGCAACAAATTAATTTAATTAAGAAATGAACAGCTTATTTCCAATACTGTAATCATTTTTATCACGACACGTATCAAGTTTCAACGTAGAAGCCAAAAAACAGATACGCTGTTTAAAGTTTTCTGGCAGTACTTGGGTTATATGCCTGCCTGAACTGCAGAGCTGGTTTATATTCGGGGATGTGTCGTGGAGAGTGAAGGTGGAGGGAAGCAAATGTGCCAAAGATGTGCATCGGTAGTTTAGTGTCCCATGACAATGCGTCCATCTGCGAAACAAAAGACTCATTATTCATGGAGGGGCGACAATTTTATTACATGCCTGGCTAGTCTCCATTATAGACAATTATTAGTTCGATAATTTTACTATTATTTCCCGGCACTCAGATTTATATCGTGGTTGATATGCCAATGATTTACGGAAATTTCATCCAAAAATATCGGACCGGTCTGGCGTGAAATTCCCTGTCTGCACTTAGGCTCAGAACCATTTGTCACGTGCGCATGCGTCTGTGGAGAATACTGGTTGAAGTAAATATTTTGCCAGCAAGTTCAAGCTAAGTCTACATTATCCCCAGGTTAAAGCTCCAGCCTCGATCAAATTGCCGACAAACCCATAGGAATGTCTCCACATTGGCGATCGCAAATCCCTGATCTGTGGTCTTGGCGTTTGCAGAAGCTAGCCGCCAAGATATAGATATTTTGTGGTTTGTTATTAAAATACTGCAGCTGTGGGTCCCATTACCAAGCTGTCATCGTCATACAGCATATATGCAATTATGACACAGGACCGCGATAGGTGCCCACACTTCGACGGCTGATTATACCGTAGGAAGTTTCAAAACCTCTCAAGTAAAGTATCAAGGAGCACCCGCTGCAATTCAGAATCAGCATTTGCGATATACGGCTGTAACATGCCACCAGTTAATGGGACCACACACGTTGAGCTATTGGTTATAACAAGTTACTCGGGGCAGCAGAGGTGATCACCTGCGCCCCTGAAAATGGCCATCAAGGACCGGTCGCTATGGAGCAGACTGCGCTGAATTTCTTCTGGATAGAAATGCACAACGTGTAATTTGCAGCATTGTCTGCTCTGGTAGTCACGTGTTCATAAATTCCACATGGAGTATAATTTGAAAGGCACGGCAAACCGCTGTTTCATGAATTGAGTCATCACCCCATTATCATCATAATGTAATTGTATTGAAAATTCACCATTAAATCGGTATGGCTTCTTAATGGAGGGCAAACCATTCCCCAAGTGTCAAACAGAAAACTTGCCGATACACGGTTTTCTGAATGGAAATCTCTGACCCGCATGGCAAATTTTTACCAGTATTATTAACCCCAAAATGTTCCCAACAACCTTTTTTTAAAGGGCCTTCACAATTTAAAAAAGTGCCTTTTTTCAGCAATAACCCCAGAAGACCAGAACAGCCAGAAAGAGAGAGTCCATCTGTCATACGCATATACATGTCTATTTATCGTGTCGATTAAAAGATTCTCTGAGCTAGATTAGAGGACAATTTTATGTTACAGTCAAGCAGAGATTTATCCACCGGGAAATTCACAGAAACTTAAAAAACACAACGGATAAATCGCGATGGACTCGAAAGATAAACGTCCCGTTGCGGTGACGAGAGAGGCGGCAGTTTACACAAGACTTCTTGTTGTTTTCTGAGGGATTATAATGGATATGGCTCTAACGTGGTCGGTATTGAGTGAAGGCAATCAGACCATTGTCCCTCAAGATGTGGTCGAGCGCCCAGGCTCAGCAAGTGAAGCGGAGGAAAGAATCGACAAAAGCAGTTGCATCAAAAATGATTTCCTCGCCTGTGAAGGCAGAAACGAACAATAAAAAGGCTGGATTAGTGGCACTGTTGCAGGAGTTTTATTTTATTGTGCCTGTTTATTATTAGTATGGACATATGATCGAGGTCATCTGCCCATGTTATTAGACAACTTAGCCAATTTTGTTTCGTGGATGTTTCGTAATTTCTTATAGAAAGTAACCCTTTAATTATCACAACTTTGCCGAAAAGTCGCAGCTCGGTTTAACTGTTTAAATTTAAACTGGTCGATACAGTGCGGATAGCTAAATGGAATATATATATATATATATATATATATATATATATATATATATATATATATATATATATATATATATATATATATATATATATATATGTATATATATATATATATATATATATATATATATAATAAGCGACGCCCTCCTCAGCTACGAACCTACATTTTTAAAAAAAATATTTTATATACCACACAAATCTGCATAATGACGCTCTCGTTTAACTGTTTAAATTTAAACTGGTCGATGCAGTATGGATAGTTAAATGGAATATATATATATATATATATATTGTAATGGCCTCGTCCATTTTCATTTTCTTTCATCAGTTTTTGCCCCTTGCCACTTCGCGTGTGATAATAAACGACGCCCTCCTCAGCTACGAACCTACGTTTTTTTAAAGGAATATTTTATATACCACAAATCTGCATAATGACGCTCTCATTTCATGTCACTGTGTCTGTCTGTTCGGTTTCCAGGAGAAAGTTTGCAAACCGAATCAAATTTCAGTAGTTGAAAAAAAAAATGAAGTACATGTTTTACACATTAACTCTTTTGTAATGATGACGAACAAGTGGATGGAAGACTTCAATGATTGGACTGAAGAGAAGAGGCAAAGTAGCCCCCCAAATTACAATCATTTTACAGATCAAGCAGTGAATTAAGAGAGATCAATTTGGTCGGTCAATCGTACACAACTGAAACAGTTATCACAAGCAATTGAGTTCAATGGACGACACAGTTGTATCTGCTGGACGGAATGCCATGATAGACCATTACAAAGTAACAGAGTCACTGACCTTTGGCTACTAATCATAACAACACCATTGGTCATCTATATTATAACGATCCAAGATTCAAAATTCTAATAGAAAGGCCGAACTTTCAGTCAAGTAGTAGTAACATGTGTGTAGTTGGGGAGAGAGAGAGAGAGAGAGAGAGAGAGAGAGAGAGAGAGAGAGAGAGAGAGAGAGAGAGAGAGAGCCTTCCTTGGCGTGCTTTGTATGGGGGGGAGGGGTACTCCCATGCAGGGTTGTACTGGGTATGTGCCGCGTAAAAGGCTCTTTTTTCATTCCTCCCAGGATTAGAAAAGCCCCTCAAAATGTACAAGGCTGGATTAAGATAGAGGTAATATCTATTTGAGTGAACTGAATGTCTTATTCATTTTTTAAATAAATGTATAGATCTTGGATATAGGCTGGAGATATAGGATATAATTAGTAAGTTCGTGGGAGGGGGGATTTTTGTGGGAAATAAGAATGTGCTAAAACTTGGTGTAGGATTAAGATAGGGTAATGTATAAAAATGTCCGAGGCACCCACCCACCCTGATGTTGAGTATGTGCCAAAGGTTTGTATCCCGCCACGGAGAGCTGTTGAGACTTAACACACAGTAATTTTGCGCTGGCGGTCTTAGGCAAATGCAACATGGCTGTGACCTGGTGCTGGTGGACAAAAACAATGGGGAGACCAGCATTGCAAGTGGCGCGTGTTTCCATATTAAAGGCCAGCGCAGAGTCAGCTCCAATACGGTATATGGCAATCATATCTTCATCAGTCTTTGGTCGATTCTGTCGCCCTGTCATATCTGGATTGAGCATGGGAAACACAATTGGATTTTCAGCGTCGACTCGGCAGCGGGGCCGTCAGCTCTGTGGGTCGCCATCCATGGAGAGGATAAACCGCATGACACTATAACCACTTGACTTTTCTGTTCTCTTTATGTGCTGGCGTCTACATTCCCAATTTGTCTCATCGTTTTCTGATTTCAACATAATGCGCACTTTGCAGAGTGCGTTAATTATTTTACTACATGTCAGATCTTTTAAATTTTGCACATGTAAATTTTATGCTCATTCATCTTGCGATAAAAGCGTGTTTGACAAGGTATTTGTTTCAAATTATTAAATGCCAGGTTTTGTTTGAGATTATTTTGAACAAGTCATTCCTTTTCAATTCACGCCATGGATTTTTTTATTTCAGTCGGTGTAATAGCCCATGACTAATGTTGTATGTTTGTACTGGACCAACAATAAATAAATTTTTGAATCTTGAATCTATTTAGTCCAATGATTCTCTTCATTCTCTTAAAGTTTTTTTGCACATATTTAACCGCCAAACGAAAAATAAAGATTTTTGGAATATTAAACCCTGTAAAATTTATTAAATATTTTCTAAACTTTTTTTTTCTTTTTTTAATGCAAACTGTCAGTACACTTGCCAATCTAGAATGTCACCATTACACAATATCCGTATGTTGCCAATCAGTTTTGAAGTGAGAGAAGAAATCATCAACGTATCAAGCTGGGGTACACCACGCTGTTGAGTAAGTGTTAGACTGTTTGTCAAACTACATTTTGACTACTGTGTCTTTTAGCGATAAAAAAATGAAGACGTCAAACGTTAAAATTGATCAGACAGCATAAATTTCTTTTGCAAGTCATCAATATGTGAGCGGTTATGTATGATTTATAGTTATTTGATTTTATGTCTGGGTGCCAACGCAGACAGATTGTCATTCCTCGGATTCTTTATTTCTTTCTTTCCATGGCATCCGAATTTGTCAGGACTTTTTCTCGAACACTGTCATTCTGAAAACCACCAAACTTTCCATGGTGACTGACGTACCAGTGAAATTGTGCATATGTTTTGAATAGTCATGATGTTTAAAATTATGCAAATTAGGGGCAATTAAAATTTGAAAGCTCCATATATTCCCAACTATTGTAGATAGACACCAAATTTCGATATGTATGTATGGGTTTGTGCGACCTGCCAATATAATGGAGAGTAATGAAAGTTGTAGAGTTTTAAATTATGCTAATTAGAGGCATTGAAAAGTTTAAAAGTTGAATATCTTCAAAACTATTATAGATAGGGGTGTCATTCCACGTTCAGTTTTGGGTTTTGTGGCAAAGCCGCATCAAATGAACCATGAACCAAAGCTGCAGGATTTTAATGTATGAAAATTAGGTGAATATGCAAAATTTCAATCTTGAATAGCTTCAAGACTATTATAGGTAGAGGTGCCAACCCAACTTCAATTTATGGGTTTGTAATATATTGCCAATGAACCACGAATCAAAGTTGAAGAATTTTTATTAATGCAAATGAGGTGAACATGCAAAATTTAAATCTTCAATAGCTTCAAAACTAATACAGATAGAGGTGTCATTCCAGCTTCGATTTGTAAGTTTGTGACATAACCGCATCTAATGAACAAAAAATGTAAAATTTTAATTTATGCAAATTAGGTGAAAACAAAAATTAAATCTGGACTAGCTTCAAAACCATTATAGACAGCGGTTCTATTTAAACTTTACTTTATAGGTTTGTGATGTAGGTGTATGAAATGAAGCATGGACCGAAGTTATAGGATTTTAATTTACACAAATAAGGCGAATACATAAAATCAAAATCTTGAATAACTTCAAAACTATTATACAAAGAGGTACCATTCCAACTTCAATTGTAAGTTTGTGACATAACCACATCCAATGAACCATGTACCAAAGTTTTAGCCTTTAAATTTATGCAAATTAGACAAATACACAAACTTAAGATCTTAAATTGTTCAAAACTATTATAGAGAGTGGTGTCATTCAAACGTCAGTTTATAAATTTGTGACATGGCTGCATCCAATGAACCAAGAAGCAAAGTTATAGCATTCTAATTCATATAAATTAGGCTAATGCACAAAATTTAGATCATGTTGAACAATGGCAAAGTGTAGCATTTCAAACTGTTCTCATTTTGAAGCCACCAAGACAAGGTTTGCTGGGAAGCAAATCTTCTTTTCTAGTTACTCTGTCTCATTTTAGAATAGTTACACAGGTAGTTTGACACATTGACTAAATTCCTTATTTATATCCCCTTTTGGTTTAAATATTTTTTCTTAATCCTATTAAGAGAAAATGCCGATATATTGTGTAATAACTCTTTTCGGCTATAAAAGGAAAATTCAATAGCAGTAGAAAATGCCAATCATTGGATGGCAAGCATAATCAGAACATCACTCTTGCCAAATTATGGCCAATTCAGAAAACGTGATCATCACAAACGACGGGTCAAAATATCGGTGGATGGTGGATTTCTAGCCGCTGTGCTTCGAAACGTTTTTGGATTTTCAATATAAGTATAAACTACTTCCAATATGATTTTTGCTTGAACAGCTTCTGTATTCATCTTTAAAAAACGGACAGGTCCCAGAGAAAAGTTGCTAACTAGTGATAACTCGTTTATGTAGGCCAGAATGTGTCGATTTGCATTTGCGACAGACAAAGGAAAAAAAAGTACTTCATTTACAATTCTTAGTGGTTGGCTATTTAGCTGGTTGCAGCTCATACGGAGCCTTGAATCCAAAGCAGACGCACGAGGACACGACAGGATGAAATGGGCATTTATTAGTTGCTTTATATTTTATTCAGATATGTTTGTTTTCTCTTTTTCTTTCTTTTTTTTTTTTATTGAAAACTCCTCAGCTGCCGTACGTTTAATTGTGGTTCATTCCATAGACGCTCTGCGGAATAGGAAATATGGATTATCGTGTGCTATCGTCCCTCTCCTGAAATGCGCAATATTTTGCCTAATTGTTGTGTTGCAGTCACTTCTGTTGTTACATTATGCGGCCAAAATGTTGTGCGGGTAGACTGACACATCTTTGTGTATTATCTTGTACATTAATTGTAATTTCTGCGCATTGGGTCGCTGCTTCAGTGACTCCTATCCAGCCTCTGAGCACAACGCCTGACGAGGGGTGTCTCAAATTCCACCCATGAAGACACGGGCCGCAACCAACTGAAACCCTGTAAGTCCAGTCTCCTCGCCGGGTGCGAAATTGTCGCACATCTCATTACTATATCCCTTTGTAGGTCATGTAAATTAGATAAAAAAAATGGTTTTGAGCGTCAAGTGTACTCCTTTTAAGCATATCGATTTGTATGTCCACACAACATCAACTGATAATGCAAGTTTTATTTTTGTGGAGAATTTGTGGTAACCCTGGATGGAAGATATTTATGCCGCGTCCCAGGTTGCCAAATAGTGAATGAGAAGAATTCCAAGGAATCTTTCCCTTAATATGAACACGTTCTTAATTGTAAATTTTGCTCACTTTGCAACATCTGCCAAATCAGAATATAAATACGATGATGACAGATGGGGCAGAACCATCCCAAGTGTAAGTTAAGGTCGTACGCATTACGTTGATCATTTGAATACGGCATATTCAGCAATGTCTTTCACGTAAAGAAGAGAATGTCGTGGGAACAATTACGTTGGGATATCCCCATTTTTAACATTGTCCGTTAGACACCACCATTATTTTGTCTCCTTGAATGTAACTGGTCCTCAAGTCAATTTGAAAGGGACTCACAAACCGTTTTCAGGAGTTAATGGAATATCGAAATATACAAGCGTGTACGTCCCTGTGTATGTACGTCCCTGATATATGTTGCCTCCAGAGCTTCCTCTGTAATTTGTTCGGGCACCTGAAAAGTCTGAAAAGCAGGCAAGTTAGATACAAGCAGGTACATATTCTACCCCGGGTTAAACGCTCCTTTCGCGGATCTGACAATGGTAGACAAATATGAAAATATTTAAAGTGTGCCAGTTTTATTGGAAAGGCCTTTTGGACAAACAAGAAAGTGATGTATTGCACAGTATGGAGATGGAGGCTCGATTGGGAAAGGTTGTTAGAAATCGTTAACTCGCATGATTTATCCACTTCAATACAGCTCAACATAAAACCGTTCATCTTTATTCACCATCTGATCCCCCTGAATATTAATGAAATGGCACCATAGCGTCAGCATGGGGATCTAGCTAAACCCGTTGTGGATAGCTTTGTTTTGTGTGGGAGTAAGGGTTATTTTTTCATTTTTAACAGTATGATTAGCAAGAGAACGTCTAGGTTTTTTAATGTGGGTTTTATGACATATGAACACACCAAAGACCAATTTTGATGTACCTTTTATGCGGCAAATACACACATGACACAGATTTAAACATTTAAGTTATATAGTTAATCAAGCAACCAAAAGCGATTTAGAAGGATAGCACAAGCACTTTCTCCACATAACATCCGAAAAAAATACATTTGTGAATGTGTATGCCATGAGCTGGATTGCTCTATAAATTATATATTAAGCTACCCCGGAATGCGGAAACTTTTCTTTCTTTCTGCAAATTACAGACATTATATATTTCAAATGTTGAATATCCTGAAAAGTAATTGTCTTGTGATTAGAGATAACATTCCAACATCTATATGAGTGTTATTGACTATTGCGCGTCAAATGAATATCGAAAAAATAAAATAAAATAAAATAATGAGAGGCATTTCTTAATTCAAACCTTGAATATAAAAATTTAATAGATGGAGATCTCATTCAATTTCCACATTAATGTTATTGAACATTTTGCATCAGATGAATCTTGAAGAAAAAGTGATAGCATTATAGCGCATAGTAATGGGTGGTATGTCAAATATTACGATACACTGTATGTGTGCTCATTGATACAACAATTAGAAATGCCACTTCACACATATCTCATTGGCCGTTGTGCATCTCATGCGTGTGAAAAAAAAGTTGTAATGTTTTAATATGTGTTTATTATGGACAATTTGTGCTTTGCAGTTTTAATATAAAAAGTCAAATTGACTCATGCCATGTCAACTTTCACAAATATGATATTGACCACTGCGAACGTAGAGCATCGTGAACAAAACCTGGTGGCATTTTAGATCATACTAAGGAATAAGTTACATTCTATTTCGGCAAATCAAATTTTAAATTTCGTATGTATAGATTCCAATGTATATTTAGTTCTATTTTCATTTTCTAGTTTTATTTTATTTTTTGGCCCGTTGCGAAGCTGCATCTTAATAACTGCTATATGAATTAATTTTGAATTGTTACCAAATTAACAAATGTAGGCCGGGCGAGATCTCATTACAGACAGATGACCTTCCTTTAGCCAGAGTGATGATCTACAAGGGCACAGCATGGCAGAACACATCTAGATCTGTAACTCCATTTATCTCGTAGTTTGGATCATATTTTTGTATGTTTACCGGAAAAAGGCAGAAACAACTTTTATTTATTTTATATGACCTTTGTGGCTCAAGGTCAAGGTCAAGATCAAGATCAAGATCAAGATCAACATTAACGTCATAGTCAAGCTCTATGGCCGCCTGAATTTTTAAACTTTGACTTGGTTTGCTATAAATAGAATCCTGTACATAGATTTCAGTAAACATTCTTTTCTTTGCGAAAGAAAATTGACCTCGCAAACCTTCGGTACCTCTGATATCCGTGTAATAACTATGAGGCCAAGGTTAAACTAAAATGGCCATCTGCCCAGCCGACATTTTTTCGTATCCTCCGTAAAATAGGAAAATCGAGCAAAGATATTTTCTTTAGTTTTAAATGAGATTTAGATTTACGCACACATACTGAGAATGAGCCTGCGATATTTTAAGTGTCTTTAATCCTATAAACCATATTTATCATGGCCTACCCAAGCAGAACATACACATTTTTGCCTGCAAATCTATTCATTCTGCACTGATTTACACCAGGTTTTATTTAACAGGCAAATTGCCCAGTAGAACGTCTCCTGGTTTATATATAATCTCATGAAATCAAGGCTAAAGACCTTTGGCCATCTTTTTTACAGTGATACATTTTCGTCTCATGTATTTTCTTTACATGCATTCGCGCTAAATGCCTTTCTTTAAAAAAATGTGTCAACTTATAATCGACTTTCATGTGAACACTACAGGCTACAGATCACAGTCACTGGGCAATCTACAAGTAATACATTTTTACTTATAACTCGTAATTGTTTTAATGATTTTCAGATGATTTTTAGGGTTTCCTCCACCGCACCTTTAGGTAGGAAAGCATGCGGTAACATCTGTGGCATGGGGAGCAATGGCTTTAGCAATCCATGTAGAAATGTATGGGTTTATACTATTTTCTCAACAATTGATATTTTACAATTGAATACGTAACATCGGAATAATCCTATTTTCTAGGAAATCCATCATGCAAATTTAAGTATGAAAACCAAGGCCGCAGTCAAGGTCATTTGACCATATCAGTGGCGTATCTAAGATTTGTCAAGGAGGGTGGGAGGGCGTGGAGTGGGAATTTGAATATACAGCGAGCTCCTAGAGGGTAGACGGGGGAATCGATTAAACTTTTCACACGTATATTAATACAAAATATGCATTTTTTGCTAACTAGCAGACATTTTATATAATAGACTAATGTCACATGGTATTGGTATTTGGAGTGATGCAGAATTCTGCGACCTATACGTCTACGCGTGCAAATTCAAGCAGGACGATTAACACCCAAACCCCTTCTGAAGCTGCCATTGAAATGACCACACTTGAAGCTCTATATTGCATTCATTTATTAAAATTAGTAGACCTTATACTATTTACAGAATGTAAAATGTTGTAAAGCGTATCTGTACGTGCACTACAGGTCAGGCTATGCCGCCGTAAACTGATTCTAGTCACTTTTGTGGCTCAAAAGAGTCAAATGTATGAACTAAAACATAAGCAAAGACTTAAGTTTACATATTTGGAAAGGCCATCATCAATAGATTACAAGCAGAAATTGTGGCCCTTTGATTAAAATTGCTATATAAAGAACGTTTTCTAAAATCTGAAATTACAATGTGACATGGTTTTACAAATGTGAAAATAACTTTTTCAACCGAATTTTATGTTTTCACTGAATTGCTCTCAACATATGTGGCCAGCTCAGATACATCATACTCTGTTACGAATGGGTTGCAGTTTACTAGACCGTGACATGCATAGATGTAGACTAGTGAACAGTCCACTTTGAAAAATGTGAAATTGCTTCTGAAACAGCCTCTCATTATTTTTTGAATTGTAACTTGTATACCAAAATAAAAATTCAGTTGTTCCAAAATTAAAGTACTTTTGTACAAATTGCGATAACTGTTCAGCTTTTACTTTTTGGAGACGAGCGACACAATTTCAATTGGAACACATCTTGTTTCAATAATGTCGAAATGTCCATTATAAAGTCAAAACGATTTTAGTATATTTTTAAATAGTCCACACGAAATTTCCTTTATTTCCACGGTTGACAAAATTTGTCGCTCTTTACTAAAATAATTTTGTCATCGTGTACTGTTTACCATACACCAGATAATTATCATCGTTTTTCTTTATTTGAGGCGGCGAACTATAAATATTATTATGTACAACCGAAAGTTTGTGTTTATTGTAAATGAACATATCACACTTTTTTACTCTTCCGTTTTCTTATGCAAAAACATATTGCAACTAGAATAGATGATTTGCTGCATAGTAAATCAGTATGTGTGTCTTCAAAGCATATTGGTATGGCAATGCACAACTATTCCATAACACAGGGGTAGAAGTTGGAATGGCGTCTCTATCTTTTATTGCTTTGAAGTTATTTAAGATTTCAAATTTCTAATGGTCCTATTTAGCATAATTTAAATTGCTACAACTATTATTTTTAATTCAGTAGGTGCGCAATGGTCAACAACCCCCTACAAGAAGTTGGAATGACATCTCTATCTATTATAGTGTTAAAGATATTCAAAATTGAAAGTTTCGAATATTGCTAATTAGCACAATTTAAATTGCTAAAACTTTTGTTTTAGATTCATTACATGCGCAATGGTCAACAACCCCCTAGTAGAAGCTGAAATGACATCTCTATCTATAAAAGTTT
Source organism: Hermodice carunculata (assembly GCA_964020975.1). Lineage (NCBI taxonomy): Eukaryota > Metazoa > Annelida > Polychaeta > Eunicida > Amphinomidae > Hermodice > Hermodice carunculata. The sequence goes on from OZ026624.1 coordinate 77,874,225, forward strand.
TGAAGATATTCAAGTTTTAAAATTTCAAATGCTGCTTATTAACATAATTTAAATGGCTACAACTTTTGATTTAAATTCAACACATGCACAATGGTCAATAACCCCCTAGTAAAAGTTAAAATGACATCTCTATCTCTTATAGTTTTGAAGATATTCAAGTTTTAAAATTTCAAATGCTGCTAATTAGCATAATTTAAATTGTTACAACTTTTGTTTTGAATTCATTGGATGTGCACTGGTCAATAACCCCCTAGTAGAAGTTGGATTGACATCTCTATCTATTATACTTTTGAAGATATTCAAGATTTAAAATTTCAAATGCCCCTAATTTGCATAATTTTAAACATCTTCATTCCTCTATATAAAACGGTCAAACTCCTTGTATGGAGGTACAATCATGCCAAGTGTGGAGTTTCTATATATAATCGTGTCCGAGAAAAGTGTCGGACAAATTTGCTGGTAAAGAAGAAAGAAAGAAAGAGCGACTAGGAAAGATGATTTGCTGCATAGCAAATCAGTGTGTGTCTTGAAAGCATATTGGTATGGCAATGTACAACTATTCCATAACAAAGCAGCAGAAGTTGAAATGGCATTTCTATCTATTATAGTGTTGAAGATATTCAAGATTGAAAATTTCAAATAATGCTAGTTAGCATAATTTAAATTGCCACAACTTTTGTTTTAGATTCATTCCATTCGCAATGGTAAAAAACCCCCTAGTAGAAGTTGAAGTGACATCTCTATCTATAATAGTTTTGAAGATATTCAAATTTTAAAATTTTAAATGCTGCTTATTAACATAATTTAAATGGCTACAACTTTTGCTTTTGATTCATTGGATGCGCAATGGTCAATAACCCCCTAGTAGAAGTTGAAATGACGTCTCTATCTATAATAGTTTTGCAGATATTCAAGTTTTAAAATTTCAAATGCTGCTAATTAGCATAATTTAAATTGTTACAACTTTTGTTTTAAATTCATTAGATGTGCATTGGTCAATAACCCCCTAGTAGAAGTTGAAATGACATCCCTATCTATTATACTTTTGAAGATATTCAAGATTTAAAATTTCAAATGCCCCTAATTTGCATAATTTTAAACATCTTCATTCCTTTGTATAAAACGGTCAAACTCCTTGTATGGAGGTACAATCATGCCAAGTTTGGAGTTTCTATGTAGAATAGTGTTCGCGAAAAGTGTCGGACAAATTTGCTGGTAAAGAAGAAAGAAGAAAGAAAGAAAGAATTTCAAGAAAAACAAAAAAGTGTGTGTTGAGACACACATTTTAAATAAAGAACTCGAGGAAAACAGGAAAGTGTGTGTTGACACACACACTTTAATTTATGTGAGACACTGACCGGTTTTTGCCAAGCCTTAAATCTTTATTTCTATATACCTTTTACTGTTTACTAAATGAAGATTTAAGCATGGATTGTCGGGAGCGGAATTAATATAAGCGTTATCGCTTGTTTTCCTATGCCTTTTCCTTTTTTGCAAAATAAAATATGTCAAATCAAATGTGTGGCCAAAAAGTGCCTCATAGATTTTCTTTATTGGCTTTGGTTCTGCAATTATGGAGGAGAAATTTCACAAACCCATACCGTACAGCTATAGCAATTTTGAAGTACTGTAGCTGCAAAACAAACACATAAAAATTCTAGAGGACCCTTTTCAGCCATATATAGTGGGATTAATTCAGTAAAAAAACAATTTAGAATTAGGCTGATGCAGTGACAAGTTATGTCCGCATTTGTATACCCATGTCAGATTGTAATTTGAGATCAAAGAAGGGATTGTGTATTCAACAGTTTAAGTTAAGCTGTGCTTATGCTTAGGTGAACATGTTTTACTTTATGAAGCGAGACAGGTGACGGTAAACTTAGTTTCCTGGGGCATAGCTTGATCACCTTAAACACATCGTTATAATGTTGTAAGCTTTTACTTGTACATTGGGTCCGCCAAAAGTATTCTTCGATGTGTTTTTTTTTCTTTGTCCCAAACATTTGCGCTATCATCTTGTCTAAGTCAAGTGAACTGCATTTGTGAACAAAGAGCATCAGAATGGCATTCAGTCTGTCCTCCATGCAATATGGTGCTGCTGTGGTTGGTTTTGAAGTCTGAGTCAGCAATCTCTACGCCTACGGAAGACGCAGTTACAGGTAAGATCCAAATCAGTTATAGGACTGTGACAAGATTGGGGTATATTTTCAGATTTATAGTCGTGGGTAAGCGTGGCGGTAATTGTTGCGGGCAACTCATTGATTGATCCCAAAAAAGTCTCCACATTGTAATTTCCTGACTAAAGGTACTCGCTCCTGGAATGTCTCGTCTATGGAATTGGATGATTCCTGTAAGGCTTGTGTTAGGCGGCTCCCATCGTACTGGAACTGATACAATGTCCAAAAGGCCGGAGCCTTTGTTACCATGTCCATCTTGATTTAATCTGCTGACGTAGGTGGGTCAAGAAATTATACAAATACAGATTTTCTGTCGCACTGTTCTGGTGAACTTTCCAGATTCCATCAACGTGTCTGGCGTTGACATGTCCGTGGTTTCTGTATCGTACTTACACTTACTTATGCTTTCTGATACCAGTGTCCCACTGGCAAATTTTGGTCTGTGACAAGGGGCGAATGAAAACACCGTAGGGAGACGTAGCTCCCTAGTAACAGTTCTATGTTCTCAGTTATTCTCTGCCTAGCAGAAAATGCTTCAAAATGTTAAAAATTTGCCCTACGACAAAATTTTAGTCGAAGATATATCGTACATAGTCACACCCATGTCGCACATGGTCCTATCAATTTATACAGGATCGTAGGTCTTGGTTATGGGGGAATAACCGAATGCTGAAGTATTGCACCTTGTCGAGGCTATATCGCGGATTTTAGATTCGCCCCTTGTCATAGGCCAAATTCGCCAGTGGGACACAGGTATAAGTCACGTCTTTGAAAATGCGTGTATCTGTGAAGACTTCGTCTGCCTGATCTCTCGTCTGTCTGATCTCGTACGCCCCACGGGGTTTGGACGACCAGATCCAGTTCTTCAAAAGCTAGCAACACATCCATAGTAGACCCTTGTAGAAGCAATTTCAGTTGTTTGGTGAAGCTATCATAAAGAGAAATAAAGATTACCACTTGTTTTATATATATATATATATATATGAAAAAGGAACGGATCAGCTGCTGCTGTGTGCACAACGAACAGTCCAGACATTTAGACGACCTTCATAATGCCATCTGGCGGCAGTGTTAAGATGACAAAACTATTATAGATTGTGGCCATTCCATTATAATCATATTTTTTTCAAACTAAATAGTGTATATTTTTTTCATAATAGAGAAGCCAGAACACAAAATTATCGCATTTCACTTAAAAGATGGATTACCTGATAAATATTGCCTTTTGTCATGTTTTCTTGTTTTTTAAACGAAAAGTTTGAGAAGGTAGGTATACTTTAGCATTACAAAGGCAGTTTTGTTTAGAAATGAGTTGATCGATCGACAGTAGTAAACAGAGAGTAGATCGATGAATGCCGTAAGAGATGGGTCGGTTAAGTTACCCAAACAAAACTTTAATGGCAGTATATGACGTTTACTTTTTTATACTATTAAAAACCATACTGCATGACTATTTATGTGACCTCAAATGTCCGCTGTAGTATCGTAATTGTTAATTTAGTAATATCTCTGAGGGCAATATATATATATATATATATATATATATATATATATATATATATATATATATATATATATATATATATATATATATATATATATATATAACTTTGAAAGGCAGCTAAAAAGTCACAAAAAGTCATGTTATATCTTCTTCTTGCCAGTCATTACACTGTTGGATGCCAACTTCAAGTGCCCGGGCTCGTTTGGGATCGCTAAAAAAATCCCGACATGCATTAAATTCTCCATCTTGCACAGGATCACATGAATTTTGCAGGCATTGCACAGCACTAGTTTCAGATCATGTGATAAACAGTGTATATGGGGGACACTGTTACCTGTCACTGCATTAAAATGTGCTGCAGCACTATTCTTACTGCCCGACAGAAGCCCATTGATGTTAACTTAATTTCACTTTTTGTCCAGCCCTAACGACATTTTGTCTGTTTAGGACATTTTAAATGGTCTTAACAACATTTTGTTTGGTTCGGACCACTTTTTATCCGGTCACAACGACATTTTATCCGGTCATAACGCCATTTTATCTGGTTAGGATGACATTTTATCTGGTTTGGACTACTTTTTATCTGGTCATAAAGACATTTTATCTATTTTGGACGACAAATTATCTGGTCATAAGGATATTTTATCTGATTTGGACTTTTTATATGGTTACGACCACTTTTCATCTGGTCATAATGACATTTTATCTGCTTAGAACTGCATTCTACGTTGTCATGCACGAAGACATTTTATCTGGTCAGGACGACGTTTTATCTGGTCATAGCTACTTTTCATCTGGTTACAAGGATATTTTATTTAGTTTTGGACGACTGCTTAGAAGTACCTTTTGTGATCATTCATTCGGCCTCGAGCCCCTTTCTTATACATAAGACACTCATAACCACCCAGTATTCTATATATCACTTCCCTTTTGTGTTTCATGGGGTATAACAGCACGAGAGGTTCGTTTTCCCCATGATGTACACCTCTCTGCGTGAGTATGGAAAGATAAAAAGTGGTCAGAACCAGATAAAATATCGTTATGACCAGATAAAACGTCGTCCGAACCAGATAAAATGTCGTTATGACCAGATAAAAAAATAAAGTTAAGTTGACACCAATGGGCTTCCGTACTGCCCGACATGTTGGCAGCTCCATAAAACTTTTGGGCTCTTCATTTTTTGGGGGGTCAAGATCTGCTTCCGTCAAAGCTGCCATAATGGCTTCAGCGATTGCTGATGCAGTGGTAGCATTGCATTGTGAAAACTGGAGCAACCTTTCTACGACATCATTGTCTTATGTGTATCGCACCACTCATCAGAGTGAATTTGACACGTCCGTTACTTCATCGGCCATCATAGAAAAAAAAAAGGCCAATATCCTTGTGTCTAACTTCTTGAACAATAACATTCTGTATATATTCTGTGAAATACTTGACACAAAAGTGCACCTCTTGGAAGCACCAGCTAGATGGTCATCAGACTCGACTGCATCATGTAAAAGACCAGCAACGCCACCTTCTGGTGCGGTGCTCCTGGTGCTTGAAGGGATATTGCTATGTTTATGGCCTACAGGCGACCAGGGGGACGTGCGGGTCACATCACTGTCACAGACAAGGCCATACGTTCATTTCTCACAAAATTAGCGTTTTTTTTTTTCTTTTAGAAATTGAAGTTCACAAATGCCAAACTGGTATTCATATAGTACTTCCCGAGCCATATATAAAGACGAATTTCCACCTGCCTTTAATAAGTATTCTTTATTTCCATAAGATTTGTAGTATCCCGCTTGTCCCCACAGATAACGACCCGTACCTCGCCATATCGCGCCAAACGAGTCTAGGCAATCAGGTACGCAATTTTGGCGGGGAATTAATATGCATATCTCCTGTTATTGTAAAAAAATAAAAAGACTCATTATCATCAGATGTGCAATTGTTACACTTCTGATAATGATGAGTTTCTGAATGTTTCCTGTGCCATGCTTGCCCTCTGTAGAAAAAAAAGGACACACGCCAAGTACGCTAGTCCACCGATTTTGATACAATTACTGCGAAATCTATGTTCATCAAACCACAGGTGCTGACAAAATTGTTGATCTCTCCATCTTTTGTCAAGTATCTTTATATACCTTTCCTGGCAGTTTAATTACGTGATCTTGTTTGCATTTTGACTGCAACTTGAATCCGACTGATAAATTAGAAAAAAACAAACGAACAAAAAAAAATAATAAACAAAAAAGAAAAACAAAACAAAAACACTACAATCAAACAAAAACAAACAAACAAACAAACAAATAAAGAAAAAAACCCAGCAGCGTCAGTTGCAGTTGGGTAGTGGCACCGGAGTTAAGCTAGGGCTGGTGTTCGCTACCTTACTTGCTTCAACGAATTCTTCAGGTTCCAATTTATTTGGTGAATGTAAAAAAAGCCAATGTAAAAGTTTCTGTTGAATAATTTTATGTTCCTTTTCACGAATTATCGCTAATTTTATTATTCATTTTGTGAAATCAAAGAGGCTACAATGCACTTATCACATCCAGTTGAAAAAAATGTTTTGATCGGCTAACGTTGAGTGTTCATTGAAATCAAAGCCTTATTCTTGGACGAAATGTGTATATTTTCATCAAAGAATGGAAGTAAAAAGTACGTATTTTTAGCCTCACCAGGTGTTGACATTTGAAATGTTCTGTTTGATAAAATATAAGGTCTTCAGCCAAATTACAGATGCATTTCATAAATGTTGTACGTGCAATATCTGAATACATTAGTATTGTTTGAATGGTGACAGAGCGAGCATGCTGATACTTCTGGTACTCCCCACAAAACATAACCCTCATAAACACAATAGCATTGGTTCAACAGCTCTCTTCACTGGGCATTTAATCAGTGATAACAACAAATACCTACATTGCCAGCTTACTGGCCTAAGTTGATATTAACTCTTTCACAACCAGGTTTTGGACGAAGTTAAAAGCTTTCTTTGGCACGCTTTGGGCAACCCGTAGAGAATAAAATGTATGCAGAGTTTCTTCTCTTTAGAATATAATCAACGATTCATTGATCCAATGAGTTCACCTGTAATTATGGCATTGAGTTGGGAAAACTTTTTTTTATAAGTTGACACGACTTACATCGAAGTTTCATTCTTCTATTCTCCAAGACAAAGATTATCTTGTATGGCGAAGCATTGGAACAACTGTGTTGAGATGCGAGTTTGGCATTTCTCGGTTTTTGTGAGGTAAGACGAACGATAACCCCCCCCCCCCCAAAAAAAATGACGCAACGAGTGTCCCAACACGATCCCATATACGAGGCGTACAAACTTTTTCCCCTCACATACCTGTTTTTGGAGACTTAGTCACCAAAAGATGTTCTGAAGCGACAGAAGATTCTCCGTTGGCGCCATTCTGGGAGACCGAATTTCATAAAAATTCTTGTGGCAAAGCTGCAAACAGGCTTCTTACTCCGCGCACTAATGAATGGCTTTCTATAGTAATCATGTGACTACTAGTTACAGAAAGTAGTGCCTAGCAAACATGATTCCCAAATCCATGCTGTCTTCTATGAGCCGGGAGCAATTTTATTGGCTGTGCAACAATACCGGGGGTGTAAGGCTGAATTCGGTATCATATGCGTAAAATGCTTTAGATATGTGAGAAAGGTTTGTACCACGCGTTTCTACAGGCATTGCAATCGCATATTAAGTTTACAATGAAAACCCTAAAAGTTTGTCAATGTTTATCTAACCGAATATTTAAGCCAAGATTATTGAATATTACCGGAACTTAACATTATCAATCTGACATGAAGCGCTTATTGAACTGCATGATAGAATGAGAGTCTATGTCCGTTAGTGATATGCGATTTTTAGTAGGTGCTCGATTCTGAAACCTGAATATGATATCAGTAATGCTAACCTAAGTGCTTTAATGCTGAAAATCATGGTAAACAAATCAATTACTAAACACAATGTGAAAATTTCTCAACCATTGAAATTAGGAGCAAAGACTTAGGCGCATCTAGGATATTCTAACAGGGGGTTCGAATGTGTATGGAGTGGAGAATTGGCGCAGCTACCCAGCAGGGGAGGGTATGGAACTCTTTCCAAAATAAAGGGGGAAATGACGCTTTCTGCATGGTGCATACTATTGATCAAATTTATCTTAAAAGATGAGGTTAAAAATTAACTTTCAGGTGATTATATATATATATATATATATATATATATATATATATATATATATATATATATATATATATATATATATATATATATATATATATATATATATGTATATATATATGTATATATTCAACCACGATAATGTATTTTTTCTTTTTCCTTGAGGAATGGGGATTGGTTCGAACCCTTCGAACCGCCTAGATCGGCCACAAAAACGACACGCGGGCTTTGTGTTCCTGTTAGGTTGTGAAAGCAGACGCAGCCAGCTGTGCATATTATTCAATTTAATGTCACATCGTTATAGCCAGTCATGGCTATGGCAGGACTAATTATGAGCTGCATTTAAATGGCGAAATACAATGTTCTCAAAACTGAACTTATCTTTCTTGAAAAAGGACAAAAACTGGTTTGCAAGATTTTTTACCCTTCCACTTTCATGATATGACCGGCGGTGCAGCGGATCACTTAAAGCCCCATTATTATTTCATACGGCATATGTCGCAGCTCAAGTCAACAAAAAATTGCAATTTTAACTGTCAAAGCTAGGGTGTGTGTTTTTGGAAATCCGAATGGCCAACACTTGATATTAATGTATCCAGTTACGACATACAGGCTCAGATATTGCTAATATGTCTGTCCTACTGTATGTAAAAATGTATATTCATAAAGACCAGATGAAACTCAAATCACCTCCGTCACTGGAATGCGCCGCTACGGAGGCTGTCAATGGTGGTTTGTGTACGACTCGCTTGCCTGTGAAGTAGACCTATCGTCCAAATAAAACAATAGAACTTTCACGGTCGATACAAGAGTTTGATTGACAGTTTCATAATTTGAGCATAATGAAGATGTTGCAGCATTTTCTACAATCAATCCGTAGCAATAGGTTATCTTAACTCTTTCACTGCCACATTTTGGACTGAGTCAGCCGCTTTCCTCGGCGTGCTTCGGGCGCAATGAGTTAAGCAGGGCTTCAATGCTAACATGGACTGAAACGATCGTCTGAAGTACAGAGATACATGAGGCTATATCTAGTACGGGACAATTTGGAAATCGGAATTTTCTAAATCCCACTTTAACCAGGTATTCATAAAATTCTGAAACACGGATTTTCTTTTTATCGTCGTCGTCGTCGTCTTCATCGTTGTTGTTGTTGTTGTTGTTGTTGTTCTTCTTCTTCTTCTTCTTCTTCTTCTTCTTCTTCTTCTTCTTCTTCTTCTTCTTCTTCTTCTTCTTCCTCTTCCTCTTCCTCTTCTTCTTCTTCTTCTTCTTCTTCTTCTTCTTCTTCTTCTTCTTCATCTTCTGTCGAACGGGGAGGGGGGAACAACGGGCCCACCCTATGATTGATATGCCATTGTATATGAAATAGGGCTTGAACCTCGATCATGGCTACCTTTTTTATACTAGTGTATGACTATGACTCGGTAACACCAAACCGTCACAAAGAAGGCTACCGCCTTTTATACCACCGGCGAAGGGGGCAGACCTCTATGTGTTGTATGTGTGCACAATAATTAAAAGTAACTTTGCATAAAGCTAGTAGCATGTCGCCCGTATGTGGCACAGCAGTTAACGGCCCCTGGTATCCAACTGTTGCAGCGGGACACACTTGAGGCACGAACAAAACCTGCTACATTCATTGGTTGAAAATGTCATATGACATAGGAACCAGGTGTTGCCATCATGCAGAATAGTGTATCTTACATGCATGCCGTAAAAGCCAAGTCGCCATCTCAACACAGATAAAAGACATCAGAAAAGGGTTCGATTGACAGTTATAAGAAATATGAATCTGTTTTACGTTAAACATATGAAAATGATTTTTAATAAATTATGAACTAATTGGGCTTTTTGAAAACGTGACCCAAAATTTGAGTTCGGTTTGAACATATTTTCATTTTCCTTTCAGGAAGCAGGGCCGTTCAAATCCCTGTTAGAAAAATGGAGAAAATAGCACGACAACACGGAACAAAACTCATTCAGAGTTATGCGTGCTATCGCTCAAGGTCTTGGACCAGTAACCCCTCAAGGTCGGGTCAAGTGATCCACAACTTTTGATCGAGTACTGAATACTGTTGCTGTGTCTATTGGATGTTAATATCACTGGAGCAGAGCATCCCAAATTAAGTCCCATCATCATTTTGGATAGGAAAATAGTTATCAACTGTGAGTTTTAGAAAGGCACTGCTACTCTAGAAATATTTCAAATCATGTGATAACTTTATGTATTTTTGGAGACATATTTGGCGCGGAACGGTCAATCATGGAGGTAAGGTACACAAATGCACCTGTAAAAAAAAAATCTAATCACATGACCCCCCATTTTCTTGGTTTTAACTTGTTGCTACCGGTATAAACTTGAAGCAGAATGCCAAGGAAGTTACAGTTTTACGTTTCAAATAGGAAAAATAAGCCAGCGAATGTCGCTATTTTAACATGTAAATGGATTAGGCCTAGGTTACTGGTCCAAGACCTCAACATCACAAACTGAATTAATGGCGACCGGATATGACGTCTGGCAGCATATGCCGCGCTAAGGAACAATAAATGGAGAATTAACCCATCGCATGGGACAGGACGAAGGGCGACGCTGAGCCAAGAGCGCAAAAAGTTACTTTAGCAAAATGTGAATAGTTTCCCCCAAACAAGCCTGACGAAACTAAACAAAACAAAACTTATGTGCAAACAACAAATAGAATAGCCTTGAAATATTGCTGATAGTAATTATATATATATATATATATATATATATATATATATATATATATATATCAACGTACCTTTGACCCATCTAATGATGCACCCCCCATCCCCGCCGCAGTCACATGCACCCTGGAAGAGAGGATTGTCCGGACTGGTTCGCAGCATATGCCGCCTTTTCTGCGGATGGTTAAACTGTACTAATTTTATCAGACAAACTGTGTTTTACCTCATTGAATGTCTTACGCGTTTTCCTTAAAATCTCTAATTTTTTTGTTCATTTGACCACGTATGGTGATATTTACGATTTGCGTAATTTACACTAATTTTGATTCCTTCTGTCTTTTTCCAGTAATGGAAGTTCAACAAACTATTATGATTACATATTATGCGTAAGTTGAACTAGAAAAGATGATTCACTGCAAAGCAAATCAGTGTGTGTGTGTGTGTGTGTGTGTGTGTGTTCAAAACATATTGGTATGGCAATGTACAACTAGTCCATAACAAAGGAGTAGAAGTTGGAATGGTATCTCTATCTGTTATAGCTTTGTAGTTATTCAAGATTTAAAATTTCTAATAGTGCTACTTAGCATAATTGAAATTGCTACAACTTTTGTTTCAAATTCATTAGGTGTGCAATGGTCAACAATTCCCTGGTAGAAGTTGACATGACATCTCTGTCTATAATAGTGTTAACGATATTCAAGTTTTTCACAGTTTCAAATGCTGCTAATTAGCATAATTTTAAATGCTACAACTTTTGTTTTAGATTCATTACATGCGCAATGGTCAATAACCCTCTAGTAGAAGTTGGAATGACATCTCTATCTATTATGCTTTTGAAGATATTCAAGATTTAAAATTTCAAATGCCCTTATCTGCATAATTTTGAATACCTTTAGTCCTCTGATTAAAAAGCCAAACTCCTTGTATTGAGGTACAATCATGACAAGTTTCTATGTATAATAATATCAGGGAAAAGCGTCGGACAAATCCAGTGGTAAAGAAGAAATAAAGAAAGAATTTTAGGAAAAACAGAAAAGTGTGTGTTAACACACACACTTTAACTACCTTTGAAAATGTCACACATTTTTCTTTTGTTTTTCCTTCTTACTTGTCTTTAATTTTAACATCTGTAAGCTAAGTGAACCTGCCTATTAGGCATTGAGCTTTATCTCTTCATCTCAGCACATCGGTAATTCTGTTGCTTTAAGTATTGTTGTGTTTATTTACGTGTTTATTGTGGTCAAGATCATGTCTGTATGTCTTCGGGGGCGAAACTATTATGGCCATGGTGCCTCTTTCGAATCCCTTTAAATTATGGTGAATAAAATGTGCTCAACAAAATAGTTCATGGTCATCAAAACTACAGCCGATGGAACGAAAGAGTAAGGATGGGAGCGTAATAGGAGACCCATTTATAACGGAAACACGTGATGTATTAATAATGTTATACTGAGGGCTACGGGAGGGGAAAAAAGCAACTTTAGCGTAAGCCCGCATAGCACACAACCCTGGAAAGGTATTTGAGAAAATCCGATGACGTGCTCATCTGGGATAAACGACGATAAACAGGAAAAATTGCACGATGTCGGCATTTCTGTAAAAACACCGACTTTAATGACTTTCGTCAATCATTTATTTCCATTCTTCTTATAGGGTACAGCATAAAACCTACTTTGGTAGCATATAAATGACAAAAATTAAGCGTTTTATTGGGACTGTAAAATTTGCACTTCATCATGCGTCGCTGTTTCTTCAGTATCGCGGCACATTCTCTTTAAAAGTGTTCCTTAACACAACGTTACAGGCACAGTCAATATCCCACATAAACACGGTTAAAATATAGAGAGAAAAGTTCATCTAGGCTCATGGAGAGAAATAACAAATTACATCATATCAGTTAGTAGGATCTACTGCAAAGCCGTACTGGGCGGGTAGAAATTAGCCCGTGGCTTTAAGGTCCATTTGAATGCTAAAAATGTGCGGCAAAATGCAATATTTTGACGATAAAAGCATACTCAGTCTTAATCAGTCGCCTTACTGACGACACAACCTTTCTCCTTCGGGTCTCTAACACCCTGACACATCGGCAACCTCTGTCTCTTCGGTCCAACTCTGCTGCCCCTTTAATGGGAACCCGCTACGATTTGCCGATTTTTATTCCTAACTGCAGTGATTGGGAGATTTGACTGCCTTTATCTCTTCCCAGGATGAATTGCGGCCTTCGGTTTTATCCGTCTGATCATCTATCAGAACAGAAATCTACAAGTCGAAGCTCCGGCTAGAGCTTCATGGAGGGTCACCGTATCAGTTTTCCAATCGGTATGGGATTACTATTGAAATATGTGTGGAACAGGGAGCACAATTATTCCAGTTCATATCCTACGTATTGATCGAGACCTGGGTCCCAAGTCAGTCAACTGCAGTCTATTTTCTTACAGACTTGTTTTGCCGCCTCAATTGCTTTTGCAATCTCACAAACTACAAAATTGTCATATTGGCCTGCAAGTATAGGGCGTTTTCACCTTTTGCCAGTGCAAACTCGTTCCAAATTATCCCCCTTCCCTAAGTACATCAACCACTCTGTCCAATCTTTCATGCTAGATATACAGGCCCGGGTGAGAATCGACCCCGCCGCACCACTATCTTGGCGGGTCATGCAAGATTTATGGGCGTGGTCAAGCAGAAAGAAGATGGATATTTCTGCGTTATGAACAAACCCTGGTCTATCCCGGCATTTATGGTTGCTCTTGCAGCTAAATTTACTTTGCGAGAACGAATTGAAATTGCAATAATTTAAAAGTCCGAGTTATGCTTTCTTGGAGCAGCGGAGGCTTCCGTCGCAGATTTATTCTACCTACATTATTGCTCTGTAGGGAAAAGCCAGTTTATTGGAGCCCTTACAAAGCCATAAAAATAAGTCACCTTGTTAGGAACACCAGTAAATATCACCGTTCGCTGGACAGCAAATTATTTTTGCTCAATCACAGACATGTTGTTCCGCTACATGCTTACGTCCTGAGGTTGTGTTTCCAATGTATACATTACACATGCATATGCATATACCCTACCATACACAGGATGTTTAGATTTATTATGAAATTAAGTGATACGGAATTAATAATAATGTTTGAGACATATATGAAAGAATGCATTACAATACGGCAGAAACCTCTATAGCCAATATAATCAATAGTATCTTTATACCGAGCGCCTTTATCTATTATGTTTTGTGTATCATGTGCAGATTTTTTTTTGATTTTTTTATTTATTTATTCCTTTGTATGTATCTGTTTTTGTCGCTTCTGTGACGTTTGCTTTATAACATAAATTTGTGCTGTATGTATCATGTGTGATTTTTTTGTGACGTTTGCTTTATAACATAAATTTGTACTGTATGTATCATGTGTGACAAATTGCTACTTTGTATATGTGGCGCAGTCAATAAAACACAATTCAATTCACAATCTCTCTCTCTCTCACTCTCTCTCTATTATATATATATATATATATATATATATATATATATATATATATATATATATATATATATATATATATATATTGTTTAAACATATTTTATGAATCAATTGAACAATAGGCCCAGGCCATAAATGAATCTAGCTTAAAAAGAAATATCATTGATAGAAGTTCCACGATAGTAAGGACAAAGTTACATACTTACATACTACACATGAAGAATGCAGTGCAGAAACGACACATATTTGATTCGATTATATCTGTTTCACACCCGTAAAGAACAGTGGCTGACGTAATGATTTCTCCCACTGCAAAACATATTTATCACAATGACAAAAAAAAATGCAGAATATCTTAATAGCGTTTTGCAAAGACGCAGAGAGGCGAGTCAACAAGCTTAATTTTAAACAGATCGTAACCCAGTCAGTGGAAGGCATGCGCATCTGTGCATGAATTCTACCAATGTGCATTTCGCCAAAGTTTTTGTTTAGAATATTGAACCTTCACCTCTTTTCGGGGTTTTCCTGATAATGGATACATTTTCGGGATAACTTATAGGTAGCAATAATGCATTACATAAATGAGAAGCAGACAGGGAAAATGAGGGAGAGAATAATGAAGTTTTACTTGGTAGAAAACTTACTAAATTAGGCGCATGTCAATATCCGTGTGGTGATGAATCACAGAAAGAAATAGACTATGAAAATAATAATGCCTTAACCTGTAAACGATTCAAACGTAAGAACTTTTGATGTTCCCGTCTCAATGCAACATTCCCCATCCAGTTTCTTCATAAACTTTACCCTTGGGTGCATTCTACATCGATCCAGAGACAACCGGGGCTGCAACCAACTGACGCCTCATTAGAGATATTTCATCAGCTTGGGTGCACGCATCCCATATAGTATTTCCGTATTGAAATCATAGCATAGGAGAAATGCATGATTTTTTTTTGAAATTGAACGTTTCAATGACCTTCGGAGACCTTTAAGAATATTTATCACTCCGGTAACTTCTGGAATTCGATATTTTAATATGAGTAATCCAGGAAAGATTAAACTTGAAGGTGATTCCAACATGTTTATGAGAATCCACATTCTCTAATTGTACATTTTAAAGTCAGAGCAGGAATGAACTGTTTCACGTTTCCTGAATAATAATCACAGTTTCGGGTTAAGTGGATTAAATGTACGCAGCCATCTATTGAACCATTCATTTACATACTACATATCAATATTTGAATTAAGAACAGCACTTGCAGATATGTCTGCATCAATATATAAGGTCGTGTCATCAGCAAGTAAGCTGATATCCGACTTGACCACATCAATAAGTCATATATATATATATATATATATATATATATATATATAAAATGATAAAAAATAGGACCAAGAACAGATCCTTGCCGCATTCCTACTTTTGATAGACTCCACCTGGATGACTGTTCTTAAACACTCCCTGGGAATGGCAGTCCAGTCCAGGCAACTGATGAACCAGTAAAATAAGTATTCGCCAATAGCAAAAGGACAGCTTAAAAAGCAGATCTTGGTGCCAAACGCGATCAAACGCTTTACTAAAATCACTGCAGATAACTCGTGCCTCTTCTTTGCAAATCTAGTGCTCAAGAACATATATGGGGAAGGAAGTTGATTGCTGGTTGAATCATTCGGCATAAATTCAGACTATTCATAACGAAATATGAGCGAATCTCTTTGTAAAATACACTGCCCTTTTAAACACTTCCCCCGCAAAACAAAGAGAATGATTTCCAAAATTAAATGAATCTTCATGAATTGGACTGAGCTCTGCCCTTTTCCAATTCCAGGAAACCTCTTTTTTGGGAGAGCCGAATGATATATATATACATATATATATAGATACAGTGGTTCATTTATGGACGTTGTTGCATCTTTCAACATTGTAGGATTTATCCCGTCTGGACCTGTGGCTTCACTTGCTTGAATGCTTGCTACTGCATCCAAATTTTGATCAGCCTTTAAGTATGAGGCAGTATATGTATAAATATATATATATATATATATATATATATATATATATATATATATATATATATATATATATATATATATATATATATATATATATATATATATATGCTTGTGTGTATGTGTGTATTTCCATAAGAGAAAGGCCTAGTAATTGCATCATTGCACACTTTAACAAGTAGTAAATGGATATTTTCTTGACAATTGTGTCTATTTGACACCTACTTTAGCGGAAAGAGAGGATACAGATGGCAAATGGAGTCCTTGATTTTGCCCCCGTATTTACTTTAATTCAATTGAAATGACTATTATATATTCATTTTTTTACACACTGAAAGCTTCCGTTCTCTACTTTATGATCTAGCATTGTCTAGAGGGCATGCCTCGGCTACTACTAGGCAAGTGGAGCATGTTTTGCGGGGATATGCAAAAAAACAACCAACCAAGTGCTTCCCTCCATGGTATGGATTGAATCAAGACAGCTAGTGAATGTTGCATAAAGTCAAAGTTTGAAAAAAAACTATTCTTTTTGATATACGATAATCAAATTGAAAATTCTTCTCGATGCCGGACTACTGTGTGGGTTCTCCTTATATATACATTCATTTTTGAAAGTTTTTTTCTCCAAAACCGTCATAAGTGTTTATCCTTAAACTTCATGGAAATAATGAAAATAAATGTATTATTACACAGTCTGTCCTTATTTGCCCATAAAGACACGTGGGAGAGATCGAATTGAGCAAAAAGCAACTATCTGATTTCTAAGTCAACTTAATAATTACCAACTATATAAAAACCTGCTGGTACTTTATGACTTGTACCTGCTATCGGGGCAACCTTCTCTACTAAGCTCCGTCTTTGACTTAGCGAGGCTCTTCATTGCTGTGCCCAGTGGTGCTACTTAATTCATAGAGGCGCCTGGGGGCGACTTCAGAGTCTGATACAATATCCCTATTCTGGGGCGCACCGTCACCAACAACTGCTATAGCGTGAAGGCGTTGTATTTACATTTTTAGGTAATGCTTACTTTGGAAAAGTCCCATTATATACTGTACATTACATTACATTCATTCGACAAATTAACCTACCGTTGACACCAATTCCACATATATTTTGGATACTGCCTCTTCAAAATATCCAATAAGGACTAACCCACAGGCTTGGCTGCCATTTTGAAAATTGTGGATTCTGCACCCAATGGTTTATAAATCAGAATAGTAATGGGACGGCCTTGGGGCGGTTATGATGTATAAAACCAAAAGTTATATTGCATAAATATTTCAGAGCATCAATTATGGCATGATATATATACTGTGGTCGTGGTTTACTTTGATATCCAAATCAAATGTATTTTTGTGCGACTGTCCGGCAATGCATGGCGGCACGTTCAAAATGGTGCTCTCCGCAAATGGTACCAACCTGCATGATTTGTATTGCCAGGATATCGTGTCACATTTGGATTTGTAACTAACGATGCTAGCTGCTTCAGACACAACAGAGCGGACAGATTAAAAGTTGAGATAGTAAGTCATGTTTTAAAAGTAATTTAACGACCGTTTGCCCAGGTAATTCGGAGAACCGACACCTGGAACCTAGCAAAATATTACGAAAACGATCACTGAACACCGGGGCTATGCTATTTCAAACAACCGTGGCTATGCAGCAATGCTGTTTCCCCGGCCCAAGTAAAGCCTCCAGACAATTTAAAATAAAATGCTGTGTTTGAGTTGTCTTTACTGCCAAATAACTGCACACGTCGGTTACTATCTCGATACAAATTTTCAGCCAGGGTCGATCATATAATAGGGAAGGGTGGCTTGAAACCTTTTTTTTTTTTAGTGTCTCATAAAATTTATTTGGGGTCGGGCCTTTTCAGTAGGGTTGGTCGAGCTACAGGAACCACACATATATTTCTGATAGGCATTAGGCAACTTTGACATTTGTTCAAACATGTTTAAAATGGATTTTCTTTCCCTTTTTACACATTAACTCTTTTGACGTCAGTTTAATTTGTTACCTGGGCACAGCCGGATGCACTTGTCTTAATTATATAGGTGGAATTAATACTTGTTTGGGGGGAAATAATCGTTCATACCGCAGTCTGCGTGCTTCCATCAAGGGCGTTAAAACACTAGAATATAAAACTTTGGTTGCTACCGAAAAATATTAATGAATTACAATACATTTAAACGAAGTTTTCTTTTGCATAAGCAGGGAAAGATTTCCATTCCTCTAGACTTTAGATACATAATGTATCACAAGGTCATCCTTGTTCTCTCATACCCATGCGTAGCTCTCAGATATATGTATTAAAGTAAGCCCAAAGGCTTGTAAACTTGAGTGCAACACTTTCACTGGTCCAAAGAAGAACGCAATTGGTATAGTAAAGACGCAAAAATGTACCAATGGGACAGTAAAGACGCAAAATGTACTAATGGGACAAAGCGATAAAATGGTGTACCGCGCTGAAGGCAGAAAAATACATTGATTGGACAAAGTGATAAATGCAATACGGCATGTGGATCGGATAAGGTACACTTTGGTATATGTGCTTTGCATGCAAAAAGTTCCATTGTATACTCAGGAATAAAAGTCTAGGAAAACTTGCAAAAGACATGGGAACCATCTTTGACACGTAACGGAAGCGTTGGGAAATTAAACATTTTTCCTGTAAAAATATGCTGAATCGGCTTCTGTTCTGTTATGTTGTACAAGACCTATTCAAAACCAGAAGTAAAATGAACAAATATTTTAGAAAACGAAAAAGTTCAGGCATATACGACAGTTTATCTTGTCTTCAAGGTTTTTCAAGGTTTCAAGGTTTTATTTGGCAATCCATAGTCAGAATACAATATTCTGTTTAGGCATGGAGGCCCAAAACATGTATGAATAACAAGTATAAAAAGATAATTATATAAATACATAAAATATAAGAGTCACAGGGACATATGGCAAATGATTTAAAATTAACTATCAATTACCAGAAAAAGCAAATTAAACAGTAAGCATCAAGTAGAATGCTTCCAAACCTGAGGGTTAGAAGTGCTCAACACTACTGAAAATGTATGGAAGGATGCTCTTCTTAAAACTATACAAGGAACTCGCATCACGGATATGCTGGGAAATTTCATTCCAGATTTTGGATCCGATATTATTCAAAGATTTAGGCTGTGAGGGCTGAAGGTAAATGGAACCACGGGTGGAAAATCTTGTGTTATGGGTATGGACATCTGAGGTTGCAGTGAAATAATTGATCAGATATTGAGGGGTGTGTTTGTTTTGAATTTTCCAAATGTAGATACAGTAATTGTAATGTAATCTTTGTTTTATGCTCATCCATTTCAGGGTATTCAGCATACCCGTGATGTGGGTCCTGGGGTGGCATTTTAGAATTGTTCTCATGGCTCTGTTTTGTATACGTTGTAATTTTACAAGGTCTTTTTTATACAAGCTTGGACTCCAAACAGTGCTGCAGTAATCCAGATGAGGTAGTATCAATGTATTGTATAAAGTAATGCAAGCACTGGTCGGGATAAATTGAGATGTTTGTGTAAAGATGCCAATAGCCTTCTTCAGTTTGCAATAGGTGATGCTTAACTGTTCAGAAAATTTCATGTTTGAATCTAAAGTGATGCCTAAATATTGACACGAATCAACCTGGTTGATTTCCTCCTCATGAAGATTTAGATTCAGGTTTGGATTTTGTGTTTTTAGGATTACTTCAATTGATGTACATGTACACTACAATTATTTTGTTAAAATACACACATTTCAAAATGGTTACACGTGAGATGACCATTAATGGACACTGTTTATCAGGGATTATTGAATGTGGTATCAAGAATATACCAGAGATTTTATTTACAACCATTTTTCGTTTTATCCTTCCCTGAATCTAAATGAAATTATTAAGTCGTTCATTTGATGAAACTGCAGGTGCCGCCTAGTACACGGAATGATGTTTACACATCCGGGGCCTATTGCACGCTTGAGGCAGCCTACGGGGTTTTGAGGTCATCTAATAGTACCATCCCAAGTTGCAAGCGCAACCCACACCGCAGGGTGTCATTTGCAGAATGACATAGAGCACGTGCATTCAATCTAAGGAAGGTGGGACATGTGTATTGTGTTTTTAAACCTGGAGCAAAATTTCGTGGATAAAAAGCCAAGTGTTTGGCCGTACGTTAAAGAGATGTATACGATCTTGACAGAAGTAGGCCTGGATAGTGCGAAAGATAATCATGTGCCGAATTTGCCCCGAGTCTATCAGAGACTAAGACTGAGCCTATTTCAACAAGAATTTTTTCAGGATATTAATAATAAGCGCAGCTTGTCACTCTATAAATACCTCAAGAATTTCACCACTCAGGACAAATATTTACTCAGCATGAATAATTTCCAGGAAACAAGATTGAAATTCAAAGCTGGAACGTGTTGTTTAGGTTTACAGAGTGACTTGATGCGATTGGGTATATCTAACGATGACATCTGCAAGCTATGCTGCAATGGTAAAGGAATCCTGCAACATTTTCTTTTCACATGCCCAGAGTTAAGAAATATAAGGATCAAACATTTCCATAAACTTAAGTCTGACCTAGTCAATACAGGTAACATTCAGGTATGGTCCCAGTTTTGCTCGTCATCCTTATTCCGAAAAACTTTCATATTCCTTGGATCACTGGATTTGCAATTATCTGATGGTGCTAAAGACGTTTTTGATGAGGCTTGTAAAAGCTACTTACTAGAAGCATGGTGCTTACGCCGCAGTCTGCTGGCAAAATGGTGAGAGACTGGCCAAAATCTCTACATCTCTAAAACAAAGGATTTTAGTATGTTTATTTGTCTAAACTCTGACTTTTATATTTTACATTTTACGCTTTTATTTATGTAACTTGGACGCATCGTGAGCTTACCCCGGTCCACGGTGCCCCCGTTGTAAAGCACTAGTAATCATAAAAAATTGAATTGAATTGAATTGTGAGTGAATGGAACATCGCACATCTTCAAGGCCACTGCCTGTTTTACCAGTTTATATATATATATATAAAACTTTTAATCTTAAAATATTTGCTTACTATAATAAAGTTGCGTCATGGAAGAGGTAATACGTTCTGCCTGAAATGATGTTATTCTAAACGCCACTGTTCTCAAACATAGTGCCGATGTGCTTATAATATTTTGTCAGCATTGGATTATGAAAAAGAAATGTGTTCTAATTTAAAAAAAAAAATGTTTCTAAAGAAAACGATGTTATTCTTAATAAGAATGGCATTTGTCTTTAAAAAAATGCCTGTTATGTCTAATGTAGAACACCAACCAATAAATAAAAGTGCTCCAAAAGAGTTGTTCCATCTAGAGAAAACTGAAATTCTAAAAACTTTGAAAACATCATTCTGTATTTTAGCCGTGTAATACCAACTGCGTTCTGTTGATGAAAACTCTCTTTAAACCTTCCCTGCACAGACTTAGATAGTTGTCCAACGGGCAGTTTGAGCGCCGAGTCAAGCAAAGCTGTAGACCGTGGGCGTGCCATCATGGTACGGCTTATCTACAGCTCTAAAAAAATGTGTCTGCTAAAATAGCATTAAAGTAAAATTACTGAAGCAGACGACAATTTACATCCGGGCGCCTTTAGGGTTAAAAAGTGGAAGACCAGAAGTGCAAGGCATAAAGGCGCCATGACAATATATGCACATAGGCTTTCCTTAAAAAAAAAAAGTAAAATAAAATTTAAAAAATCCCATTACTTTACTACACGCGCCTAGGTTTCCTTTCCTATTAAAATTTTAAAAAACAAAAACAAAAAACAAAAAACAAAAAACAAAAACAAAAAAAACCCCAATTTATTGTCAGAAGGTCCGATAGCACCAAATGATGCGCATAAAATGCAAAAGGCCTGGATGTTGATATTTCACAAGCCAACAACGTTCAATTTCTCATAATATTTCATGTAGCGACTTTGAGGAATGGATGGTGGATTTACCCTGGATCTGATACATGTGATGTTCGGGTGAATTACTTAAACAACGCAAAGAGAATACAGTGTAAACAGCATTGAGTTTTATTAGCTCATGTAAGTTTATATACAACTATACATATCACCTGCAGCTAAAATGCAGAACTCGGGTGACTATTAAACAGGGGGCAGGGGTAGATGTATAACGTGTTTCAAGTTATGGGTCGTTAATTCAATTGATGCATGATTGGACAAAAGATAATTCTGTGCGACGCGTGTTAGGAAGTTTTTATGTTGCGTGACCTATGGCGGGTATACCCCTCCTCCCCCATCAGAGTCATCCCCGACACTCATGATCTCCATTCATTTCCTTGACATCATTTGTATACAAGGTTTGACGCTTCCTGTAGACATCTATAGCACAAACATATAATATATGTAACAGTAGTGGGAACTTCAGACAACAGAACACCTCCATTATATGAGTAATTTATCATTTGGCAAACTTTTTTTTTCATTACAACGATGATGTCAAAAAATCCAAGAATTTCACTGTGTCGTCATGTCACCAGATTAAAAGTGTCAGTGGGCTAGAACAGCTGACATGACGTCACTGAACCGTGATGAACAACTGGTAAGTAGTTTCATTTCCGTCAAGTTACACTTATTTAGCACTTTCCCGCTCAAACCGGTCTACAGCAACCGACAATCTCATTGGTAATCTGCTTCATCCACTTGATTAAACATTGTCCTTTTTCGAATTATTTGCAATGAAAATTTTAGAGATGACATCAAGATAACACGCCAATGGTCAACAGCTTTCCTCACCACACCTTGCCAGCCAATCGCCCAGGATTCCCCGATGAAAACTGTTGACTCAGACTAAATAATGTGACATTTTAAAGGTTTTTTTTTTTCAAGGAAACAAAGGACATCAAAAACATATAAACATACCTTTATCCACTGACGGCATTATCAGTGTTCATGTAAACAATCATTCAGACAATGGATCAGATTTGTCCAAATATCAACAAGCACAATTTACAATATCAGAACTCTGCGCATGCGCGCTATCAACCCCATCAATTTGACCAGTTAATATGAGTCGCATAGCTTCATTTGATTGAGTACGCTGCATTACCGCTGGCTTTATCCAAGAAAGATGATGGCTAGGGCATTGACGGGTATTCGGCTATTTCAGTCTTATTGAGTGCTCAGTGCAAGGTCATAATACCCACGAAAAACAGTGGGGCCTCAATCGGGCAAAGGTTGTATATTAGTAGATATTGGATAAAGAAGAACCTGTCAATTTCGTATGAAACCCAACAATGATCACACCAAACAAAAACAAAAAGACAACCCCCAAAAAACAAATAAAAAACAAAACTAAACTAAACTAAAAAAACAAAAACAAAACAAAACAAAACAAAACAAAACAAAACAAAAACAAAACATTTAAAAAAACTCAACAAAATTGAGGACTGTTTGCACAGTCTGTGATAAGTTAACCTCACAGTCTACATCCTCACCAATTTTGATGAGGAATTGCTAATCTTTTACCTAAAGTAGGGCATTAAAATGGATTTGTTTTACTGCTGTGCTATAACGCCTCTTATTGATCACCAAGGTGTTCCAAAAATTAGTGAAACGACAGTATATGAGCGGAAAGTCACTCGCTCAAGTTTAGCAATCACAATCCCTTTTTCAGTTCAAGTTACCAAGGCAACTAGAACCACACGTCTCGTTTTCCATCACCTTTCTGTGTCAATCTCCTTAACAAGTAAGCCTTTACAGTCAACAAAAACTTGCCAATACCTTGGTATGCTAAGGTCTCACAAAAAAAGCTGGTACCCATGGTTTTCAATTTTACCACGGTATGTATATATATATATATATTCTAGGACACGGGTCATTACATTTAACCTTTTTTTACTGAACATATATATATATATATATATATATATATATATATATATATATATATATATATATATATATATATATATATATATTTTAGAACAAATCTCACTGAACATGCTCAGCTGGGACGCTTATTTTTCTTTTTGGCTCTATGGTTTCAGATAAGCAGGCTTTTTGATATTTTTCACCAATTATGAATTAAAAGAGGAAAAACATAAAAGCATTGCCTACCGCAAAATCTATGGAGAATCACCCAAGTTCTGTCCTCAACGAGTTTGAATAGGATCTGAACAAGAGTTTCAGAGAAAAAGCTTGCATTTACATTAATATCTTTATACTATAACACATAAGTTTTAAAAATTAAAAACTATGAACTAACAGCAATGCCACCTGGTGAATAACTGCATGATAAAGCAAATCCAGGTTCATTCCTACTTAGTTTTGAGGGAGCTTGGCTTGCAATTTTTGAAAGGTCATCGAAAATTTATCAAAAATAGTAATAATAAATAAATAAATAAATAAATAAATAAATAAATAAATAAATAAATAAATAAATAAATAAATAAATAAATAAATAAATAAATAAATAAATAAATAAATAAAATAAATAATAGAAAACGTGCAGCGTCATCTGTTGAACATATGAAAATGTAGAGATGTCGGAAGTATTGCTGCGCAATCTTCAAGCATTTAGTCCTCACCCCCCTCCCTTCAAGAGAAAAAAAATGAAACTCAATAAATATTCATAAAAAATACTAAAGCTTTGTAGAGACCTACTCGAAGTACACCTCCAAATTTTAAATGGATTAATCAACAGTTAGAAACCTATATATGTATGTATTTCGTCCTCATAACCCTATGCTGATCATGCTAACGTGCACTCTTACCGATCATTGAGCTGTTTGAAAAAAAAAAAGACTTATTGAGCAAAGTTGATAAAGACCCACCCGTGATACATCCCCGCCAAGTCTCAAAAGGATCCGGTCAGCCGATTAAAAAAAATCGAAAATGCAGGTTTTTGAAGCACGACAACCTCGATAGACATATGAGCGATTGAGCCTTTTACATGCTCACCTGACAGATATCAGATGAGCCAAAACCGCGGCACAGCATTTTACCATGATTAAAATTTCAACGCGCCCACATCATGATCTGGGCCAAAATTTTTGACAATGTATGTATATTTTTTTTCGAATTTTCAAGTGCATTTTTGAGCTGTAAAAATCTAATACCCGTCCGACGGGTATGACAACGTTCGAAATTCTGGCATTTTGGTATTAAAGGGAATGAGAAGTGCTGCTACCACCAGGTGGATATCATCCAGTGCAAAGTGGAATATTGCGAGCCGGCAAGTAGTAGTTTTGTATAACCATTCTCGTCTTTTCTGGGTTACAGAATACGTCATAAAGCAATAAACATTAACCATATTGCTGTGAAGCTATCGCTGATGGTGAATTTTGAGTCTCATGACACATTTTGCAATATCGTATCAAAATGATGTGTCGGTGGATTTCGTTGAACAGTCTTACCGTATCACATGAACCCCTCACGCAGTGTAGGCAGCAAATTTTATACCCAAAATACAATCGCCTATTGCTCGTAAAGTCTGCGCCTTAAGTCTTTAGTATGATAGTTTGAACGCTTTCATGCGCCGCCACCATTGTTCACTGCTCAACGAAAACTTACAGGTGGTTCCGCATTTAGTAAGGTTTGCAGACAATATGTACGTAACCAGAATATCATTTGGTAGCTTTCTAATTTTGGGGAAATTTTTTCATATATATGCAATAACAATGGACCCGCGTAAAACGCAAAAACAGTCGCATTGCAAATTGGTACCTGGCATAAATAATTCCAAGAAAACCTGTTGCTCATTAAAAGTGGCTCTTGCGAGACGGACAATACATCATAGTGATGTCCCTGACACAGCAAAAAGAAAAAAAAAGCAAGGAATTTATAATAGGCAAAACACTGACTACTTTATATACGTCAGTCTTGCATGACGATGTAAAAAAAAAAATCCAACCATTCTGATTCCAAACATACAGTTCAGCATAAAGTCGCTTCTATTAATATTTTGTGAAGCCATTACCATGGTGTACAGCAGGAAGAAATAGAACGCTTGATCAACCAGGTTTTAACATTCAAATTGAAATGTGTCAGAAGCGATTTTTGTGTCTTCCTTCATAGAATAATTAGAAAGTTCTGATAATAACACAGGATGCACTTTAATGTATTTCAAAGTACCAAAGCCTGTGTTGTTCAATATTAATTACTACATTTCCAAAGACAGAATGGTCAAGGTCCATAGTTTTCCAGTTCATCTGGACCGCGCCTCGGAAAGCTGTTAGCTCAATCCAAAAAAGATAACATTCACAGTTAGGTACAACTGTTACAGGTCTAAAATAGGAATCAGTACCATTCGGAAAAAAGGGAAATTGGCAATTTATAGACTGTCTTCGGAAGATATATCACAGTGTCTGATCTCAGACTTTGACAACAAAATAAAAAAAAAATCTTTTGAACCCTCTGTATTGCAAAGTTTACTTATCCCATTTAATGTGGCAGAAGGATTCATACGCAAAAAAACATTTTTTGTTATTTGAAAGGAATCTAAGATAGGCAAATAAACGTGCAATGTCATAAAAGAAAACTATGTTTTTGTTAACTCTTGATGGAGTTGTCTGTGTAAAATATATTCTGAAATCAATGGAAATGCCAATTTCTCACACCTCACATTGACATTTTACTTTCTTGGTCCATGTTTAGCCAGCAAATAACGTTGACAAGACTTTCTTTGCATTTAAAATCAGTATAAACATGAGTTTTCTTATACCAAATAATCAATAAAACCTGTGTATATTGCAAAATAATTTCTCTGTTGCCCCCCTCCCCCCCAAATTTATAAATAATCAGAAATTTTACTGCTGCTATTTTTTGTCATTTGTATTTATATCATGGCAAACTGCTATTGTACTTTGAGCACAGTCAATAATATTCTATTGTATATGTACGCACAATCAATGAATTGCTGCTGCATAGCACAGTCAATAACGTACTTTTCGAACAAGTCGATGATATAATAACGTTCCGTTCTTGATTATCAAAATGATCCATACCCTGTTATCCATCATGTATATTTGATGTATAGTCTGCTCAGAAATAAAACCCTTTTCTCCTGACACACGTTTTTCAATCCGGAGTCAAACGGAGTCAACATTAGCTCGAGTGCATGGGGATAAACTGTTGATATAGGGCACATTAACCACTGCAGAGACAGGTTTTCTTACCTTTTTATCCGGTCAAACTGATTCAACAGCATGAGCCAGAGTGCGTCGGGCAAAAACTGTTACTACAGGGTATATCAACCTAATGGGCATCTTCTCACACTTACAATCAATTTTGTATGAAAGCGCAACATCAAATTAAAGAAAAGGTAAAAAAAAAAGTATTACAACGAAATTATCCGTCATTGTCGATTGGTTTGATCGGGAAATTGTCAATTCAGATTTGCACATGTTGACACTAGTGCCTGGTTTGTCTGTTTCAAGAAAATAGAAAGACTAGCTTCATATACATGTCACAACAAATTTGATATAAAAAAACCTATACTTGATTGCACTGTACTGTTAAACACGACTTTTCGGCATCTTGACGAAATTCGACCTTTATCACATCAGACATGACCGTGTGTTGCTGTCATTTAGCATTTACCAAAACAACAGTTTAAAAGTACATCACGGTTTGAAGAGAAGGAATACAGTGAATCGTGACAGCAAAAACCAAACTGAACAACTGCTTTTCTTTCCTTCAAGGGCTGGAAGAAACGAGAATCCACGTTCCTGATCTTTGGCCTGACAGTTGCAGACCAAACCACTTGACCTTGTCCTGGTGGAGTCCTCCAGAAAAATGTACCAAAGGCCACACTTCATTGCATGAAAGTCTAACTAGACAGCACCAATTACAAATCTGCTTTCTGTCCTGAGAAACGTCGTTGTCTATTGGCCACATTCCAGATGATGCACTTCTTTACGTTTAGCATCCAATCATTTTGCCTGTTTCAGCTGCTCTTAAAGCTAAGTCATCTAGCAACAGATTTTTCCCGGTTATATACATCGCCTTGTTTGTCGTAATTGAGCAGCATCTATCTTTACAGTTAGCCGTCTTACCAGCAGCCCTAACACCTTTCATATCAATAATTTATGGCATTATAGAGGTTTTATTTTGAAAATTAACTACTTGTAAATGTACAAAGAGTCTCACATTTAT